>CAJQUN010000447.1:0-453141 GCA_907163345.1 Haberlea rhodopensis
TTGTCTTTTTAAGTTTATTTATTTTCAAATTATACGTATATTTTTTTTAAAATAAATACACCAAGTTGTGTATCTGAACAACTAGTCGATTTATACTCATCGACCAAATGATAGCTCTATGTCAAATATTTTGAAGTCAAAATGTAAGGGAGAAAAACTTGTTGGTATATGATCATGGTTTGCAAAAACTTCTGACCGTTTCGAAACGGGAAACGGCAACTTTCGCGTTAAAGTCCATGCTAAAATGGATATGTAGGCCACCCCGGAATAGAACCACGTTTTCCTGGAACGGCGATTCGCGGCTGGTCTTTGCAGAATATTTTTAAATTTTTTCAAATTTTTGATTTTTTTCATTAATAATTTGTCTAATTATCTTAAACAGCATTAGGTTTATTTATTTATTTCTGCATTCTTGGCTAGTTTGAAACGATGCCGTTAATGCGTTTTAATATAGGTTTTGGTTGAGAGTAACACTTTGATTAAGACCTTAACAAACTTAATGCTTTGAACCTACATCTTTTCAATTGGCCATGTAATGTTGAGTCACCAGAATCTGATTTAAATGATTTTTAAAGATTAAAAATTCACTTGCTTGGAATCCACTAATGTTTAATTAACTTCATTCTTTTTATTTATATGGGTTGTCTTTATCACGCCTGTGTTTGTTTAAGAGCATAGGAAAATATGAATATTTTCTTAACCCATTTAATTTTAAAATATAAAATATACTCCTTATAAACAGTTTGTTTAGTTTATTAACATAATTTTTTTCATTTGTTTGTGGGACATGGTTGTGCATTTTTGGGATAAAAATATGGGTTTAGCCTGACGGTAAAAAAACTCATTTACCAATTTAAGTATACTCGAGTTTCCCAGTCAAAAAAAACTAGTTTAATTCGTAGAGTTAGTATGTATAAATGCGTGTATCTATTCTTATAAAAAAAAACTTAGTTGTTTTACTCTTCTGCCCTTACATTTTCCTCTCAGTTCCGATTTCCCAAATGCTCTAATCAAAATTACAACTTACATTAATCATAATATTACTTGTATTGCTTTCAAGTAAAGATAATTTTGAACAAGCTTTATGAAAAACTGATCCACCAAGTTGTTTCTATGTTGTGAGGATGATTATTAAACGGTGAAAAATACTTGTATGGACACGGTTTGAGCATCATTTATGGATCAAATCAATATTATTGTTCTAAAATAGATGATTTGTTAGTTTATGTATTTTTTATTTAAAAAATAGTGTGTTTTAAAATTGAATTGATATATAAGTGGAAGGTGTGTACAAGTATTTCCGTGGTTAAACAAACAAATTCTACTGCGGGCCGCTAATGAATATTTCTCTCAATTCAAACAAAGCCATAAGAGTGGCCATTAATAGTTTAATTTGTTTTTTCTTTGTTAATTTTTTTATTATTTTTTTTTTTTTTTTGTATCTGACTGTTAAATATAAAACCTTTCCTGATCGTAGACTTTCATTGCAGTTAAAGGGGTATGGCGAAGGAAAATATCAGGAAGCTTTACAGGGCTATGGGACTTCAGAAAATGCTGTCTGGCGTCAGCTCAAACAAAAGATTGGAAACCCAGCCAAGTCAATTTGGTCTTGAAAAGCCACTCGGACCGAATCTCGCAGATTCGTATTATATTCTTGGCTTGTAAGTCCCCATTAAATTATTAATAATATATAATCAATTTTGCATGTATTTCATGCAAGAGTTAATCTTACACTTGAATATATTTACCACTCTTAACATAAACCGTGGATCAACAATTACAATGGGATATGTCCATTTATCTATCTCTTACCAGTTACCCGATGTATTTGGGACAATATGATAAAAAGTTCTTGTTGTTTGGGCTCATTCCTGATTCAGTCCCTAAAATTTTCAGTAACCAGTTTAGTCCCTAAAAGTTTTAAAAAATCTCTATGTTAGATTCGGTAATATTTTTTTAAAACTTTAGGGACTAATTATACTATTTTGTTCCCAATTAAGTCCTAAAGTTCTAAAAATATTTCTCCATATACGTTTGCTTGTCTGGCTTGACATTGAGAATTTTTTTTAAATTTTAGGACTAAACTGGAAATGGACCCAAACTAGATGGACGTTTTGATGTATTATCCGGATGTATGTTTTGAAATTTTGGTTTTACTTTGTGTTAAAGAAAATGTATACATATGTTTTCAGGAGGAACACCCTTCAGCACTACGTTATTTTCATTTGATGATGAGCGCTACAGAAGGGAAGCAAATCGTCTTGTTTTTAGACTATGATGGCACTCTTTCACCTATTGTAAACGATCCAAACCGTGCATTAATGACTGATCGGGTGATTTATAATTTTATATATTTTTAATTAATTCTATGGAGAATGCATGGCCTTACAAACCTTGATATTTCTATTTAAATTCCATACTTAATTAGAGTCTTTGTTGAATCTTTAGATGCGGTCAGCTGTACGTGAAGTTGCCAGACATTTCCCTACTGCTATAATAAGTGGTAGGAGTCGGGAGAAGGTAATCAATAAATATAAATAGTTGATCATATATGTACTCCGTCAAGGTTTACCGACACGATGTTCTAGTTCTATTGATATGTCGCGGAAATGTAGTGGTTATTGCCGCGGAGTATTTTTCAATTAAAAATAAAATAATTAGATAATTTAGACAAATTATTAATTAAAAAATCAGAAAATTTGAAAAATATATAAAACTGTTATGCAACGACCATTCTGGGATGTGGAACCTTCTAGGCCGCTACGACCATGAAATCGCCATTATATTTACACATCCGTTTTAGCATTGAACTTTGTAGTGACAGCTACCGTTTTTGCTAACCATGCTTCCCGTCCTTATATGTTTTCTTGATTTAATGAACATTTGCGTGTGTATCACCAGGTGTATGAATTTGTTAAGTTAGATGAAGTTTACTACGCCGGGAGCCATGGAATGGATATAATGGGACCTCCATCCAATATAAATTCTTACAATGGCAAGTATCAGATAAATACACTAAATGAAAAGGGCAATGAATTCACCATTTACCAGCCTGCTAAGGAATATCTTCCCTCAATCAAAAGGTAATAGCTTTAAACTCTTGAGCTAGTGGCGTTTTAAAATAGGCAGATTACCGTCCATGGTTTGAAAATAAGCATTTTATCCTAGTGTTGTTTTGAAATAAGTATATTACCCCTACCCAATGTGGTTTTGAATATATGCACTTTATCTCTTTGTAGTCTGTGAATAGATGCAAAATATCCCCTCCGTAGATGCCATTTTTTTAAATCACAAGGAGGTAAAGTGCTTATATTCAAAACCACAGGGGGTTAAAATGCATATTTTCAAACCAGACCGGGATAATCTGCCTATTTTCAAAACTACAAAAAATGCATATTTTCAAACAACACGAGGTTAATCTACCTATTTTCAAAACCACGGGGTAATCCGCCACTAGCTCTTAAACTTTTGCAAATTGTTTTGAGCTCTTGTTAGTTTTAAATTGACCCTGGAAATTATTAGTTCCCAACTCTGTTGATTGCCCTATCCTGACATAGCTTTTGCATATGTTCTATGCGTAAGTGCAATAATATCAAGGATCGATTCATTGGATTTATTCAGATATTATTCCTTAATTAATCTTGTCAAAAATGATTTCATTTCTTGTTGCATTACAGATGCTAAAAGAGCTGAGAAAAAGAACATGTGATGTACCAGGTGCTTTTGTTGAGGACAATAGGTTCTGTATTTCAGTTCATTATCGACATGTCTTAGATGAGGTACATACTCGTAAATTATTTATCTGTCTTAGTATTATAACTTACAGACATTTTTTATACATAATCTAATACATCTATATCAAAATTGTGCAGGATTATGGCATGCTTGAGGAGCTAATACATGATGTACTTTCAGAGTTTCCTTGTTTCCATCTAACTCGAGGAAAGAAAGTTATGGAGATTAGGCCATCCATTAAATGGAACAAAGGTGATGCTTTGGAGTATTTGCTCGCCACTCTAGGATTTGCTGATTCTGCCAATGTCCTCCCAATTTACATAGGTGACGATAAAACTGATGAAGACGCGTTTAAGGTATCCATCCAACATTACATAGATTGAAAACATGTTCTCATCGATGATTTTTGATAGATCATGAAACAAAAACCTTTGCATTTGTTCTGTTTTGGTGCTTAGGTACTTAGAAGTAGAGAAGAAGGATATCCCATCATAGTATCATCCCTGCCAAGACAAACCTCGGCTTCATACTCACTACTCGATCCGTCAGAAGTACTTTCCTTTTTGATACACTTAGCCAGATGGGCAGAGGCATCACCCTGATCACAGATAACCATTCTTAATGTGCAAGTGTTGTTCTTGCATTTTATGCTTAGTTTTATGTTTGCGATCTAGGAATATAGATTAAGAGAAAAGTTGGGACCGGCTAATTTTTTGAAGCCGCCGTGTATGTTCCCATTATCTTATTAGTTAATGTTACTATATTGCAGCTCAGCTCTGTTCTATAAGTATTTTGGTCCTAAAAGCTATGCTAATGTTTCCCTTTCTTCTACAATTTGTCACTATGCTTAATCTATATACCCGACTATACGATATCTAACGACCGGTGACGTTAGACCGGCTATGTTCAAGAATATCATCATTGGAAAGGCCAATTTTGCTATACAACTTGGTTGGATGCGATTCATTTGACTTGTTTTTTTCATAGGATCATGATTTAGGAAATTGGGAAAACAAGAAAATTATCAAACCCTTTGCTTTATGTAGAGGAAATCCACCAACTTTAAACCATAGAATGATGAAAATGGAACAAAAGATGCAAGTAGGAAACTTGAC
This sequence comes from Haberlea rhodopensis, assembly GCA_907163345.1. Lineage (NCBI taxonomy): Eukaryota > Viridiplantae > Streptophyta > Magnoliopsida > Lamiales > Gesneriaceae > Haberlea > Haberlea rhodopensis. Next base: position 4,851 of record CAJQUN010000447.1, read on the forward strand.
ATGTTACCATGATGGTGATAGTTTCATGTGATGTAGTAGGCTACTTGCATTAGATACTAAAGTAGAAAAGATGAAATGTCACCAATTCACCAATTTATAGTCACTAGGAAAAAGTCTGTGTAGTAATTTTCACCTTTCTAGAAAACATTTGAAACAATTGATTTTAGTTAGTATTATTGTAGAGTCAAATATTGTGCATCTCTCATTGTACATATGCCTGTCCATTTACTATTGAATGAATATCATTTTTTAAAACTTTTTTTTTGTTTTTTAAATAATATAAAAATGAACAGAATGCGTATAAAATATTCAAAGCCGCTCAATTAAAGTTAATTTAAAGGGAAATTAATCAAATTCTACTTTTATATCATAAAATTTTGTTATCTGTCTCTTTCTTGTTTAATATTCCCCTTCCTATGATAGTAGAAGAAATTATTGTGTCATTTTAATTAATATTAAAGTTTGGTGTTGTCAATATAGTTCCTTTTTTGGGTCTAAACAATGTGTGGAAGTAGGATAAATGATCAACATCTATACATTACACTTCATTAGACCATGTATGGTTTCAACAAGACCGCAAAATTTATATTGATTAATTAAAATATGATTATTTAAAAAAATTAATAATTTCAATTTGTTAAAACCCAATAAAATTATATATATTTTTATTATTATTTTTTTGTTGGTTGGCTCTCCTAATCCGAAACCAGTCTCGGGCAAGGGTTTTCCAACCCGCATGAAGGCTGTTCCAAACGGGCTACAACATGTTTGGGTTACGGGTTGAGTCGGCGTGCATGTTTTGACGCTTCTACATAACATGTAAATCGATCTAATATTTCCCATAACTCAGTTTTTATTTTTTTGAAAAATTAGCACAATTTAAAAGAAATCATTTATAGATGAAATAAGTTAGTGAAAGAACATAATAGATGGATAGAATGTTAAAGCATCAGTAATTCTATAACATAAATGAATAATAACCAAATATCGACACAACCAACTCAAACAAATTCTAAGTAAGAGACTCGAAAAGGTCAATTAGGAATAATGAGCAAGGTATAATAACATTATAAATGAAAATAAATAGAGTGAATAAATGTACGTACATGCATATTGAAATGGGAAATTAAATATCACACGGATGAAGAGCAATTATGCATTTGCAATTTAAGAAAAGGCAATCGTATAATCGCACGACTGGAATAAATAATATCCATTATCCATACTTTATATAGATACTGAAGTGTTTTCGCAGTGTTGAACGATAATTGTCCTTGTTAGAATAACGATCGAAACATGAGTTATACTATTATGTTATTTAAATATTTGAGTTGTATTACTATCACGCCACAAAAGTTTTGGCAAAAAGACAAGTACTCGATCTCATATATGGACTGACGAAAATAATGCATCCACTTGTGAAGCAGCTCGATGAGATACAAACAGTATATTCGAATCATTAAGGAATGAGCAATTCACATATACTAAAGATTTTAGCTGATGGTGGTAGTACAATAACGGCGGGTCAAACTTTTTGAGACCTTAGATAGGTTATAAAAATGAAGTCTTTATTGAAAACTCAAGGTGTTGGATCGGACCGAATTCAAACCGGATTACAAAGGTTCAGATTTCGAAACGCACGGAACCGGTTCAACCCGGTAGCCAACCGGATTGAACCGGTTCCGGTTCCATGGCAAGAGCCATGGAACCACACCGATCCATGTAACCGGTAAATTGTGTTGGACCGGTTCCAAATCGGAACCTGTCCGTCCTTGTTTTTTTTCCCCTAGTTTTTTAATATATTTTTTTATATTTAGCTAATATTTAAAAAATAACAAATTTATTGATGAAATAATAGATGAATTGGAATGAAAAAACAAATAATTTATTGAATTCGAAAAGTTTACAAGGTAAAACAATAAACATTTGAAATTTACTTAAAAAGAAAATACATTATTCATCATAATTTATTAATATTGCCGTTGCAAATTCTTCTCCTTCTTCGGAACTTTGGTTCCCGAACTTGTCGACTCCTCCTTCATTTTTATTTTTTCGCTCAGCGTCGAACCAATCTTTGAGCAATGTTAGCATGCATAATGAATCTGCTTTAAGAGAAGTTCTCTGGTCTCCAATTGTTCGGCTACAAGTTGAGAAAGCTGACTCAGATGCGACACTAGATGTTTGAACAACAAAAACATCTCTAGCCATTTTGGCTAAGAGAGCATATTGTCGGGCATTTGCCTTCCACCACTCCAAGACGTCAAAATTCTCATCTGTTATGAAATTTTGACCCAAAAAGAACTGTAACCCATTCGACTTGGTTGTTGCCGATCCGCTTCCTCTCAACTTTTTTCTCCCTATACTTCTCAGCAAATTAATCCCTAAACTTTTGATTGTGTAGTGTCTTCTTGCTCCGCTACTCTCTATGATGATGATCATTGTATCTGTTGAGAATAATACAAAACAAACATGTTTTGGAGAGAATGTCTTATTGACGTCTTTTGATCGTCGACATCCTCATCCAAAAATTTTTGGTAATATTCAAAAAAAACATCAAAGGAGGCGATGCCTTGACTAGGATCTAAAAAAATAGACACGCAATGTACATGTGATATATTTTCCCAATATTTTTTAAATTTTATCTCCTTTAGATTAACAAATTCTGTCAAATCCTTATCTTCTCTACATTCAAAAAATTTAAAAATTATGTTAAATACAAGTGGAAGAAAATAATGTGAAGTATGATAAAAAAAACACCGAAAATTCAATTGCATCTTTAAAGGTAGATAACAAAGCAGTACATTGAGTAACAAATTCACAATCATTAGTAGTCAACAAAATACTATCATCGTTGTCAGGCATTTGATAGCTATTATAGAAAGAAGTTCATGCTTCATGATAAGGTAACATAGCAGCTAACATGCGATGCAAAAAATTTCACCGAGTTTCAATGGGTGGTGAGAAAATAGTATACCTAAGACTTTGACTAGCACACGTATGTTTCCAATCACGTTTAACTCTAGATTATCTTAACCATTGACATACGTTTTTTAGTTTGACAATACTTTGACATTTTGTATCTTCATAGCCAACTTTTACATCTAAGTTAATTATATGGCATTATAGATGTCAAACGGGCCGTGCCGGTCCAGCACGGCCCGCAATTCCATGCCGGGCCGGCACGACCCGCTAACGAGACGGGCCGTGCCAGGCACGACCCGTCTCGTTTTTTGGTTGGCCCGGCACGGCCCATAGGCCCGTGGCCTATGGGCGGTGCCGTGCTGGCACGACCCAAATCAATATATTTTATTTTATTTTTCGTTTTTTATATTTTTTTGTTTAATTTTAATTATATAAATATAAAAATATAGATTGGCACAATATACTTGTAAAATCAAAATTTATTGACTACGAATTGAAAAACTACAAATTACATTGAACAAAAGAAAATAATAAATTACAAAAGAGTAATTTTCTTCATTTTCATCCGAAGAAACATCGTGTCCTCCCAAACCTTGTAAGTGGCTATCAGCATCCAACCAATCCTTTAAAAGAATACACATCTCCACAGTGTTTGGTTTCATTCTACTTCTTTCATCAATGACTCTTCCACCTGCACTAAAACAAGACTCCGATGAAACTGTGGATATCGGAGGAGTTAGTAGATCACGTGCCATTATGGAAAGTACTGGCCAAAGTCTAGCATTGTCTTTTCCACCATGCCAAAACATCAAAAGTTTCTAATTCTTGTTCACTGAAATTTATGACTTGGTTTAGATATAACTGAAGCTCAGTAAATGAAGATGTATTAGAACTAGAACTAGAAGAAGCGGAAGTAGTGTATTGTCTTATTCTTAACATTGTCCACACAGAACCCTTACTACTACTAGCACCACTACTACCACTTTCTCTTACTGGAGTTGCTCTAGAATTATGTAATTAATCATATAAAGAAAACAAAGCAAACAAACATTTATTAATGCGCTCTTTCTCTTGATTAATATTAATATTTGCATAAGCCATGTTGGTGTAATAAGATTCTATTATAATTTCTACACTATATAATTTTAATCTAGGATCCATAATTGATGCCAAACAATTCAACATAGGAATAGTTTTCCAGTATTTTTTAAATTTATACTCCATTGGTTCGACAATACCTGTAAAAAATGGATCAGATCTATGTAATGCAAAACATTCACTAATTTCATAAATTTTATTCAAAAATATTGAAGAAGTTGGATAATAACAGCATTAAAATAAATTTGTAGCATCATAAAAAGGTTCTAAAAAATTACAAATATTAGAAGCAATTTCCCAATCAGTTTCTTCAATATGAAAATGTTCGGCCATCCTTTCATTAAAAAATAAAGTGATCACATTTCTATAAGGTAAATATGCTTGCAACATTAAATATGTAGAATTCCACCTATTAGGAACATCATAAGGAAAATCGTTATAATTCATACCATGAGAAATACATAAACTTTTGAAGTCTTGTTTTCTAGCAACTGAACCATTAAGAAATTTAAGAGTAGTCTTTAGTTTTTTCTAAATGAATCTCAAGTGGTTTCAATCCATCTTGCACACACAAATTTAAAATATACGTAATTAAATTTGCTTTATATTCATCAAAAATTTTGAATGCATCCGATTTAATAGTATTCCTTGAAAATCGTTTATGTTGAGGTTGCAAACCTAAATGAATATAATTAGTGAATTTGGCATCCGCCCCCATTGAAAAAGGTTTCTCCGCCCATACAATGTATTTAGCTAATTCTCTCCTATCTCTTTCAACATTATAAGTGAAAATACCTAAACTTGAACTACTACTACCAGTACCGAATTGTGAAAGAGTAGTTTGGTTACCATCAGTTGGTTCTCTTTCATGTTTAGACATGTGTCTTAGTAAATGACATGTACCACCAGAAGAAGCATATGCATAATCTTTTTTACATTTTTTACAATCTGCCCTTGATCCCTTTCCCTCAACATTTTCTACATCGAATAGTTGCCATACATTGCTAGTTCTTTTTTTTTGAAGTTCTTCTACTTGATGATTGAATATTTGGTGTGCTTTCTTCATTTTCTTGGAATTGATCGATTTCATCATCATAATTCACATTATAAGATGAATCGGCCATTATGTATATAGACTACAATTATCTAATTCAACAAATATAAAAGTTACCAAATATTTGCTAGGGGGAGTGTTGGCTTTGTTGCTTGTGTTTGTCATGGCAAACGTAAGACGAATTTCTTTCTTCTTGTGAACAAATTGAGAGTATAGCGTCTCAAGTATATAGAGCTTAGAGATTAAGAGGCTAAAATATTTCCTCAACACACACATATATATAACAACAACAAAAAAAAAAAAAATTAAAAAAACCGCTGAACGGTTATTTTTCTGACCGTTGGACATTGGCGATCGATCGCCATTTTGGTGGCGATCGATCGCCACCCCTGTATTAGCTTACTGCCTCTAGGCGATCGATCGCCATTTATGTGGCGATCGATCGCCTGGTTAAAAAAAATGCAAACAGTGTACGGCCCATATTCTGGGCCGTGCTTGGCACGGCACGACACTGTAGCAAAACATGTCGTGCCGTGCCTCTCCGCGCCGTGTCGTGCCCGTGTCGTGCCTCGTGTCGTCTGCTCCGTTTGACATCTCTATATGGCATACACATCTAACATGGAAAAAAACACCTTCAAGCATTGGTTTTAATTGTGTTTTTAGATCACGTATTGTCTTTGTATTATTAGATGCATTATCAAATGAAATAGAAAATATTTTATCAGCAATTCCATAAAATTTACAAGTATTATGAATCATTATAGCAATTCTAATTCCTGTATGTGATTCATGAAATTCATCAAGTGACAATATTCGTTTTTTCATGCACCAATTATCATCTATCGAATGACATGTAACAACAAGAAATGATAATTGTTTAATGTTTGTCCAAAGATCTGTAGCAACTAAATCTACAGCTTAAAGATGAAAGATGGTTAATTAAAGATTGTCGATATTCAACATAAATATTCATTCAATTTCTTTTTAAAGTGTCTCGAAATATTTTTAATAAGAGGTTGGACTAAAGAATTATATTCAATAAAACCATCACGCTCGGCAAACAAAAAAACAATGTCCAGTTTGAGTATTAATTTGAAGTTGTGTTGGTTCCCTACCTATAGGTAGTAGAGCTACATCATCAAAATTATATTTTTTTACTAAATGTGTTTTTTAAAATGTTTCGGTGCCCCCGAAAGAACCGCCTGTTTTATAACTATAAGTTGTTTTGCAAATTTTACAAACAACGGAAGAGTCGTTCATACCTGATTTGATGACAATATCAAAATGATCCCAAACTTTTCTACGTTTGGGGTTACTCGATGATTAGAGGCAGCGGTAGTAGTTGCGGATGAACCCACGAGATTTTCTCTAGCGATGGGTTCAAGAATCATTTCCTCATCTTCCGTAGTTTGCGCTTCATCAAGAATATCATCGATGTCGGCAAAAAAATTATCACCTACATTGAATATAGGCGGTGGATTAGAGGGAACAGCACGACCACCTCGACCAGTAGAAGAAGATGCCATAATATTTTTGGAAAATATTAAGAATTTTACAATACCAAACAAGTAATAAAAATATGATAACAATTTGATATGAGAGTTGTAAGATTAAGAAATTGTATGAGATTGAGAGTTGTACTATTTTAGGAATTTTTTTTTTAATAATTCCATACCCAACGTCTATATAGCCGTTAAACAACAAAAAAAATTTCTTTTTCTTTTTTATAATGATGATACCGGTTCCGGTTCCACACCGGAACCAGTCCCGTGGTTCCGGTTCCATTGGGACTGGAACCACCGGTTCGACGTTTCTGTTTCATGTGGAATCGCCCCATAACCTGTTTTAGCCGGTTATGGGTCCGAAATGGAACCGGAACCACCGGATCGGCGTTTTCGTTTCATGTGGAACCGCCCCATAACCTGTTTTAGCCGGTTATGGGTCCGGTTCGTGACCGGACTCACCGGTTCCGGATCGGATTGAACTGTCCGATTCCGAGTCGGATCCGGTTAGTCCGGTTCGTCGAACACATTGAAATCTAAAAAATAAAGTGTATTAAACTAAACACTTGATTCTCTGTCTTTTTTTATGTAAAATTTATTAAACTTTTGTATTCAACTTTAGCCAATAAACTCATTTACGATTGCTAGTACTGTTAATACATTTAATCGATTTTGATACAGAGTTTTTCATAAATATTTTTTAATAATATTTAGTTTTGAAAAACTTCTTTATAATTGTTATAGTAAGTATATATACTATAAAATAATTGGGAAAATAATTAAGTTCTTTTATTAAATTTAATATTTCAATTGGGTTTTTAATTTCTAAATTTGTAACTTTTTTATAAAACTTATAACCCCGAAAATAAATCTAAATCATCAATACTAGAATGTACAATAATTATTTTTTCAAATTATAATCAATATAGGAAAGGCTAATCGTCGGATTTGCTCTTGCTTTTTGGATTCTTTCAATACATTGTATTTTGCTAAACACATGCGATTTGGACAATCGAATTCCATTCGTGGTTATGAATAGAAGGACCGCACTCCACGAATAAACAGTTCGGATGAAATAGCTTAATATGTCAAGACCAAATAAAAAACCAAACATATCAATAATATTTTGAAAATAATTCAAATCTAGCATGCATTAATAAACCTAGTAATCGTGGTCTTATTAAAATCGAGCCTAAAGCAAATATCTTAGTAGATTTGCACTTACAATCAACTCTAGTAAATATATAACAACTCCAACATTACGTTTCATTTACTTTGCCATATATGCAGCCTCCAGTTCATTATTTGGATGATCCGAAAGAGACGTTAGTTCATCAGATACCTGATATGAAATTTTAAGAAGTCTTTTACGTAATACTTTAAACAGTTGTTTATAAGTATCGTACAAAGTTGCAGCAGATCACAGAAAATAATCCAGCATCAATATGCATTTGCATTTCAAGATCAGGCTGTTCTTTAATGTGAACGTGCTAGTTGTGTCGCTCATCCCAAAAAGACAGAAAAAAAAATGAAAAATATTCACTTTATTCTCATATTTTTCTATAATTCAGACATTCATCTGACTGATGTTTGTAGAAAAATGACACATAAAAGAAACTCTTTTTCTACTGTTCCACCACCCATATAAACATCGAGGCATGCTAGCAATTGTTTTTTGCTGATTGAAGTCACATATACTGGAAGAAGCTGCAACAACAATTCCCTGTAATAATCAATAAATTTATAACATCGCAAAATCTAAAAAAGAGACTTGACCGAACAGCATGACCAAGTGAAAATATGATTCTAATCATGTAATTACATTTCAAAAAATGAATAGGATGTTTCGATTAGAATGTTAGAATTAATTATCAAACTAAAACTAAATTTTGTTTATAAGTAAAAGAATGTACTTCTTCATCTTAAATTATTAAATATTTATGTAAAGTAAGTAAGGTTGTATGTGGATTTCATTTGAAAGAAAATTTGATTTGAAAGGAATTTAAAATATAGATTTCAAATGAGACTAGAATGGGGTGAATTTTTATTCAATTACATTTCTTACCATAGTTGAGTTAATTACAGGGGATTAAGAAAGTCCTTTTGAAAAAATTCATCCAAAACAACTAAAATGGATTTGCAATCTAAAATTTAGTTCGACCAAATCCAGGCACACCCTTATATTAATTGTTGAAAAATAATTATAGGACTAAAGCAAACAACTCTTGTGTATAAATACTAAATAATAGATAATTAAGAACATCACTTCCCATACTTTACATATGACAATATGATACATCGGTCTTTGGGAAGTTAAAGAATGATTAAACCACCAAACTTGCCTTTATGAATACCATTCTAATTTACTTAAGGTGTATCTAGATCGAGGGATCTAAAACCATAGATTTCAAATCAATTTAATTGTTTTGATGAATTTGTATTTAAATTATTTAAATCCACCTCTTCACTGTGTAACAGTAATTACGATGGATTTGAAATACATCTTAAAATGTGTCATTTCAAATCAATTTCTAAATCAAATCATTCCATTCAAATGAAATACATTCATCCAAACAAAATCTTAGTTCATTAAGTCCCAATAAGTGACAATTCCAAACATTGTCATAATTCGAGGGGAAATGATTTCAGATTAAGAAAACAGTAGACGACATGGCGCAACAAATTTATCACTTGCAAAATGTTACCGGCCAAAATAATTTCGAGGGTAAATCCCCATTACTTAGAAATTAGAATAATACTTCGCAGAAAGCATTCCAGAACCCAAAAGCGTATAACAAGATCAATATTATAACAGTGCAACTTCAAAGGTTCTAACACATCAGCAGGTGCCAAAAGAGATGGAAACAATCACAATCTTGTCAACGTAACCAAGAATAACACATACACGAAAAGATAGGATTGATCATCGGGATGATTAAACAGTGCCCATGTATAGTCCATAATCATTCTGCATACAAAATAACTCAGCCGCTAATGAGGATGATGATACGGGGGCATTGCGTAAGAGTGTGACGGCCAATTCTGGCCGTGAGGGGGACCAATTCTGGGGCCCATTGCCGGAGGAGCAGCTCCAGGTGGGGCATAAGGGTAATTATGCATTTGCATTGGCATAGATTGAGGTATCATAGAGGGGTTCCATCCTGCAGAATGCGGAGGCATGGTTTGAGGACCTGGAGCATATTGTGTGGTGTTGTAAGCTTGAGCACCTGGAGCTCCAAACGGATACCGATGTTGTCCTAGCATCGAGTGTTGGGAGTTCAAGACAGGAGTGTTGGGTATCGTATAGTCTCTGCTCCTATCATTATTGATCTGAAAACAACACTAATAATGAGTTCAAAAAAACGACTGCCCCTATATTTAAAATGTTTCGAGATACTAGCAATTGCTTTGTTTAAATCAATCGTATAGGCGGGATTACTTTGATGCTAAGATCCATGTGCCGAGAATATGTGATATGAAGCTTGCAGTATCCGCCATCGTAAATGCAATGCCCTTCCAAAGCTTCCTTTGCAACAGCAGCGGCTTGTACATCTGCCAGTCCATACATTAGTGCCTATTTTCTAATACTTGTTCCAAGAGTAAAGTTCATTGAGTTCTCAGTACATATAATGCACAATCACAATTTATAATCAAAAACTAGGACATAAGTCGAGCTCAAGCTCATTTTAAAATTTCCAGCTCGCGATTTCGAACTCGAGCTCAAAAATATAGCACATTGTATTATGAAGATTCGCATCAATTTTTCATTTATTTTTGTAATTATAATGTTAATTTATGTGCTTGTATGCAGCGAATCCATGAATTTTACTGAGGTGGTAAAAATTAATTACATAAAAGTTAAATCAAAAGTTCAAGATAAACATCCAACATGTAAAGATTGTAGGTAAAAGACCATTAGGTAAATAATTATAATATGATTATTTCAAGAAAGAGACTTGCTTGATTTGAAGAAATAATACACTAATCAAGTTTAATTATAATAATACAATTATTATAATGCAGAGAATTGTAAGAGTCGAGGTGGAAATATAATACTTTCTCATGAAATGTTAGTTTGACGGAATAAAAATTTGTTGAGCATCATTTCCATCTTTACAAAAGAGGAAAATAAGAAAATAAAAGGAGAATGGCACCAACGAGAATTGAACTCAGGTCCCTAGATTCATTTTAAAAAGTCCTCACCACTAGACCGTTGGACTGTTTGATGAAGTTTCAAGTAAAAATATAATAACAAAAAAGAGCAGGAAAGACAGGTTACTGAAGTCAACCTTACCAGGGTACTGTATCAAAGCCTGAAGACCCCCATTTTTATCAAACATGGCAATCTTTAAAACAGGACCAAAAGCCGAAAAGACCTTGGAACACAAAATATTTGCAGCAGGAAAGAGTCAATGATTGAAAGATATAATAAAAATGTCAAAAGGCTTCTCAGTTCACATTGTGAAGGTGTTTACCGTTTGCAAAACATCCAGAGTGACTGCATATTGAACGTTTTCAATAGAAGCAAGAAGAACATTGCTCTCTGGCTCCAGTTTTTTTCCATCAACTCCTAAACTGAACTGTGAACACAACAAGCAATTGCAAGTAGATTAATTTAAAACTTGCAATTATGATGTGAGACTCTTTGTGCTAGCAACCTACTAGCACAAGTAAATGGGTTCTTGAGATGCAATATCTGGTTAAAAAATTAGCTTTACGAGATATTATGTGTTCAGAGTGTTAGGAAAACAAGTACAACAAGTTAATAAAGTACATTGCAAAAAATTTAAAACAAAGGAAAACGATTTCTCCAATATTAACCTGGCTGCTTGCGTCAATAGCTGAAGGAGCGATATGGAGTAGAGGGTTGGTATAATCCCTAAATTGATACAACACAACCAACAGAAATGTCTGAATACAAGTAAACTTCAAAGAAAAGAACAATCCAACTAGGAAAAAGTTTCATACATGAATTCATAAAATAAAAAGTACAACATTGGGATGCAAGCATTTGTGATCTATTATTTGAATACATATTGTCAAAATCAGAATCAGTTTACCTACTGCGATGAGACTGGAATTTTACGGTTAGATCTGTGTGGGAAGAATATGTGATCTTGAGGGAACATGGTCCCAACTCTGGAATCAAATAACTGCACACAAAAAAGGTAGCAAATCACGACAAGGACGACAAACGATTTAGTAATATGACGGAAGACAGTATAAAATACCTATGTAGCACATAAAGCAAGTGCTGCCAAAACCAGACATTTGATGTCAACTGTCCTTCTTAATAAATACTCAAGCACACAATTCCACACTCACAATATTAGTTCAAGGTATTAATCTAGGCTACCAAAGCTGTCCAGGGAGATAATTACTCAAACAGACAATCCCACACTCCCTGTATGTGTTCATAGTGTCAATCTATGCTACCAAAGCTGTCCAGCAGTAGTGGCTAGACCCCAGAAAAGAATTGTTACCAAACCCTGTCCTGGTTATTTATTGAAACAATCATGGGGCAAGAAAGCTCTATGGAAAGATGGTGATTTAATTTGATGGCCTGGCTTGCCCTAGAAGAACCAAGCGACCTTCTGACCCATTCATTTCTGCAAGTAGGAAGGATCCAAAGCTAAGCCACCCCATCCCCAAAATTCGAATTCTAGGCCGCGTGGCCTCGCATCTCCCCACACGCACCAAACCTTGAACCTTCCTTTTGCTCTTCCTTCTGTTTGCCTCAATGAACGTTTCGTCTAGGAGTTATGCTCATATTCAAAATGAGCAAGGAATGCAAGAGTGAGCATACCCCTAGGCTCTCCTCAATATAGATCGGATGTTTTTGTGAGCAGTAAGCAGCATATCTCGTTACTTTGGGAAAGTTGGTGACCATGTGGGTGGTATGCTTTCAAATTCATGGGAGAAAATAACACTTGTGGAGGGGTGGATCTTATTGTTTTTTGATGTTCTAGAATTTGAAAGTGCAAACTTGTTTTGTTTATTTGGTGTACCTACTTGAGCCGGCGATAGAAACTTTCTTATCCAAATTTTGAAGGGCCTTGAGATAGCCTGTCTCCTATCACCCAGCCGGTGGCACTATGTGGGAGCATAGTTATTAAATGTGCATCTCGCAATGAAGCGCAAAGGTGTCCTGGGACAATGCGCATAGCACCGACGCAAAGCGCGCGCTTTACTTTAAGTAAAGCGCACTAATTTATATACTTTAATATATAAAAAATGTCCATAAATTTTAACAATTATAAATAAATAAACTTAAAGATAACAAAGAAAAATAGCATCAACTAACAAATCTCTTCAAACAATTAAAGAACAAATCTTCAAAAAGATTAAAGAACAAATCTCACGTCACGTGAAGATTTGACGTTAGATTTGTACCCTCTCATAAATATTTTTATGAGTGAGTATTTTCAAATATAATATTATTTACATAAATATTTTCAAATATAATAGGGAGAGAAATAAATGAATAAATTAATACAATAAACATGTGTTTTTTAAGGGAGATCACAAAACACAATATAAAATTCACCACCCTAATATCAAATCACTATCCAAACTCTAACTAATGAAGAGAAAGGGCCATTTGTAGAAGCTCTTTTCCAACGAAGCCGTCCAATAAATTGAATGGAAGACTATCTCGACTCGACACTTCACTTCACTTCATTATCATGTAGCTTATATGTTGTTTGCAAGGAGCCACATTTGAGCGAGTATACCATATTGAGTATTTCATCAGCATTAGCATCATAAAAAGATAAGTAGTAGCTACCCCAAGTACTCTGACTCTCCTTATGTATGACACTACAAGGACCGCCTTCTTGTAGCCTGCTTGGGGGGATGCTTTTCTCGCAGCAAGATAGAAGGTGAGGGGACAACACAAGTTTTCAAATTCGTTCTTTCAAGTTAGATCTTTCATGATGTATTCTTATTGGCAATCTCTTTTGGCACCCAAACAACCTATTGGATTTCTGCGCTTGCTCTCGATTATTCTTGGCTTGGTTATACTTCGCTCGCACATTTAAAATTCAAGGGTCGATTTTATTGATGAATGAATACACCAAACCTAAAGTCTCGGAGGAATCTAAACACGGAGAGGCCCCCTCTCCCTTCTTTTTCTTTAGCATCAATGTTCACTACTGCCACTGTTGCTATTTCTGTTAATAATGATTTTTAGCACATCTATTCAATTTCTGTTAAACTTCTTGAACAACATTATCCACAAGAATGATGCCATCATGCCATGAATCTAGTTTATCCTTAGGAAATTGTCTATCGAAGTTTTTTAGGATTGAATATGAGGGGAATTTGATATAAAAGTGAACTTGAAATATGAAAGTCACATCACCTTGGAATGCTTCTTCCATCAAGAGCATCCTTTGCAGCAGAAGCAGTTTCTGCATCAGTGAACTGAACAAGAGCCTGATAAGGAAAGCAAATAATTAGTGAAAGTGAGAGCAGTAGTCTCACATGAGAACGTAACATAAAAAGGTTTTGGCATAAAAATACACCTGAAAACCAGCAGTCTTCTCAAATGTAGTAATCTTGTGCACAAACCCAAATGCAGAAAACACCTACAAATAAGACATGTTTTAATAGCTATACCGGCTAAAATATGACTATCATAGAATTAGATTACAAGTTACGAAGGTATATCTCAGACACAGAAAAAATTAACTACCAAAACATCTTCATTTTGATATTAATGCAACAATTAGAGGTTCTTGTCCACCGTGAAAGAAAAGATGGCAAGAAGTAGCAGTAACCCAAGCTGACAAAATACCACTCTTATGTCTCATAGTAAGACTTCAGCTGCCATAAGATATAAAATTTTGGGGTTATTGGCAACGAACCCATGTTGTTTTCCAAATAGACAGATTACACTCATGTGATTTGAAAATAAGCAGTTTACCCCCCTCTGGTTCTCAAAGTAGGCAGCTTTCCCCCATGTAGCTCGTGGTTTGTGAAAATAGGCAATTTACCCGTTGTAGTTTGTGAATAGGTGTAAAATATCCCCTTGTATACTATATTTGCAAATCACAGGGGGTAAAATGTCTACTTTGGATGTCTATTTTGAAAGCTACAGGGGGTAAAATGCCTATTTAGAAAACCATAGGAAGGTAAAGTGTTTATTAGAAATACCGCATGGGGGAAAGTACATATTTATAAACCACGGGAGGGTAAAATGCCTATTATCGATACCAAGGGGGGTGTAAATTGTCATTAACTCTATAATTTTGCAGACTTAAGTCTAAGAATCATTAAAAAAAGATATATAAATTACAGTCATCCCAACCCAGAATATAATTTTATAAAACTTAAAAAGCAGGAAAACTAGCTGCTTGATCACGGAGAAAGATGAAGCAGCGTGCAATTGCTAATGACAGTACTGCTAGTTGAAATTTTACGACAAAGTGTAAAGGAAGAAAGAATCATACGGCAAGAGAACATGAGATTATAACAGGAACTTTACCCAATACTTACGAGACGATGCACAGCCACATGGAAACAGACAAGATATGAAATGGTCAAAGGACACGTTATTTGAAAATAAGAAAAACATATATACAAGTAGCTTAGGCTTTATTTATAATTGTGATGCATTGATTGTAATATCTAATTCCAGCCCAATATTTGACTTGTAAAACCTTTCTTAGTGTACAGTAAGAGCAGGTGATTCACCCATAGATACCAAGTCCCCGGTCAGACTCGCTATCTAAAGAACCCTAAAAAATTTCTACTCAGTTCTAACTTCTGCAGCTAACTCCTTACCTCATCTTTGCCAACTTTCAACTTCCAACAACAATAAAGTCTTCAAGAAAAAAATAGCAAGTACGAAAAGGAAGTGAGGTTCAGAAATCTGAAAAACGAAAAAAAGAGAAATCATTTGAAGCTCCAAGACATTTAGGAGTGGAGACGTGAAGAGGAAGAATGGAAGAAAGAGCCAGTGTTAAGAAAAGGAGAAAGGAGACAAACACACATGCGCTCTTTCTCCCGATGCATTAAGCTGCCATTGAAGATATATCCTTCACATGTGCCTGCTGATTCATTCACATTCTTGTCAAACAAAAGCTTAAAGTACTACACTCTAGACACAAATAATTCGTCAACTACATCTATCTACCATGGACAAAATATCGTTGCTCTGAGTTCATGTTGAAGATTCTCAATATCTTACCAAATGTAGGACGTCAATGCTGACAAGACGTGCATCGTTCCCCTCAATCGTTACCAAGAGCACATTTCCAGTGATATCTGCAGTAGTTTTATTGTTTACTATTTCTTGCCTGTTGGAATATTGTAAATAGACGTTTTTCCCTCGTACCATAGCTGGCTCCGAGGATGATGAATAATATGATATCATAGCAATGGCTTGATTAGTTTCTGGCTATAAAAGACATGAAGAAATGAAACCTCAGAAAGTCAAAATTATAGAAATCATCATTATTGAAATTGAAACAAATACAATAAAACACGAAGAACAGAGAAGAAAGTATAATGCACACTTACGAATTCAATAAAAGCTTGATTTTTATTTGCACCGACGTTACACTTTGTGTTGACAACTTTGCCAAATGGTTTCCCCAGTTCTATCAGTTCCTCTTCAGTACATTCCCAAGGTAAGTTTCTCAGATGGAGAACTTTGGAAGGGGTTTGTGTGTAGCGGAACTGTGGCTGGCTCGAAACAGATGACATTTCACAATGCCAAAACTGCAAAAGGATAAACTTTTCGGTTTCCATCAAAAAATGAGCAAAGCATAAAATCAGAAGTCGCTTCTAAATACGAAGTCCATGCAATTGTATTTACAAAGAAATACATAAAACTGATCAACGTAAGAAAGGAATTATCACAAAAGCCACGACCCATCTAACCAACCTTTATTGATGTTATAAGGCGTGACCAAATTCTTGAATGCTTGACAAAAATGGATAAAAGTGTTCTATAAAAATGCTGCTCAAATAACGTGATCTACAATTGGAAACCTGAAAACAGAGTCATACAATCAATTTCCTAAATGAAATAATTCAGATGATAAAACACAACATCTCTTCTATCAAATTCAAAACTTATTACTCACAAGTTTAGTTCAGACTAAAAAGAAATAATAATAATAATAAGAAAGCTGAATCTCACTTTCATACGAAGAAAAACGATACTATAAACAAAAACCAACTCGAACAAAAGCCTTATTTAAATCAACAATGCCAGACAAGGCCCCCTTCTCGAATAAATACCAGACGCACAACCAAAATCATCCATGAAACAATTTAAATTACAACATAGAAGCAACTCATCATCTGGGCGAAGACATTAATCGGTTAACGAATTTGAGCAAATCTAATGAACAACCAAATACGAAAAGATTCATAGAACTTGACCGGGATTAAAATTCTGACAAGTAGAGCATTAACAAACAATAAGAAGGTACCTGAGGAAGATTTTGGGAATTAGGGTTGAGAGAATGCAATAGAGTCGAACGGCCGAGCGAATACTACAGGACTATGTATTTTGTAAACAGAATATTTAGTTTTCAGCCTATAATCAACCGAAGTGTGCGACGGATGCAAACTACGGGAATTAGCAGAGGGCGTCGTTCTAGCGAGATGGTGTATCTTAGCCCTTGGCGATGCGCGAGCGGGTTGCGTTTGGTAGAGGTCAATGGCTGGACATATTAAAAGTGTTTGGTTTATGTCTAACGGAATATATTATTATTATTATTATAAATTAAAAATTTATTTACGACTTTAATTTTAATCTTCACTTAACTAAACAAAATAGAGGAAACTGGTAATTCCCCAGCCAAAATCCCTAAAATGCTCGGCACAAAAAAAAGCCAAACAAATTCCATCCACTAGTTCGGACTTCTTTGGGTTCCTGATAAGCAATGTAATGATGAAGAGATTATTGAAGATGTTTATCATTCCGAGGATGTTTTTCGGAGAAATTACGAAGAAATGGAGAGGAAGTTCAAGATTTACGCATACAGAGATGGAGATTATGAGGATACGTATGAGCATACAACAAGATCGATTCATTGTATGGGCTATTTTCGCTCCCACTGACTCATACGTCGTTGCCATATACGATTCCGGCCATGGTTCGTCATCACGGGAACGGTGCCCGGAACGGAGGTCACCGTTCCAGCTCCAACGACATTTCAAGGAATGGTCACGGCGCGAATTTTTTTAAAATAATATTATTCAAAAAGATTGAATGTAACGATCCAAAACTTTTACATGATTTACATGATCATGCATAAACATCATGACTCATATATGAACATTTGTTGTGCATAAATGTGCGGTAAATTGTGAATATGACATATGTGACATTTATCTATCAATATGTGATATGGTTTTAGATCTATTGAATGCATGACTTGAGTGATAATTGTGATAAGAATTGAAATCTAATGAGTATGTTTCATTATATCGAGCATAAGGTTAAAATTATGAATATACAAAGTTGGGGGACTTAAGTGTAAGAACCTAGAGACTTGTGTTGGGATATGCCCTAAGACATGTCATTAGATGATTGTTTTGACATACAATGTTTATGAATTTTATGAATGGCAATTCATTATTATATATTATTCGTTTAACTGTGCAATGTGAATTAATATATATGTTAATGTCCTTAGAATAATATTGTATTATTCTTAAACATTGTCCCTAGTCAAGTATTATCATGAATAGGGATAATGATAATACGTAGTATGTGTTGATTGATGAATTGTTCATTGATATGAGATATCAAATCAACACATGGGTACATGTTAGAGAACGATGTACTGGACAGACCCACCATGAGAATGCTACATGGATAGTTATATGATTGTCATAAGCAATTCTCATAGTGATAATAATGTATGTAATCCTTACGACTTGTCATCATCGGAGATCCCAACATAAGGAGTTATGTATCTTGATATTGTCAAACGTTACCCGTAACAGGGTAAACTATAAAGGCGACTATTGGATACACTACGAATTATGTAGAGGGATGTTGACTGATCGAGATAGGATTTGTCCCTCCTATATAACAGGAAATGTGTTTGGCCCTTGATCAAGTGAGAACTAAAATGCATGGCCATGCTCGAATGAGTCGATATGAGATATCGAGCTTATTCGTTTATTCTAGTTCTACTTGGGGATCAAGAAATAAAGATTGAATATACGAGTATGACTATTCCATGACTCGTGTTCAATCTAAACACAAAGGACAAAGGGATTAAGTTACATGGTTAATATTATCACAAGTTCTAAAGGTTATGTCGAGTCATTGACATTCTTGTAATTTGGGTAGCCTTGATGTGTTGCTAGACACCGCTCTTTGCTTGTAACGTAAAATGAGATTTTATGTCACTGCCAACATTACAAGATCCTATCGGGTCGCACAAAAGATTAAATCGAGAAGGGAAATTAAATTCATGGGATGAATTAAATAATTAAGAGAAGTCTTAATTAATAATTATAAGGATTAAATTATTAATCATGGGCTTGAGCCCATGAGGCTTTATATAATGATATGCAAGGTTAATATTTGATTAGAGCTTTTAATGTCATAAAACCTAAAACCTCTAGGAGCTCTCGGCCGCCGCTTGTTCGAAGATCATCGCCGCCGCCGCCTTGATCTTCACGGCCGTCCTTGTTCGGTTATAGTAACCGTGAAGGTTTTTGTTTGTTTAAGAACAAGTCTAGCAACTTGTTCTTGAACATCCCTTCTCCCGATTTGATCGTGTGGATACCGTTGAGGCAAAACTTGATAAGTTTTGCTAGTGACTTGAAGAAGGCGTTGGACGTGGTGCTGCTTCGTAGAATCTGCTCAAACACGCTACAATGGTGAGACCTTTTGTAATCCTTTATCCGATATGACAACCTATGTATAGATCCGGTGTCTTGTAATCCATATAAATTTTATTCCGCTGCGTTGCTATGCATGATGGATTACTTACAGTGGTATCAGAGCCAGGTTCAAGGCTCATATCGGATTTATGTGGTTAAATTGTTTTAATCATATTAGAATTGTATAACATGCTATAAAACTGTATATAATCATATATGATATGATTAAATTGAATTTGTGAAATTGTCATGAAATTATATTTGATATAATTAAAGTTTAATGTATACGATACACGAAGCGAATAATCGAATCCATAACAAGTTGTTTTCGGCCAACACCTATGCACTTGACCCACGGTTGCACCACATGAGGGCTAGGGTGCTTCGGACCCTTGGCTCGAGATGGTCTAGTCGTTGTGGCTCATGTTCGTGCATGGAGGTTTCGAGACGTGGATGAGTTTTGAACTCTTTGGCTCGATAATGGTTCACGCATGCAGGGATAAGTGGCTTCACCACATGAGAGCTATGGTTTTCGAACCTTTGGCTCGAGATGGTTGAGCCACCACCGTGCATGGCCTGACCGTGACTCGTGGCTAACAAATTCCAATGTTTCGAACAAGTTGGCTCGATGGAAACACAAGGAGGAAGGTGGCTAGGGTTAGACCCTAGCGCCGCCGCCGCTCGGTCAATGGTTCGGCCATGGGCTAGGGTTTCGAACCCTAGGCCCATAATTGGTCTAGCCATGGTGTTTGGTTGGTTCGAACCATGGTGGTTTGTGGCTTAGTCGCTTAAGTTCGTGGCATGTGATGTCCCGAGCATACGATAAATTTTCAAAAATTATTTTACAGTTTTAATTAGAATTAAATTTTAAATTGTTTAGAATTTAATTAATTAAATGTTAAAGCATGTTTTATGTGTTGTTTGAGCATGGTGCATTGTTATAGCCCTTTGACCTATTAGATAGGATTTGTGAATGTTTGTAATTTATAATACGACCTGCGTGTCGTGCCTTCTCTATTTTATTCTAAATGTTATCCCTCCCATATTTCCCCTCGAATGTGAATCGAGGAATTCTATATCTTGTAAATAGTATAGTTTATTTGTTGATGGTGATCAATGAAGATGGAGCATGATGCCGGGATGAGGAGGTCATTCACAAATAGGAGCCAAAGGAAGGAGCTTGTGAAGTTACCTTAGGTTGACTCTTAGGATTTTCTCATTGGCTTGAGAAAATCGCTAGTAAGGGCTATAACCATATCACGTTTTAATTATGTATGTTGATGCATGATTTATCTTATGTTTTAGATTGATAATTGTATTACACATATATGTAGATATGTATACACCTACATGTAGTGGACATATTTTAAATTATCAAACTAATCATGAGATCAATAAATCCCTCTAAAATATTAAGTTTTAGATGCCTTCCAAAATTAAAAGTACTCGTCAAAAAACTTCGATTGTACATGTGTGGGTTTGCCAAAGCAAAGCACCGTGGCAATCTTAGTAAGGCGCGAAAGGATAAAAGTGATATCCGTTATACTTTAAATTGGGTACGACTTAACTAGGTTATCTCTTTAGGATTGGGAACCTAGAGGCATGGGTTGGATAATAATTCATTTGATGAATTGAACAAAGCGTTGTTCGTCCAACTATCCAAGAATTACATGTGATGTAATTGACAAAGTGTTGTCTACCTAAATAACCAAGTCTTGGGCGATTAGCCAAAGCTAACTCAAGATTAGGCGAAATATGGATCTTGGCCCACTAAAGGTTTCGAGGGTTGATATTTTTTTTAAAACAAAATAGTGGGAGTATCATTTAATATAAGACCATGTTAAATGATTAAATCATAAACCTATTTTGCATATTTATATTGTAGATATCCATGGCAACTAACAATACTACAAGCACATTATCACTGCGATCGGTCCTTGAGAAGGACAAATTAAATGGGACAAACTTCCTAGACTGATATAGGAATCTGAGGATAGTCCTCAAGCAAGAAAAGAAACAATATGTCCTAGAGGAACCCTTACCTGTTGAGGAACCTCCCCTGACGGCTACGAGAGCCGATAAGGATGCTTACAAGAAGCATCAGAATGACGCACTTGATGTTGGCTGCCTTATGCTTGCCACCATGAACTCCGAGCTTCAGAAGCAACATGAGGAAATGGAGGCGTTCGATATGATCGAACACTTAAAGCAATTGTACCAACAACAAGCTAGACAAGAGAGGTATGACGTCTCTAAAGCGTTGTTCCAGTGCAGGATGGTAGAGGGAAGCATAGTTGGAACTCATGTACTCAAGATGATTGGGTATATTGAGAATATAGAGAAGCTGGGTTTTCCATTGGACCAAGAGTTGGCCACCGATGTAATCTTGCAATCGTTGCCTGAGAGCTTCAGTCAATTTGTAGTAAATTACAATATGACTGACATGGAAAAGACTCTACCACAATTGCTTGGTATGTTGAGAACATATGAAGCAAATACAAAGAAGACTAAGGCCACAAATGTTCTTATTGTGAATAAGGGCAAAGGAAAGGCCAAAGCTAAAGGCAATAAGAAAGCAAAGAAGGTCTTTGTTAAATCTAAGCCAAAGTCTTATGCACTGAAGCCAAAGGGAGGGTAGCAAAGGAAGGAAACTGTTTCCATTGCGGTGAGACCGGCCATTGGAAAAGAAACTGCAAAGTATATCTGGAGGATCTAAAGAAAGGAAGTGTGACTGCCACTTCAGGTATTTTTGTTATAGAAGTCAATTTATCTACTTCTTCATCATGGGTATTAGTTACTGGATGTGGATTTCACATTTGTGTAAATGTGCAGGACCTCAAAAAGAGTAGATTGTTGGCGAAAGGCGAAGTTGATCTCCGAGTTGGAAATGGAGCAAGAGTTGCTGCATTAGCTAGAGGAGATTATTATTTATCTTTGCCTTCTGGTTTATCGTTGATTTTAAAAGACTGTTATTTTGTGCCATCCATTACCAAAAACATTATTTCTATTTCTTGTTTAGACAAGTGTGGATTTTCATTTATGATAAAGGACAACTGTTGTTCTATTTATTTAAATGATATGTTTTATGCTAGTGCACAAATGGTGAATGGTCTTTATTTATTAAATCTTGATATGCCTATCTATAACATAAATACTAAAAGGATTAACAATAATGATTGTAATCCGACTTATCTCTGGCATTGTCTCTTGGGCCACATAAACGAGAACCGCATATCTAAACTTCATAAGGATGGAGTATTAGATTCATTTGATTTTGAATCATATGAAACATGCGAATCTTGTTTAATGGGCAAGATGACTAAAGCCCCTTTCAAGGGACATGTTGAAAGGGCAAATGTTTTATTAGGACTAATACATGGTGATGTATGTGGACCAATAAGTACACAAGCTAGAGGTGGTTTTCAATACTTCGTTACATTTACTGATGACCTCAGTAGATATGGGTATGTGTACCTAATGAAGCATAAGCATGAAACCTTTGAAAAGTTCAAAGATTTCAAGAATGAAGTACAAAACCAACTTGGCAAAAGTATCAAAATCCTTCGATCAGATCGAGGAGGTGAATACTTAAGCCAAGAATTTCATGACTATCTAAAGGAGTGTGGGATAGTCCCGCAACTCACTCCTCTGTATACTCCACAATGGAATGGTGTATCCGAGAGGAGAAATCGAACATTGTTAGACATGGTTAGATCAATGATGAGTCATGCAGATCTTCCGATATCGTTTTGCGGACACGCTCTAGAAACAGCGATTTTCTTACTGAACCGTGTTCCATCTGAATCAGTGGAAAAGACACCATATGAGATATGGACTGGGAAGCGTCCTAGTATGTCTTTTATGAAGATTTGGGGTTGTGAGGCTTTCGTTAGACGTCACGCCACTAACAAACTTGGACCCAAATCTGATAAGTGTTTATTTGTGGGGTATCCTAAGGAAACGAAAGGATATTATTTATATTATCCCACCGAGAACAAAGTAGTTGTTGCTCAGACTGGTGTATTTCTTGAAAGAGAATTTATTTCTAGAAAAACCAGTGGGAGAAAAATAGAACTTAGTGAAGTTCAACCACAAGAAAACACTGAACCTGAGATTGAGATGGAAACAGAGCAGGCACCGCAAGCCGTTGTGGAAGAAGTACGTGCTCAAGAGACACAAGCCCAGCGTAGTAAGAGAACACCAGGAGCCACAGAGATATGGATTTCTTGTGACTCAACAAGGTGACTTACTACTTATTGATGAGGATGAGTCGTCATCTTATCAACAAGCTATAATGGGCACTGATTCTGAGAAATGGCAAGAGGCCATGAAATCTGAGATGGAATCCATGTATGCAAACCAAGTATGGACTTTGGTTGATCCACCTGAAGGGGTACGACCCATAGGGTGCAAATGGATTTTCAAGAAAAAGATCGATATGGATGGTAATGTACAAACCTATAAAGGTCGGCTGGTTGCAAAAGGATTCAAACAAATTCATGGTATTGACTATGATGAAACCTTTTCACCAGTGGCCATGGTTAAATCCATAAGGATCTTACTTGCAATAGCCGCATTTCATGATTATGAAATCTGGCAGATGGGTGTCAAAACAGCTTTCCTTAATGGAAATCTGCTCGAGGATGTGTACATGACACAACCCGAGGGTTTTGTCGATCCAAAGGATGCTGGAAAGACATGCAAGCTACAACGATCCATTTATGGATTGAATCAAGCTTCTCGGAGTTGGAATCTTCGTTTTGATGATGCAATCAAAGAGTTTGGTTTTATCAAAAACGTAGATGAACCTTGTGTCTACAAGAAGGTCAGTGGGAGCATAATCATTTTCCTAGTGTTGTATGTAGATGACATACTTCTCATTGGGAATGATATTCCTGCCTTACAATCTGTAAAGATTTGGCTAGGGAATTGTTTTTCGATGAAAGACTTGGGAGAAGCCACCTATGTATTAGGAATCAAGATCTATAGAGATAGATCGAGAAGGCTTCTTGGCCTAAGTCAAAGTACATACATAGACAAAGTGCTAAAACGGTTTAGCATGCAAGAATCAAAGAAAGGATTCGTGCCTATGACACATGGTATATATCTCTCGAAGGAACAGTGTCCTTCAACACCAGATGATAGACAACGCATGAGTAAGATCCCATATGCATCAGCTATTGGATCTATCATGTATGCCATGATATGTACTCGTCCCGATGTATCGTATTCTTTGAGCATGACGAGCAGATATCAAGTTGATCCAGGTGAAGGTCACTGGATTGCAGTCAAGAACATCCTGAAGTGTATGGACCCTAATCCTTAAGTACGGATCAAAGGCATAATTAGAGCTAATATAAATGATCAGAGTGAATTAATCGTGTTGAGGCTATGAGCCTAAAAGTTACATGCCGAAATGAGGACTATCAATGGATTAATTACATTGCCCATCAAAAGAATGTTATCAGTTATAGTTTTACACTACTCCTAGAGTAGACACTATACAAAATAATCCTGTCCTTCATCTACCAAAAGTGCTCTTCAAGCTCACGGTCTCAACCCGTCTTAGCCCCCTTCATATCATGCCAAAAGTACCTACAAGGACAACCCCCAAACGTGAGCAATGATATCATTCATATACAACACAATATGAATATAAGACGTAAATGCATAATCATAATAAAACACTTCCTGTTTTTCCCATGCATTTCAAACGCTTCCCGTTTGGTTGTCCCTGTACCATAACTCATGAGTATAATCAATAGATTATTTTTAATGGTCTACACACGTCATGAAATAATACCATCTCATCAATATCAAATACCGGTCACCATTCCCTAGTCTGTCCATCACAATGTATTTTAATGCCCCTCGCTTATTTACATATAGGCGGCATAGAATAACCTCGCTTCAATGGACATGCCACCCCTCGCCTCACATTGAGCGGCAAATATCCTTTCCTCGCCCTATATGATAACCACGCTCAAATGTGACATGCGGCGCTCCCACCCCTCGCTTCACATTTAGCGGAACCAAAACAAATAGCGGCAAGCATTAAAATCATCAAGGGATGACCACGACTCATGGGATGTGCACCAATAATCATATGCATCTACAATCATCATGCATAATTCAACATGTATTTGCATCCACAATGCATAATCACATATATACTCGCATCCACAATGCATAAACAATGAGTATATTAGATACATGTACCGTTGGGTGCCCGTACGTCCTCTACGTACCTTTCCAAAAGTGGAATTGATATGGCTTCAGTTCCTTGGTTGCGTTGCTACCTGGGATGGTTCTACACAATCACACAACCCCATATTAGAAGCCAAATAATAGTCAAATACCAAAAATTCGACAAAAGAAAGCATTTCTCAAAATTCTACAGTTGGCGATCGATCGCTTGGCTGAGGCGATCGATCGCCTCAATTTTTCCTTCGCGGCGATCGATCGCGCCAAACATGGCGATCGATCACCTAACCCTTGGATTGGCTACTGCCTCTCGGCGATCGGTCGCCTCATATCAGGCGATCGATCGCCTGTCCCGAAATTTTGGTACTGCCCTTCGGCGATCGATCGCCCCATTTCAGGCGGTCGATCGCCTCGCACAGACTCGCGATTTTTCACCATTTTTTGCATACCAAAACCTTCCAATCCATACCAACACTTAAACCAACCAACCAACAACATAAATAACAACATAAACCTTCAAAATACACCTTAAAACAAGCATAAATCCAACCCTCAACCAAAACCACAATAACCCAACACAAACCCATTTTAAAACCCTTCAAAACCATACCAAACTCAAATAAAACACTTCAAAATCAACAATGAGGTATCCATACCTCTTGGGGACCTCAAATCTCCCAATAAACTTCACAAACAAGCTTTTTGGAAGGATTTCTCTCCACCCTTAAGCTCAAGAACGAAAATGAGAGAAAAGGAAGGGTTTGGGTGGTGGTTTGGTAAAGGTAAAGTGATTTGGTAAAGGTGGGGTTGGGGTATAAGGGTTTGAGTTTAAATTAAAATGCATACACAAACCCATGGTGTATAAAATATCTCAACATGATATTTTAAAAGCATTAATCCAAAATGCACCAAAATATCAATTAACTCATGCTTTCCAAATAATTGCTAATCATGGCAAATAAATCATGCTAAAAGCAATTTTCCCCAACATGCACAACATGCACCCTGAAATGCACTCCCGAGTCATCCTTTCCATGTGACCATGCATTTCCACACATTAAATAAATCCAGCACAAAATCAATTAATTACCACCATGATTAACCATATAAACACAATTAATGCTCAAGTTGCAATTAATCATTTCGGGGATATCACATGAAGTACTTGAGAAGGACTAAGGATACATTCTTGATTTATGGAGGTGAGGAAGAGCTCAATGTAATGGGTTACACTGATGCAAGCTTCCAAACCGACAAAGATGATTATCGATCACAATCTGGATATGTGTATTGCCTAAATGGAGGTGCTGTAAGCTGGAAGAGTTCAAAGCAAGAAACAGTAGCCGATTCTACAACGGAAGCTGAGTATATTGCTGCCTCGGATGCAGCAAAGGAAGCTGTTTGGATCAGGGAGTTCAATTATGAACTTGGAGTGGTTCCTAGCATTAAAGATCAGATAGAACTCTATTGTGACAACAATGGAGCGATCGCATTGGCTAAGGAACCTAGATCTCACCAAAGATCCAAGCACATACTTAGGCGTTTCCATTTCATTCGAGAAATCGTTGAAAGGGGAGATGTTAAAATATGCAAAGTACCAACAGATGATAACGTATCTGATCCATTGACGAAGCCACTGTCACAGCAGAAGCATGATCGTCATACTAGATCTCTAGGCATTAGGTATATGTCTGAGTGGTCTTAGTGCAAGTGGGAGATTTGTTGGGATATGCCCTAAGACATGTCATTGGATGATTGTTTTGACATACAATGTTTATGAATTTTATGAATGGCAATTCATTATTATATATTATTCGTTTAACTGTGCAATGTGAATTAATATATATGTTAATGTCCTTAGAATAATATTGTATTATTCTTAAACATTGTCCCTAGTCAAGTATTATCATGAATAGGGATAATGATAATACGTAGATACTAGTATGTGTTGATTGATGAATTGTTCATTGATATGAGATATCAAATCAACACATGGGTACATGTTAGAGAACGATGTACTGGACAGACCCACCATGAGAATGCTACATGGATAGTTATATGATTGTCATAAGCAATTCTCATAGTGATAATAATGTATGTAATCCTTACGACTTGTGATCATCAGAGATCCCAACATAAGGAGTTATGTATCTTGATATTGTCAAACGTTACCCGTAACAGGGTAAACTATAAAGGCGACTATTGGACACACTACAAATTATGTAGAGGGATGTTGACTGATCGAGATAGGATTTGTCCCTCCTATATAACAGGAGATGTGTTTGACCCTTGATCAAGTGAGAACTAAAATGCATGGCCATGCTCGAATGAGTCGATATGAGATATCGAGCTTATTCGTTTATTCTATTTCTACTTGGGGATCAAGAAATAAAGATTGAATATACAAGTATGACTATTCCACGACTCGTGTTCAATCTAAACACAAAGGACAAAGGGATTAAGTTACATGGTTAATATTATCACAAGTTCTAAAGGTTATGTCGAGTCATTGACATTCTTGTAATTTGGGTAGCCTTGATGTGTTGCTAGACACCGCTCTTTGCTTGTAACGTAAAATGAGATTTTATGTCACTGCCAATATTACAAGATCCTATCGGGTCGCACAAAAGATTAAATCGAGAAGGGAAATTAAATTCATGGGATGAATTAAATAATTAAGAGAAGTCTTAATTAATAATTATAAGGATTAAATTATTAATCATGGGCTTGAGCCCATGAGGCTTTATGAAAGCTTTTAATTAAATCCTATATAATGATATGCAAGGTTAATATTTGATTAGAGCTTTTAATATCATAAAACCTAAAACCTCTAGGAGCTCTCGGCCGCCGCTTGTTCGAAGATCATCGTCGCCGCCGCCTTGATCTTCACGGCCGTCCTTGTTCGGTTATAGTAACCATGAAGGTTTTTGTTTGTTTAAGAACAAGTCTAGCAACTTGTTCTTGAACATCCCTTCTCCCGATTTGATCGTGTGGATACCGTTGAGGCAAAACTTGATAAGTTTTGCTAGTGACTCGAAGAATGCGTTGGACGTGGTGCTGCTTCGTAGAATCTGCTCAAACACGCTACAAGGGTGAGACCTTTTGTAATCCTTTATCCGATATGACAACCTATGTATAGATCCGGTGTCTTGTAATTTATATAAATTTTATTCCGCTGCGTTGCTATGCATGATGGATTACTTACAACTTGAAGGTCTAAAGTGCAATATGACATAAAATTCATATTTATCTAGTGCCTTAGGAAGGAAAATTATCAGATTTCATTGCTATTTTCGTTTCTACTTTTAGTGCTTGGGGAAAACCTATCAAAAAGTCATACAAACTCAAGTTTTTGTGCCAAAAACTTGTAGAGTATACATATATTTATACTCTTGTTTTTCTATGTTTTTCCAAGTTTAAATGATGTGTTTGTTGATGTTGGTTGAGAAGAAACATAGGGTTTGCATGTGTTAGATGAAAACATGTATGTTGAAGTAGATTTTGATGTTATGCATGAAGAGAAGAGGATAAAAAAGGTAGAAACTGCTTTGGAAAGAAAGCACATGAGTTGTAGAACTCTGTTGTATAGTTTTTTGAGTTTTTGAAACTCTTAGACTTTGATTTTGATGTTAGTGTTCAAATGAAAGTTGTAGTTTGCTAAGTTATCTTTAATGGGATAGTAAATTTAAGTCATTTGGCGTTATAATGCATGAGTTATGTCAGTTTTACCAAACTATGTACAAGTTGACCTCCAAAGTTAAATGATTTCTGAAACTTGATGTTTGTTTAGGAATATGATTGAATTAATTTAAGCACTTCAAAGATGAATTGTAGAAGTTTGAGTTATCTTTAATTTGACATCAAGTGGGACTCATTTGGAGTTCATATGAATTAGTTATGAATTTTATACAAAAATGTCTCAAAGCTGAAAAATGAAGAATTTTCCACTAAAACATTCTAACCTGTAGTGATCGATATCGATCTCTCAAGCCAAATTATGAAAAAAAAAATGGTTTTCTTTGATGATTTCAAGTATGTGAAGCCTAGTATGATGTATGTGAACTATGAAAACATGTTAAAGGTAAATATTAGATGACTTATTAATGTGTTTGAGATAAATGTATTTATAGGTCATAATCTCGAACAAGCTACAGATAAGGCAAACTACAAGAGTTCTTCGAGATAGATGTATCGTTTGTGAGTATACCCTATAACTTGGTATTTAACTGTACATAAGTTTATGATTTATGTTCTATGAATTGCATTTATAATGTGTGTAAATACGTGTTGTATATGATGTGATGTTTCATTATATTGGCATGTGATTATGAACTGTGCATTCATGTGCATACATAAGAGATTAACGAACTCTGTTATGGATGCTAAGGATCTTGAACCATGTGTTAATGCATTCTGAGTACGGTCAGAATTACAGAATCAAAGAATATCGATCCCGAGTTAATTGAGAACTCAAAAAAGGGATCTACAGAGTGTCATGCCCATCTTGTGATCACAAATTGTTCCTGATTCTAGTTGATCCATAACAGAAGAACAAATAAGCATACATACATGTGTACATGTGAATTACTTGTTGTACAAGTGTTACTACAGTTATGATGAGTTATATACGTATGTGATGTTGAATATCGGTTATTTGTATATACTCAGTGAAGTGTTTTGTTTCAGATAATCTAAAGTAAAAGTTGACTCTAGAGGCAGGTCTAGAAGTCTTTTTGAAGTCATTTGCAGTACGGATACAAGGTTGGCCGGCTGATCTGTAGTTCTTCTTCCTCTGCTCATCACTGTACATATATGTTTATAGATTTTTGGTATGGGTAGTGAGAAATACAACATTGGCCAATTTTTGTGGCATATATGCCATGTACATATGGTTATGGAAAAAGTCTTAAATTTACATGTTATAGGGTACAATTTTCCGCTGCCACGACTTAAATATTTTACTATAGTTGTGCTATAGTCACAGTCATGTGTATGTATATAAGTGATGTGACACCCTTACATGATAAATATTAGGTGATATGCCTCCTGTATGTACACTTGTATAAAAGAGATGCGTGGTATGTGTAATGAGAGGTAGGGGTGTCACATTGAATATTTTTCATCTTCTTTACTTCATAAATAATATTTACAATATTGTTTTAAAGAAAATAAAATTTTAAATTTTTTTTCTAAATCTCATGTACACTTTATTATAACATAAATGTATCCTCAATTTATATTAAACTTTTCACAACTATGTCAAAACTATTTTACCTTCAATTCATAATATTAATCTATATACCTATAAATGTGTGGATATTAGGATTGTTTTCCAATTGTGAAAAGACATTTTAACTATATTCATCTATATAAATAATAAGGCATCACAATGAGATATATACATAATTATCTAATTAGATACATAGAAATCTATTAACTTTTTCCCTCCCACCTAAATTTTATTAATTCAAATTAATTGCTAATTTGATTACGTGATTACATTTCAATAACTTTCATTTTTATTATGTTTATTTCATTCCCATTACCCCCAATCTCTAAGGGCTTTCCTCCGATTAAATATGCAATTTACCATTATGCCTCAATTATATTTTCACATATATTTTTCTGCTGTTATTTTGTTAGAATTCCAAATTTTGGATAGTTATTTTATATTATTAGTATATTTCATCATCATCATCATCTCGTAATTATTATCATTATTATTAAATAAAGTTTTTGTTTTCAGTTTAAACAAATAAAATATAAATATTACCCAACTTTATTTTTTTAAGTGTTTTTAGCAATCTTTTAGAGTAGTTACTTGTAAACACTTTATCATGTGCTCTGTTTTGGTAAGTCATTTATATATTTATCATAATTTTATACTCGAAAATAACATGATATTATTCGGATTAGTGTGCATAATTAATAACATTTAACGGGCATCCACGTGCGAGGCACATGCTTCTTGTTGGGTTTTCATACCCCAGCGTCAGATCCACATGCATCAGAATATAACATAAACAGATCTAACCCGGGGATGGATCGATCACGCCTGATTCATATATTAACATGTGCAAATATCGAATATAAACGCGCGAAAAGAATTATCGTTCACCGACGAGAATCTGATGGTGGTGACCCTCGAGTCCAATCAACCTGACCAGATCTACAAGCCCAGCACCAATGCTAGTGTGATGTCGGCATTTCTATGAGATATACTGAATTGTATGGAATAATCTTATTAATCCTAGAGATGAACTTATATTTATAGGAGTTTGGGTAACTTATTTGGGCTAGGGTTCTTATGGCCCAACGGGCCAACTATTGACCCGTTGGCTTGTAGGGCATCTTATGTTAACAATCTCCCACTTGCCCAAAAGCCAAAACAAAACTACAAACTCATAATCCAAGTAACTCAATCCAATTGAATAACTTGATGCATTACCAATGTACATAATTATGAGAGATAAATATATCAAATGTTTTAATTTTAGAAGTTTCTATAAATGAAACATTTTCAAATATAGAAACTCCACTAAATTGAGGAGCATTCAAAAATTAAATTCATCTCTTCTAAATCACTCAATTTGAGCACTTAACATTTAAGTCTCAATTCTCATCGATAGATCGGCGGCCGGTAGATTGTGACTCAGCTAGACTCAAGTGTATCATAGCAGTAGAATCACAACCTTTGTGATTTTAAAAGTCAAACAACTTCTTTGGACTTACCATGAATGCCCTATTGTCAATTAAACTCATTTAATAGACAATTGCTGAAATACAATTTCAGCAACAACCTACCGATCATAGGTAGCGCCTAGCATCTACGCTTCATGAAGACCTAGATACAAATGACTAGCAACGTACGAGAACATGTCAGCCATAGTTAGCATGCAGTACATTCATTTCACTCAATATGTCCCGATTGAATCTAAGGCATTGGTTGGTCGAGGCCCCTTATGATTTCAAATACTATGTATTTGTTTCACGTTATATGATTCCTTGTGTGCGTATATGAAAAACTCATTTTTCACAAGCACTACCCACTGTGGCCAGAGATTCCTCGGATCATATATAGAGAAACACGTAGGACATCATGGTTCATCAATACCAGTGGTGAATCCCCAACGACCATCATATGCCTTTGACAGCATCACTGAATACCCAAAATAACAACTTTATGACCCGCATGTGATCAGTCATTAAATCAAAGTACACAGCTATCTGTCAAGACATCAATGACGCCTCAGGTCATGAGGAGTAATGGCGCACAACTATGACTAGAAATTCTATACTCGACAAGTGGTAACCACTTATAGAATTCTGAGTAGGGTCATTCAGTGAACTCATTCATAATGAGCACCTATTCATGTGTGCTGACTTCTCCAAGCCAACGCCGATGAAACGCAGTGCAATACACTAGACACATAAGGCATACCAGTCTCTAACGAGCATATATCGATATCCCATTCTCGAAGGCTCATCGACCAGGAACTTTTAGAAATCGCAGTCGAAAATGTATTTCATGGTCACCATCATATGCGTAACCACATTCTATGGACTATAGCAATCTCAAGGACGTCATCAATACATTAAGATACATTGGTAAACAGATGAAGAAGTGTCATATATATTAATATTCAAACAAAGATTTGTCATAATAAGATTATAAGTACAATCAATCAACTATTGATATACTTAATCACATATGACAACAATATCTTTCACTTTCCCAAAGTCAACTACTCATGTGTCTCAAGACCATCTTCCCAAGATGTCTGACAGACACCAAAGGCTTTGTCAGTGGATTCACTATATTTTTCTGTTGAAGCAATTCTCTCGATAATAATGTCGCATCTACCATCTCTCTCATTAGATGGTATTTTTCTCAATATATGTTTGGATACTGATAAGATTTTGGCTATTCATAATAGCTCAAATGTTGTCACAGTAACAGGGACTGTGTCAACCACACTAGAAATTACACCCAATTCTTGGATGAAATTTCATATCCAAACTGCCTCTTTGATGCATCGTATGCTGCAATGTATTCATCTTCAGTGGTGGAATCCAATGTGGTGTCTTGCTTGGAACATTTCCAAGAGACAGCACCATCATTGAACTTAAATACAAATCCGAACATCGATTTGAAATCATCTACATCTGACTTAAAACTAGCATCAACTTATCTTTTAACTTTTATTCCTCCATTTACATATCCAAAAACCATGAACATATCCTAAGTTCTGCATAAGTACTTGAGGATTATTTTCACAGTTTTCCAGCGACCTTCACCGAGATCTGTCTGATGTTTGCTCATTACACTAAGAACATACATCAGGCCAAGTACATAACATAGCATGCATTATGCTATTAAAAATCGAAACGTAAGGTACCAATTCCATCTTTTCTCTCTCCTCATCAATCTTAAGACCCATTGACTCGAGAGATGAATACTATGACATATTATGAAGTAACTCATTTTTCGACTATTCTATGCTAAACCCTTTTAGCACATTGTTTATGTACGTAGATTTAGTGATCTCAAGCATCCTTTAGATATATCCCTATAGATCCTTATGCCAAGCACGTATGACGCTTCTCCCAAATCTTTCATGGAGAAATTAGTAGATAATTATGCTTTAATTGATTAATCCAACAACATTCACATGAGCATGATATAATCGACTTAAAGCATCACAAATATAATTGTGCTCCCACTAACCTTTTGCACACACATGTCACTTCCCGATTTTTAACAAAACTAAACACTTTGATGAAGTTATCAAAACGAAAGTTCAAACTTCGGGATGCCTTCTTAGGCCCATAAATGGACCTCTGGAGTTTGCAAACCTTTTTCTCACTCCCAATCTCTGGCTGGCTTGTATAAAAGTTTTCACATCCATATGTTATATCTCATAGTCATAATATGAAGATATAACTAATAAAATTCGAATAGACTTTAGCATCATAACCGATGAAAATATTCTCACAAACAACTCTTTGCCTATGAGAATAACCGTTTCTCACCAGTCAAGCTTTGAAGGTCATTACCTTCCCATCCACTACAAGCTTTCACTTGTAGATCCATTTGCAGCTAATGAGAACAATTCTCAAAGAGATCTACTAAGGTCCATACCTTATTAGAGTACATGGAGTCTATTTCAAATTTCATAGCATCTCGCCAATATTCCGAAACGATGTCCAACATCGTCTCCTTGAAAGTCCTAGGATCACATCCATGGTCAAAATCATTTTGACTACTCTCTAGGAGTAAATTCAATTTATCAGGAGTTCTTGAAACACTTTCAGATCTCCTTCGTATGTGTAGTTCAAAGGTTATGATT
Organism: Haberlea rhodopensis; assembly: GCA_907163345.1. NCBI lineage: Eukaryota > Viridiplantae > Streptophyta > Magnoliopsida > Lamiales > Gesneriaceae > Haberlea > Haberlea rhodopensis. The sequence continues at coordinate 39,842 of CAJQUN010000447.1, forward strand.
GACTCAATTAATTTCATTGTTTTCACTTTTCTAGTGGTTTGTGGTTCTTGGACCCTTTCAAGTTATATTATATTGCCATTCCTTTCTAATAGATACATTTCATCTAGAAAGACTGCACTTACGAAACAAACATTTTGTCTCCAATTGACAATATAAATTCCACAAAATAACATAAGCTGGATCAACTATCTAACTCATCTCCCACTGGCTGCTTCATATAAGCAAAACAATCTCAAATCTATATTTTGATTATTTTTCAGTCCATATCGTATATGGAGTTTTGGTCACTGTATTGGTATGAATTATGTTCAACAAATATGTAACTTTAGAGAGTTACTCAGAGAGAATCACATTCTCTTTAAGATAACTCAACATCCTCTTGCACTAACGTTTAGTGCTCCACATTCGTCCATATGAATCAAATTCAAAGGATCATCAGCACATGCCAAAGATATGTGGATTTAAGTTATCATTCTTTTTATATTCTTTGAACATAATCATATTATTCATAAGTTCACTAGATTCTATAAAACATGCATTCTTAAAAATACTACAAATCACATTAGCAATTTAAAAGAATATCATTCTCTATCAAAATAGGAACAATGTTCATGATTAAATCTAGAACATATAAATAATTGCTCAAACCAGTTCCTAACCAGTTCAAGATTTTATATTAAATAAATGTTTCAAAAAGCATTTGCAACAATTCTTGCTACAATGCTTAGTCTCAGGTGAGTTTCACATTCCTAGGGCTCTATACTATTCTCAACATATGCAACTCTTTGCAAAGATGTGAGCACAAGTGGTATCATATACCAACGAAGTAGAATCAATAGAAACATTTAATTTTAACATCCCCTTTCTAAAACGCTTCTAATCTAGGTATTCTTTACAATTTTGCGCCAGTGACCAGCAGCGTAAACACATCTGTTGCTCCTTCTTAGTTGCTACTATATCCATTTGCGTCTTTTTGAGGTCGGGAACAATTTCCCTTCCTATTCTTTATCCTTGAATCCTTCCTACCATTGGTAGAAGATTCGACAAGAAGAACACATTTCTCCATTTGAATCAATGACTCATGAGTTTCCAACATTTTGACAATAATATCAAATCTACAGTCAGTTAATGAGGTATTGTCAAATTCAGATTTTCCAATTTCTCAAGAAGAGATATTTTTCTTACATCATGCTCATAGACCGAAGCCACATCTTGCATGTGAAATGAAAATAGTTATTTTGAAGTCGCGAGTCTCAGTAATCGCGTTCGTTCATCAAACAACATTTGTAGGTGTTGGAAAATATCAGCAATGTGAGCGAGTTTCTCATATCTGTGTTGAAGCTCATTGGTGACATTGATGCTATCATATAGTACCTAGCCGAGAGATCATCGTCCCATCACACGGATGGTATTTTTCGCCAATAAGACCACACGAGGGTGAGCAATCTTAAAGGTTAACGAACCCTATCCATAATTAAGTGGCAGTTAAACACACAATTTTCGCATGCTAGATGCCCCCCACGAGGGTGAGACAAGACACTTGACACAAGTAGCGTCTCATGGCTTAACTGTTGATGGAAGACAGGAAGCAACAAACTCTTTTGAGCTCCCTTTGCAGTTTGATATTAAATTTTTTGAATCATATTCAAAAGAGGAATTTAATTTATTTTAAAATCCAATCAAGTGCTCGCTTGTTTGTTTTCTAGATTCATACAACTATGTTTTATTCATGCATCATCACATGTACTAATAAAACATACAAACAACACAATTATCATACATCATATGCATAATAAAAATAAATATGGACGATTACAGCCTTTTCCTATTTGATCCACGTGAGCCAAGCGTGGATCACAAGTCTGTCTAAGGTGATGCAGGTATGCAATGCAATCCTATTACATTTTGTTTCCATCATACAAGTCTTGATTATTGATGCTCCGTCTTCAATCTTGATCTCCCACTAATTCTAAAGATTTTACATTTAAATCGTGCAAACAAGAGAATAGAGATACAAATCCGGGGTAGAATACATCAGAAAATAGAGGCTCGCTGGCTCGCTGACCCGATAACCAAAATCACAATTATAATGAAACAATAAAAACCTAAACATTCACCTAAACATGTTGGTCAAGGCTCGTAATCATCCACCATGCAATCACATCATATGTAGTTAAACATTAAATAATCAATTGCATCACATGTAATTAAAGCACAATAATTATTTTATTATATCGTTTCCCACTAATCGCAACATTAATTGAAATAAAATTAACAAATTAAATAAAACTATTTTATTTAATTTCTAATTAATTAAATTTCAATAAATTAGTAAAATCTCTATTTTACCTTTTAGTCATCATATTAATCGAAAATAAAATTAACAAACTAAATGAAACACTTTCATTTAATTTTCAATTAATTAAATTTTCATTTACTTGGTAAAATCACTATTTTACATTTTAATCATAATGATAACCGAAAATAAAATTAACAAATTAAATGAAACACTTTCATTTAATTTTTAATTAATTAAATTTTCAATTATTTGGTCAAATCATTATTTTACCTCAAATCATAATATTAATTGTAAATAAAATTAACAAACTAAATAAAACACTTCCATTTAATTTCTAATTAATTAAATTTTTATCACTTATAAAATCTCCATTTTACAGTTCATAAATTAAAAATCATATTTTTAATAAATTAAATTTATGATTTATTGTTTCAAAATTAATATCCGAATAAAACATTTAAAATGATCAAAAATAATTTATGGACTCCAAATAATCTGGATCCAAATTTAAAATACAATTTCATCCCAAACTTAACTTAATTTTCGGATCTATCAAAACAATTTTTTTTTTAAAAAATTAAATCTCGAAATTAGCCCAACCACTATTCATCATCTTCCTCTTCCCAACTAGGGTTCGAACATTAGGGTTTGAAAAACTGCCAGCCGCCGCCATCTCCTATCACCATCGCATGCAGCAACCGGCTCGTCTCCCTTCATCACGGGGCAACCATTACCGCGCTCGGAGGACAGAAAACATTGAGCGAAGAGATGACAAACATAAAACATTGGAAACCCGATTTGTGTGCGTAGAACACTCAGTCGATGCTGCAGCGTTGCGGCCATCTCCTTTCCCGGCGAGTTCGTCAAGATCCAAGCGCGACTTTGACATTCAAGACATGGACAGTCGCGCGAGTTTGCTGGTACTCAATATCCAGCCGCCAGCGACGCACGATGCCAGAAACAATTTCCATCCGTGCACCGCCACTCTCTGTAAGCCGCACAGCCACCGGATCTCCTCGGAGGTGACGAAGTCGGAAACAATTTCCAGCTTGGTCGATTTGTCATGATTAAAACTCATTTTAATCTATTTCTATATTTTTCCTGCTTGTTTAATTTTGAAACTAAAAATTGATTAGTATTCATGGGAAATAATCTAATAAAATTTAATTATTGAATACATGAATCAAACCGCAACCTGGCTCTGATATCAATGTTGGGTTTTCATATCCTGGCGTCAGATCCACACGCAGGGGAATAAAACATAAACAGATCTATCCCGGGGACGGATCGATCGCGCCTAATTCATATATTAACATGTGCAAATATCAAATAATAAAAGCATGAAAAGAATTACCTTTCACCGACGAGAATTTGATGGTGGTGACTCTCGAGTCCAATCAACCTGACCAGATCTACAAGCCCAGCACCAGTGCTAGTGTGATGTCGGCATTTCTATGAGATAGATTGAATTGTACGTAATAATCTTATTAACCCTAGAGATAAACATATATTTATTTGGGTAACTTATTTGGGCTAGAGTTCTTAGGGCCCAACGGGCCAACCATTGACCGTTGGCTTGTAGGGCATCTTATGCTTACACTTCTTGCTAGTAAATAAATAAATACACAAACTACATGAAATATTTTCATTTAATTTCTAATTCGTTAAATTTTCAACTAATTTTTAAAATCACTAAATCTTATGTAAATTTTATTAAAACATAAATTTATCCTCAATATCACACAATATTTTTTATCATTTTATTTACAAAAATTAAATTATTTCACAAATCATTTAATTATAAATTTATTAAAATACACATCAGAATTTATTTAATCAATTAAACATCAATTGGAGATGCATAACAACTTTTATTTTTCCAAATCCACCGTTCTACCGATAAATCACAGTTTTTTGTCCGTTCCACCAATAAATCACCATGTTATGTCCGTGGAACACCGTACCAAAGCAATCTCCTTTTACTACCAGGATCTACAGAACGATAAGCGGTATTCCAGTTCCGAAATGCCCAGTTTCGGAACGGGCGTTCCAGATCTGGAACGGACGTTAAGGTAAACCATGATATTGTGTTCCTTCTGGACATCCTTATATTTTCTATTCACAATTAATAACTTGATTTTTTTTCTTCGCATTTGATCGACTACATAATGCCTCCATGAACAGGGTTTTGGGAATAGGGTTTTCTTTTTTGCTTTTTCTTTGTTCTTCGTAAATATGGTTGAAATCAAACACTATGTGCACCAGTGCATTCGCGTTTGCAACGATTCACGCTTATTATGTATCGGTGCCCATAAAAACGCGCACCGACGCATTTGAGTGTGCACACGCTTTTGATGTACCGGTACACGTAAACCGTACATGCACCAATGCACCAATTTGAACGTGCACCTCTGTTTCCATATTTTGTTGGTTGGCTAGCTTGATCTGAATCCCACTAGTTGAACTTGAGTGGTTGTCGATCTTTCTTTCTTTTTTGTTGTTGAGTAATCCAAATCTTTCCTTTGTTGGTTCTGGAATGATGAAGCTCCACCCACTTTAATTTGAGCGTGCACCTGCGTTTTCATATTCACCGGTGCACGAATTTGAGTGTGCACCTATCTTTCCATATTGTATATAAATGTTTACTTTTGCAAAGGAGGACGGTGATGGGGAAGAGGGTGATGACGATGACGATATGGAGAATTTTCAAACTAATGATGATGACTCCGACAAGGAGATGGGGGTTGATGCAAAGGATGGAGATGAAGCTCAGTCAGAAGCTAGCTTGTATTTGGTGATAAATTTGTAAAGAGCTTGAAAGCTGCTTCAAAAATAATTACGAGTTTATTCTCGTCACATTACTTCCCCACCAATAGATAGAGACAAATGGGAATAACCGAACCACGTCTACAAAATGCCAGTACCATGCAGCTGCTTCAATTGTAAACTTTGATTAAGCTTTTTCCTCTGCATTTAAAAGTGATTTATTTAATAGAAATGATATCAAGAATAAGAATCCAGATAATCTGGCAAAGCCACGAACAAGAAGCATGTCTCCTTGATTGCAAAACAAATCACAAGTTCTCACCACACATCACACGATGAAAAAAGATCTGTGTTACATACATTATTACATCTATAAGAACTTAGAACTCATGCAATTGTTAGCATAAGATGTCCTACAAGAATGAGTCAATAGTTGGTCTGTTGAGCTCTAAGAACCCTAGTCCATTAGTGATCCAATCTCAACTATAAATATGTGCTTCATCTCTAGGGTTATTAGACAATTTCAATAGATACACTCTCATAGATAGGTTGACATCAAACTAGCACTGGTGTTGGCATGAAGATCTGGTCAGATTGATTGGACTCGATGGATCACCGCAATCAGATTTACGTCGGTGACGATAATCTCTTTCATGCATTTATATTTGATATGTGCATGTTTAATATATGAATCATGCGCAATCGATCTGTCCCCGGCTCTAGATTTGTTTATTATTATTTTCGCTGTGTTTGGTCTGACGCCGGGGGATGAAAACCAATAGTGGTATCAGAGCCATGCTGCGTTTTGATTCATGTATTTGATAATTAATTTTTATTAGATCGTTTCCAAGTGATATTAACCGTGTTGGATTTTCAGAAATTACGATGTCCGAAAAAATATAGAAAATCAAACAAAATCGTTTTTTGATTGAAACCCAATGTTCATCGTGTTTGAAAATCTGCCGGTTGTTCATCATGTTATAACATAACGTAGCCGCAGCAAGGCACTGCGGCGACTTGGTGGAGAAATCGTTTCTCTGTCATCGTGTGTGGCTTGCGCAGGCGTGGGCGTCTGGCCGCTGGATTTGTGGACGACGCGCAGGGATACATTGCGAACCAAAAATTTCAAACGCACGAAGCCGTCGTCTCTGGAGTGAAAATTGTGGTCGAGTTTATGATTCTAAGCTGGAATGGCAAGCAGGTTTCCGACATGAAGGGAACGAGCAGATTGCACTTCATCTCGTCTCTTTTCACTGCAAACGGTGGCGGTGCGAGCTAGGGTTCTGAAAACCTAGCCGCCGCTGGTTATGTGGTTTGTGCAAGATGATGAACAATGCAATTCGCCCAAAAATATTTTCAATTTTTTTTTAAAAAATTTATTTGGCAGCCAAAATTTCGATTTTGGCCGAAGAATTTGTTTAAATTTTGGATCCAAATGGGTTTGTAGTCAATAAATTATTTTTTGGGTTATTTTAGATGTTTGTCCGAATATTAATTTTTGAAATAATAGATCATAATATTTAATTTATTAAAAATATGATTTTTAATTTATTAAATGTAAAATGGAGATTTTACAAATTAATTAAAAATTTAATTAATTGAAATTGAATGAAATGTTTCATTTTATTTGTTAATTTTATCTTTGATTATATTATTGTTTAAGGTAAAATGAGATTTTACCAATTGATTGAAAATTTAATTAATTAGAAATAAATGAAAGTGTTTCATTTAATTTGTTAATTTTATTTTCGATTTATACGATGATTAAAAGGTAAAATAATTATTTTACCAATTAATGATACGATTAACGGGAAAACGATAGAATAAATTAATTATTCTGATCTAGTTACATGTAATGTGATTAGTTCAATTACATATGATGTGATTGCATGATGGATGATTACGTGCCTTGACCAATGTGTATATGTGAATGCTTATGTTTTTATTGTTTCATTATTATTTGTGATTTTTGTTATTGGGTCTGCGAGCCTGCTCTCTCTATTTTCTGATGTATCCCACCCCGAATTTGTATCCATATTCTCTTGTTTGCACTATTTAAATTTAAAATTATTATAATTAGTGGGAGATCAAGATTGAAGACGAAGCACCAAGGATCAAGACATGTATAATGGAAGCAAAAATGTAATAGGATTACATTGCATACCTGCATTACCGAGACAGACCTAGGATCCACATTCTGGCTCATGTGGATCAATTAGGAAAATGTCGTAATTATCTATGCATATGATGTATGATAAATGTTTGTTGGTTTGTTTTATGAGTATATATGAAACTGCATGAACGATAATCTCTTTTCGTGCATTTATATTTGATATTTGCATGTCTAATATATGAATCAGGCACAATCGATCCGTCCCCGTGTCTAGATTTGTTTATGATTATTTCCGTTGGGTTTGGATCTGACGCCGAGGGACGAAAAACCAACAACAATTCCATGTTACATTACCCTTTTGCATCACTCACTATCACCATAATCATTTGCACCTTCACCTTCAATTTCTCGCATGCAGCTCCTCCAACTTTAATTTGAGCATGCACTGGTGCACGCGGTGTGCACCAGTGCTTTAAAATTTGTCGCGGATCAAGTTTATAATGTTTTCACGTAAATAATTTATACGTTGTGTGCACCGATTGTTTTCACTTTGGCGATTTTACGTGCACCGAACTTATACTGTTTTAAAAAATTTCAAAATGTGTACCGAACTTATATAATGGCATCTTACTGCGAAATCAAAGTAGTATAAGTTTATGTGCACCAAACTTAATACAAAATTTATTTACGTGCATCGAATTTGTATTGATTTGAGAATTTTCAAACTTGTGCACTGCGGGCATAGGCAGATTTATGTGTAGGCAAGGGAGGGCAAATGCCCTCCCTTGTTTTTGAATATAAAATACCTAATATACCCTCTTTATACATATATAAAAAAAAAAAAAATTAACCTAAACCCCAATTCCCCCCCCAATTCCTAAACCCCAACGACCTAAACCCAATTCCTAAACCCCAATTCCTAAACCCCCCACCACTGCACGACCTATTCCCTCACGCAGCTTCATCAACCCCAATTCCTAAACCCCTCCACCACTGCTCGACCTAAACCCATTGAAGAGATTAATTTTGAGGTAATAGCCAACTTCATCTCCCTCAATCTCATTCAGCATGTACTCAATTCATTTTCTTAGGCAGTATTGCTCATAACTTATCTCAATTTCAGTGTAGAATATTTGACCGATTTGCTGTTTTGTTCACGATATTGAAACTATAGATCAAGGTAATGCCCTAACTTCCTTTTTCTTGAGTCTTCCCTCACGCAGTCACCCTTCATCACTTTCTCTTCCAGTTCCAAACTTCCAGATTTGTTCGTGAATCCACTCGCTTGCTGCTATTTCGGAGAAGAGGAGTCAGCGCCTCCACTTCTGCGCAGGTTTCTTTTCTATTTTGTACAAATTTTGTGATAAGAAAATTTAGGAGATAGAATTGGAGCGAGAGGAGAGATACGGTCATACAAAAGCAAAAATTACTTGGATTCTTGAGCCTTTTATAAAGGTTGCCATTAATGTAGTTTTGGTTGATCATAATCTAAGTATAAATAGATGAAAAAACAATATTACCGAAGAGTTATGTTGATTTAATTCTATTTGATTAAAATTAATTGAATGCAACAATTTGAAACAAAATAGATACATGATACTGTATAATTAATGTTCTCAAAATGTCAACTTGGGGTGTTAATTTTTTAGTATTCAAGAATTTTAATTTTGTTTAATGCAGTATGTTGAAGTACTTTAAACAAGTCGATAAAAAATCATCTTTCTCTGATGCGAGTCCAGAAAACAGTGTACAATTGCCTGAAACTTCAGTAGGCTTTGCTTCTTCTCAGAGTCTTAAAGAGCAACCAAAACTAATTCAAGAAAATTCTGACCTGCCAGAACTTCCTACGGATCCAGGCAAACGACCTAGAATTACAGATTATCATCCTAATATTCGTGAAAGAGTTCGGAGAAAATACTATTTAGACGGTCCTTGCCAACCTAATCATGAGAATTTCCCCCAAACAGATTTCGATGGGAAATTACGAAGGTTTAACCGTTCATGGTTCAAGGAATATTGTTGGTTGGAGTATAGTATAAGCAAGGATGCTGGTTTCTGTCTTTATTGTTACCTTTTCAAAAATGAATTGGGCCATCAAGGAGGTGGTGATACTTTTGTAAGTGAAGGTTTTAGGGATTGGAAGAACAAAAATAAGCTTCGTAAGCACGGGGGTACAACTAATAGTGCTCATAATCATGATTTTAGTAAATGTAAAGATTTACTCAATCAAAATCAGCATATTGAGACAACTTTTGTTAAAACGACGGATGAAGCAAAAATGGATTATAGAGCTCGGCTAAATGCTTCAATTTATTGTATTAGATGGCTTTTGAAGCAAGGACTTGCCTTTCGTGGTCATGATGAATGTACGCAGTCAAGCAATCAAGGAAATTTTCTGGAACTTTTGAAATTTCTTGCAAACCATAATGAGGATAGGGTTGCCCTCAAGAATGCACCTGCAAATCTCAAGTTAACAGCTCCTCATATTCAGAAAGATATTGTTAGAGCTTGTGCATTTGAAACAACCAAAGCTATAATTGAAGAGCTTGGTGATGGGTTTTTTTGTGTTCTTCTCGATGATTCTCGTGATGTTTCAACTAAGGAGCAAATGGCTGTTGTCTTGAGATTTGTAGATAAAAAAGGTCGTGTGCTTGAAAGGATTTTAGGATTTAAACATGTCGAGTGCACAAACGCTTTCTCACTTAAAGGTGCACTTGAAGATCTCTTAAATTCACATGGATTAAGCATATCCATGTTGCGTGGACAAGGTTATGATGGAGCAAGTAATATGCAAGGGGAGTTTAATGGATTGAAGTCTCTTATCTTGAAAGAAAATAAAACAGCATATTATGTTCATTGTTTTGCACACCAACTTCAACTTGCTCTTGTAGCTGTGGCAAAAACCATATACGTATTTGTGAACTCTTTGTTCTGATTTCTAATGTTGTTAATGTGGTCGGTGGCTCGTGCAAGCGAAAAGATAATTTACGAGAAAAACAAGCTTCAAAGATTGTTCAAGCCTTAGCAAAAGAAGTGATCACTAGTGGACGAGGATTGAATCAAGAAAACACTTTCATTCGTCCTTGTGATACGCGTTGGAGCTCGCATTACGGTACTATATTAAGCTTGATTAATTTGTTTGATTCTATAATTTATGTGCTTGGCGTGATTGTGAAAGAAGGAACATTATCTAATCAAAGGGTGAAGCATCGCGTTTGATAAAGGACATGCTATCATTTGACTTCGTATTTGATTTGCACTTGATGAAATCAATATTAGGAATAACAAACGATTTGTCTCAAGCATTGCAAAGAAAAGATCAAGATATCGTGAATGCTATGACTCTAGTAGATGTTTCTAAAAGAAGACTTCAAGCAATGAGAGATGGTGGATGGAGTTCTTTGATAGAGGATGTATCAGTTTTTTGTGTAAATAATGAAATTAAGGTGCCTGATATGGATGATGTTTATGTGGGTGGAAAAAGACCAAGACGGAGAGTTGAAGAGATGACAAACTCTCATCGCTATCGTGTGGAGGTATTTAATACCGTCATAGATATGCAATTACTTGAGTTAAATGGTCGATTCAATGAGGTAAATACCGAATTGCTGCTTTGTGTTGCTTGTTTGAATCCATTCAACTCTTTTGAAGCTTTTGACAAACAAAAGTTAGTTCGACTAGCAGAATTTTATCCAAATAATTTTCAAGGTGTGGAGCTTTTGGCATTGCTGGACCAACTCGAGAATTTCATTATTGATATGCGTTTAAATATTGATACTTTCAATGTAAAAGAGCTTGGTGATATAACTCAAAGAATGATTGAAACTAGAAGAGATCTGGCATACCCATTGGTTTACAAGCTTATAAGTTTAGCCTTGATTTTGCCGGTTGCAACTGCTACGGTGGAAAAAGCATTCTCTGCTATGAATATCGTAAAGAACCGGCTTCGCAACCGAATGGGTGATGAATGGATGAATGATAATTTGGTGGTTTATATTGAAAAAGATATATTTGATCGTGTACCTAATGAAGCTATCATTAATAAATTTCAAAACATGGCAAATCGTCGAGGTCAATTGTAAATTAGATTTTTGAGATAATTGTAAGTTACTTTATTTTATTGCATTTTTTGGGCTAATTTTATTCCTTTGTAATATTGCCCCCCTTATCGAAAATCCTGCGTCCGCCCCTGACTGCGGGGGTATGTGCACCTGGGCCGTAAATGACTAAAGCCATCGCCTAATTTCCAGCATCGGTTGTGGATGACGTTGATTGTTGATGGGTCTGTAGTAGGGATGACAACAGAGCGGATCTGGAATGTGTTTGTCAAACACAGGACTTGCCCCGCCACAAGAAAAAAACCGACCCGCAATACCCCGCCCAGCTCCAACCTGCGAACCCTGCGGATTCAACCTACCCCGCCTCTTCAGATTTTAGATGGCCAACATTCAACTACTCAAACACGTTTTGGTGGCATGCATGGCACATAAAGATAATATTCTGAAATTTGTGCGTGACTTGTGAGAGACGCAAGACTTAGGAATTAGGGATGTTATTTATGATAGAAATGAGAATATGAAAGAAAGATTAATATTAAGATTAAAAAAAAAATTAATTAAAATTAATATTTTAATGGGGCGGGTATGGGTGGGTTTGGCTAAAACGAAGACCTGACCCGCCCCACAACAGAAATTCGGTCAAACGGGTCCAAACTCACCAGGGATCCGTTTGACTGGGTTTAGACCCGTCTTATAGGAGCGAGTTTAATACGGGTTCGAGTTTAGACACATCTTATTGTCATTCCGAGTCTACGGACAGCAAAGTGGAGGTGCACGTGAAATTAAAAAAAAATAGAGGTGCACATTGAACCCGATAGCTCTGCACCCACTAAACTCGATACCATTTGATCATCTTTCTAAACTCGATAGCTCTGCACCCACTTGTTGATATGCAATTTCCGATTCAAACATGTGCACCAATTGCAAACAAGAAGCATGACGAGCTTTCAAATTCAAAGTGTTGTATCTGTTTATGAATATAAAATAAGTGTTCTGCTAGTTTCCATTTTTTGAATGTTTTGTCTCAAACATCGAAATCAGTATTCATGAGGTTTTGAATGCTTTGAATGTTCTGTTCTTGCTGGTTTTGAATGTTTTATCTCATATTTAGTGATGGAAATGCTCATATGGTATTTAGAAAGCAATGAAGAAGAAGACATAAAATGCTTATATGTCTAGTTTGTCGTTTCACCCTCAAATGGACCTAACTAAATTCATGTTTTTTTCATGGACTAGATCTAATTAAGTTTCTACACTTGGTACCGACCCATAAGTCTCCCAACAAAATATAGGTGTTAACGGGTAAAATATTGTTCGGTCATGTAAATGGTGGATGCAAGCCCACAAAATTATATACAAATTAAGGCCCAATGAAATGTATGAAGGAATTAATGAGTATGACACGTGGAGCTAAGGATTGACCAGGTCCAGTAACATGCGATAGAAAATAGCGAAGATGAAGAATATAATGGACGCCAGAATTTATGTGGAGAAATGACTATGAAAATAGTAGGATGTAGTTTCTGTAAAGAAAAGCGGTTCGAAGTCATGGTCACCATTAACAGCCTTTGAACCAGGATCAAGACATGTGCCATGCTTAGAAATCAATTATGAGAAAATTGAGGAACCAGGTACATGATAAGCTTAATAATTGTGCTAGAAGAAGCAAGCGGTTATTGAAGAGAAGAAACAATTGACCGAGTCAAAATCACTACCTTTATCCTCTAACTCACGTGGGTAATCATGTACTGAAGTGGCCGAGGAACTGCAAAGAAGCTGTCGAAGATTGTGAAAAATAAATAAATAAATGAATCATCAGAAGAGGGCTCTCGATAATTAAACACAAACATCACTCAAATCTCTCTATAATTTCCTGCAATTTTAGCTCTTAAATTTCAGCTTAATCCTCATTATTTTAGCTTTTAAATTTCAAGTCTTCCTGGGTTAGTTTGTTAGTTCCTCCAATTTTAATTTTACCTATCTAATTTGTACATGATGTATGCCTTTAAGTCTAAAAAATATAACCATGTGTTCATGTTTTGATGAATTTTCATTCCCATTTAGTTCAAATCAATTAGTTAATTTCCTTAGTTTTTCAAGTTATATCGAGAGATCATAACCGATGATTGAATCAAGGATCACATTGATTTGTTTAGATGTTAGATTATTACTTTTGGCACATGCAAGTGTCTGACATGCCACAACACAAATTCAGAAAGACCCAGTGGACAATGCCGACGAAAACTCGATGAAATGCTGACAAGGAAGGAAACCAACCACCTGAAGGACTGCATCAACCTGAAGATCAAGGAGAATCTAGGGGAGATAAGTAAGTGAAATGTGGATCAAATCGAGAAGGAGAATCGTAAGGATGTGTTGGGATATGCCCTAAGACAAGTCATTAGATGATTGTTTAAGACATACAATGTTTATGGATTTATGAATGGCAATTCATTATTATATATTATTCTTTTAACTGTGCATTGTGAATTAATATATATGTTAATGTCCTTAGAATAATATTGTATTATTCTTAAAGATGTCCCTAGTCAAGTATTATCATGAATAGGGATAATGATAATACGTAGAGACTAGTATATGTTGATCGATGAATTGTTCATTGATATGAGATATCAAATCAACATATGGGTACATGTTAGAGAACGATGTACTGGACAGACCCACCATGAGAATGCAACATGGATAGTTATATGATCGTCATATGCAATTCTCATAGTGATAATAATGTATACAATCCTTACGACTTGTGATCATCAGAGATCCCAACATAAGGAGTTATGTATCTTGATATCGTCAAACGTTACCCGTAACAGGGTATACTATAAAGGCGACTATTGGATACACTACGAATTATGTAGAGGGATGTTGACTGATCGAGATAGGATTTGTCCCTCCTATATAACAGGAGATGTGTTTGGCCCTTGATCAAGTGAGAACTAAAATGCATGGCCATGCTCGAATGAGTCGATATGAGATATCGAGCTTATTCGTTTATTCTAGTTCTACTTGGGGATCAAGAAATAAAGATTGGATATACGAGTATGACTATTCCATGACTCGTGTTCAATCTAAACACAAAGGACAAAGGGATTAAGTTACATGATTAATATTATCACAAGTTCTAAAGGTTATGTCTAGTCATTGACATTCTCGTAATTTGGGTAGCATCGATGTGTTGCTAGATACCGCTCGATGCTTGCGACATAAAATGAGATTTTATGTCACTGCCAACATTACGAGATCCTATCGGGTCGCACAAAAGATTAAATCGAGAAGGGAAATTAAATTCATGGGATGAATTAAATAATTAAGAGGAGTCTTAATTAATAATCATAAGGATTAATTAAATCATGGGCTTAAGCCCATGAAGCTTTGAGAAAGCCTTTAATTAATTATATAAAAGTGATTACAAGGTGTTTAATTGAAAGACACAATTCATAACATAAAACCTAGCACACAAGAATCACTCTCGGCCGCCACCACCATCTTGAGCTCTCGGCCACCAATAGCCGTGTGGTTCTAGAGTGAGTTTGTGCCAATTTGATTGTGAATCAAAGTGTGGTTTTTGGTTCCGGTTTAATATCTTGTCTAACAACTTGATATTAAACTATCCCTTCACTCGATTTGATCGTGTGGATACCGTTGAGGCAAAACCAATCGAGTTTTGCTTAGTGACTCGGAGAAGGCGTAGGACGTGGTGCAGCTCCGTGGATTCTGCTTCAAACGCGCTACAAGGGTAAGACACTTGTAATTCTCTAATCCGATATGAATCCCTATGTATAGATCACTGGTTTGTAATCCCAAAATTTTATTCCGCTGCGTTGTATGCTCATGGGGTTACTTACAGTGGTATCAGAGCCGTGTACAAGGCTCATATCGGATTTTATGTGGTTAAATAGTTTAATCATGTTAGAATTTATATTGCATGCTATTTAAAACTGTATTTTCATATATGATATGGAAAAATCGATTTTGTGAAAATCATCGTATGGTAATATATATGATATAATTGACGGATCGAAATATATGATAATTCGTGATCAAAAACCGGAACATTGGCTCGTGTAGGCTCACGGCCGACGCCACCTAGGTGCTAGGGTTTCGAACCCTAGTCACCATGGCTCGGCCGCCGCATCAAAGAGGCTAGGGTTTTTGAACCCTAGTCAAATAAGCCTCTCGGCCGCCGCTTAAGGGCTAGGGTTCGGACCCTGGCTCGAGCATGGGTCAAGCCGTCGCACTATCTAGGGTTTTGAACTCTATTGGCTCGATAAAGTATTGAGAAGGTGCAAGATGGCTCGATAGAATCGACATGGTGCAAGGCGGCTAGGGTTTGGAACCCTAGCAGCGCCGCACCCAAGCCGCCGCATGGACCATGGCTCGGCCATGGGCTAGGGTTTCGAACCTTAGGCCCACTATTGGTCCAGCCGTGGGTTTTGGTTCGAACCATGGTGGTTCGTGTTTTAGTCGCTTTAGTTCGTGGCATGTGATGTCCCGAGCGTACGATAATTTTTCAAAAATTATATTACAAGTTTTAATTAGAATTAAATTTAAAATGTTTAGAATTTAATTAATTAAATGTTAATGCATACTTTATGTGTTGTTTGAGCATGGTGCGTGGTTATAGCCCTTTGACCTATTAGATAGGATTTGTGGATGTTTGTAATTTATAATACGACCTGCGTGTCGTGCCTTTCTCTATTTCATTCTAAATGTAATCCCTCCCCTATGTTCCCCTCGAATGTGAATCGAGGAATTCTATATCTTGTAAAATAGTATAGTTTATTTTATTGATGGTGATCAATGAAGATGGAGCATCGTGCCGGGATGAGGAGGCCATTCACAAATTGGAGCCAAAGGAAGGAGCTTATGAAGTTACCTTAGGTTGACTCATAGGAGTTTCTCATTGGCTTGAGAAACTCATTAGTAGGGGCTATAACCATGTCACGTTTTAATTATGTATGTTGATGCATGATTTATCTTATGTTTTAGTTTGATAATAGTATTACACATATATGTAGATATGTATACAACTATATGTAGTGGACATATTTTAAATTATCAAATTAATCATGAGATCAATAAATCCCTCTAAAATATTAAGTTTTAGATGCCTTCCAAATAAAAGTACTCGTCAATAACTTCGATTGTACATGTGTGGGTTTGCCAAAGCAAAGCACCGTGGCAATCTTAGTAAGGCGCGAAAGGATAAAAGTGATATCCGTTATACTTTAATTGGGTACGACTTAACTAGGTTATCTCAATAGGATTGGGAACCTAGAGGCATGGGTTGGATTTTAATTCATTCGATGAATTGAACAAAGCGTTGTTCGTCCAACTATCCAAGAATTATATGTGATATAATTGACAAAGTGTTGTCTACCTTAATAACCGAGTCTTGGGCGATTAGCCAAAGCTAACTCAAGATTAGGCGAAATATGGATCTTGGCCCACTAAAGGTTTCGAGGGTTGATATTTTTCAAACAAAATAGTGGGAGTATCATTTAATATAAGACCATGTTAAATGATTTAAATCATAAACTTATTTTGCATATTTATATTGTAGATATCCATGGCAACTAACAACGTTACTAGCACTTTATCACTGCGATCGGTCCTTGAGAAGGACAAACTAAATGGGACGAATTTCCTAGACTGGCATAGGAACTTGAGGATAGTCCTCAAACAAGAAAAGAAACAATATGTCCTAGAGGAACCCTTACCCGCTGAGGAACCTCCCCTAACGGCTACAAGAACCGAAAAGGATGCTTACAAGAAGCATCAGAGTGACGCGCTTGATGTTGGGTGCCTCATGCTTGCCACCATGAACTCTGAGCTTCAGAAGCAACATGAGGAAATGGAGGCGTTCGATATGATCGAACACTTAAAGCAGTTGTACCAACAGCAAGCTAGACAAGAGAGGTATGACGTCTCTAAAGCGTTATTCCAGTGCAGGATGGTAGAGGGAAGCTTAGTTGGAACTCATGTGCTCAAGATGATTGGGTACATTGAGAATCTGGACAAGCTAGGTTTTCCATTGGACCAAGAGTTGGCCACCGATGTGATCTTGCAATCGTTGCCTGAGAGCTTCAGTCAATTTGTAGTAAATTACAACATGACTGACATGGAAAAGACTTAACCACAGTTGCTTGGTATGTTGAGAACATATGAAGCAAATACTAAGAAGACTAAGGCCACAAATGTCCTTATTGTGAATAAGGGCAAAGGAAGGGCCAAAGCTAAAGGCAACAAGAAAGCAAAGAAAGTCTTTGCTAAATCTAAGCCAAAGTCTTCTGCACTGAAGCCAAAGGGAGGGATAGCAAAGGAAGGGAACTGTTTCCATTGCGGTGAGACCGGCCATTGGAAAAGAAACTGCAAAGTATATCTGGAGGATCTAAAGAAAGGAAGTGTGACTTCCGCTTCAGGTATTTTTGTTATAGAAGTCAATTTATCTACTTCTTCATCATGGGTATTAGATACTGGATGTGGATCTCACATTTGTGTAAATGTGCAGGATCTCAAAAGGAGTAGGACATTGGCAAAAGGTGAAGTTGATCTCCGAGTTGGAAATGGAGCAAGAGTTGCTGCATTAGCTATAGGAGATTATCATTTAGCTTTACCTTCTGGTTTATCGTTGATTTTAAAAGACTGTTATTTTGTGCCTTCAATTACTAAAAACATTATTTCTATTTCTTGTTTAGACAAGTATGGTTTTTCATTTATAATAAAGGACAATTGTTGTTCTATT
This sequence comes from Haberlea rhodopensis, assembly GCA_907163345.1. Lineage (NCBI taxonomy): Eukaryota > Viridiplantae > Streptophyta > Magnoliopsida > Lamiales > Gesneriaceae > Haberlea > Haberlea rhodopensis. The sequence continues at coordinate 57,844 of CAJQUN010000447.1, forward strand.
TATTTAAATGATATGTTTTATGCTAGTGCACAAATGGTGAATGGTCTTTATGTATTAAATCTTGATATGCCTATCTATAACATAAATACTAAAAGGATTAAAAATAATGATTGTAATCCGACTTATCTCTGGCACTGTCGCTTGGGCCACATAAACGAGAACCGCATATCTAAACTTCATAAGGATGGAGTATTAGATTCATTTGATTTTGAATCATATGAAACATGCGAATCTTGTTTAATGGGCAAGATGACTAAAGCCCCTTTCAAGGGACATGTTGAAAGGGCAAATGTTTTATTGGGACTAATACATAGTGATGTATGTGGACCAATAAGTACGCAAGCTAGAGGTGGTTTTCAATACTTCGTTACATTTACTGATGACCTCAGTAGATATGGGTATGTGTACCTAATGAAACATAAACATGAAACTTTTGAAAAGTTCAAAGATTTCAAGAATGAAGTACAAAACCAACTTGGCAAAAGTATCAAAATCCTTCGATCAGATCGAGGAGGAGAATACTTAAGCCAAGAGTTTCATGACTATCTAAAGGAGTGTGGGATAGTCCCACAACTCACTCCTCCGTATACTCCACAATGGAATGGTGTATCCGAGAGGAGAAATCGAACCTTGTTAGACATGGTTAGATCAATGATGAGTCATGCAGATCTTCCGATATCATTTTGGGGACACGCTCTAGAAACAACAATTTTCTTACTGAACCGTGTTCCATCTAAATCAGTGGAAAAGACACCATATGAGATATGGACTGGGAAGCGTCCTAGTATGTCTTTTATGAAGATTTGGGGTTGTGAGGCTTTCGTTAGACGTCACGCCACTAACAAACTTGGACCCAAATCTGATAAGTGTTTATTTGTGGGGTATCCTAAGGAAACGAAAGGGTACTATTTCTATTATCCCACCGAGAACAAAGTAGTTGTTGCTCGGACTGGTATATTTCTTGAAAGAGAATTTATTTCTAGAAAAACCAGTGGGAGAAAAATAGAACTTAGTGAAGTTCAACCACAAGAAAACACTGAACCTGAAATTGAGATGGAAACAGAGCAGGCACCACAAGCTGTTGTGGAAGAAGCACCTGCTCAAGAGACACAAGCCCAGCGTAGGTCTGTAAGAGAACACCGGGAGCCACAGAGATATGGATTTCTTGTGACTCAACAAGGTGACTTACTACTTATTGATGAGGATGAGCCGTCATCTTATCAACAAGCTATTATGGGCAATGATTCTGAGAAATGGCAAGAGGCCATGAAATCTGAGATGGAATCCATGTATGCAAACCAAGTATGGACTTTGGTTGATCCACCTGAAGGGGTACGACCCATAGGGTGCAAATGGATTTTCAAGAAAAAGACCGATATGGATGGTAACGTACAAACCTATAAAGGTCGGCTGGTTGCAAAAGGATTCAAACAAATTCATGGTATTGACTATGATGAAACCTTTTCACCAGTGGCCATGGTTAAATCCATAAGGATCTTACTTGCAATAGCTGCATTTCATGATTATGAAATCTGGCAGATGGATGTCAAAACAGCTTTCCTTAATGGAAATCTGCTCGAGGATGTGTACAAGACACAGCCCGAGGGTTTTGTCGATCCAAAGGATGCTGGAAAGATATGCAAGCTATAACGATCCATTTATGGATTGAAGCAAGCTTCTCGGAGTTGGAATCTTCGTTTTGATGATGCAATCAAAGAGTTTGGTTTTATCAAAAATGAAGATGAACCTTGTGTCTACAAGAAGGTCAGTGGGAGCGTAATCATTTTCTTAGTGTTGTATGTAGATGACATACTTCTTATTGGAAATGATATCCCTGCCTTGCAATCTGTAAAGATTTGGCTAGGGAATTGCTTTTCGATGAAAGACTTAGGAGAAGCCACCTATGTGTTAGGAATCAAGATCTATAGAGATAGATCGAGAAGGCTTCTTGGTCTAAGTCAAAGTACATACATAGACAAGGTGCTTAAAAGGTTTAGCATGCAAGAATCCAAGAAAGGATTCGTGCCTATGACACATGGTATTTATCTCTCGAAGGAACAGTGTCCTTCAACACCAGATGAGAGACAACGCATGAGTAAGATTCCATACGCATCAGCTATTGGATCTATCATGTATGCCATGATATGTACTCGTCCCGATGTATCGTATGCTTTGAGCATGACGAGCAGATATCAAGTTGATCCAGGTGAAGGTCACTGGATTGCTGTCAAGAATATCCTAAAGTACTTGAGAAGGACTAAGGATACATTCTTGATTTATGGAGGTGAGGAAGAGCTCAATGTAATGGGTTACACTGATGCAAGCTTCCAAACCGACAAAGATGATTTTCGATCGCAATCTGGATATGTGTATTGCCTGAATGGAGGTGCTGTGAGCTGGAAGAGTTCAAAGCAAGAAACAGTAGCCGATTCTACAACGGAAGCTGAGTATATTGCTGCCTCGGATGCAGCAAAGGAAGCTGTTTGGATGAGGAAGTTCATTTCTAAACTTGGAGTGGTGCCTAGCATTAAAGATCCGATAGAACTCTATTGTGACAACAATGGAGCGATCGCATTGGCTAAGGAACCAAGATCTCACCAAAGATCCAAGCACATACTTAGGCGTTTCCATTTCATTCGAGAAATCGTTGAAAGGGGAGATGTTAAAATATGCAAAGTACCAACAGATGATAATGTATCTGACCCATTGACGAAGCCACTGTCACAGCAGAAGCATGATCGTCATACTAGATCTCTAGGCATTAGGTATATGTCTGAGTGGTCTTAGTGCAAGTGGGAGATTTGTTGGGATATGCCCTAAGACAAGTCATTAGATGATTGTTTAAGACATACAATGTTTATGGATTTATGAATGGCAATTCATTATTATATATTATTCTTTTAACTGTGCATTGTGAATTAATATATATGTTAATGTCCTTAGAATAATATTGTATTATTCTTAAAGATGTCCCTAGTCAAGTATTATCATGAATAGGGATAATGATAATACGTAGAGACTAGTATATGTTGATCGATGAATTGTTCATTGATATGAGATATCAAATCAACATATGGGTACATGTTAGAGAACGATGTACTGGACAGACCCACCATGAGAATGCAACATGGATAGTTATATGATCGTCATATGCAATTCTCATAGTGATAATAATGTATACAATCCTTACGACTTGTGATCATCAGAGATCCCAACATAAGGAGTTATGTATCTTGATATCGTCAAACGTTACCCGTAACAGGGTATACTATAAAGGCGACTATTGGATACACTACGAATTATGTAGAGGGATGTTGACTGATCGAGATAGGATTTGTCCCTCCTATATAACAGGAGATGTGTTTGGCCCTTGATCAAGTGAGAACTAAAATGCATGGCCATGCTCGAATGAGTCGATATGAGATATCGAGCTTATTCGTTTATTCTAGTTCTACTTGGGGATCAAGAAATAAAGATTGGATATACGAGTATGACTATTCCATGACTCGTGTTCAATCTAAACACAAAGGACAAAGGGATTAAGTTACATGATTAATATTATCACAAGTTCTAAAGGTTATGTCGAGTCATTGACATTCTCGTAATTTGGGTAGTATCGATGTGTTGCTAGATACCGCTCGATGCTTGCGACATAAAATGAGATTTTATGTCACTGCCAACATTACGAGATCCTATCGGGTCGCACAAAAGATTAAATCGAGAAGGGAAATTAAATTCATGGGATGAATTAAATAATTAAGAGGAGTCTTAATTAATAATCATAAGGATTAATTAAATCATGGGCTTAAGCCCATGAAGCTTTGAGAAAGCCTTTAATTAATTATATAAAAGTGATTACAAGGTGTTTAATTGAAAGACACAATTCATAACATAAAACCTAGCACACAAGAATCACTCTCGGCCGCCACCACCATCTTGAGCTCTCGGCCACCAATAGCCGTGTGGTTCTAGAGTGAGTTTGTGCCAATTTGATTGTGAATCAAAGTGTGGTTTTTGGTTCCGGTTTAATATCTTGTCTAGCAACTTGATATTAAACTATCCCTTCACTCGATTTGATCGTGTGGATACCGTTGAGGCAAAACCAATCGAGTTTGCTTAGTGACTCGGAGAAGGCGTAGGACGTGGTGCAGCTCCGTAGATTCTGCTTCAAACGCGCTACAAGGGTAAGACACTTGTAATTCTCTAATCCGATATGAATCCCTATGTATAGATCGCTGGTTTGTAATCCCAAAATTTTATTCCGCTGCGTTGTATGCTCATGGGGTTACTTACAGGATGAACATGTAAATCAAACCTATGAGGATTGTCGAACATATCTAAGGCAATTACTGATGGAGTTTACTAGCAAGCTAGAGGAAATATCTGCAATGATGATCACCACGACGAATTGTGTCAAGGGTTTGGTGTAATCTGTGCAAGCTAGCAGGTCTACAACTTCGGGAGCCGAGAAACAGGCTAAGGGAGCAGACCAATCATCAGGGATCTTACAAGCTGGCGAATCCCACCGTTTGGAACCATCCCTGAATTCTTAGCACATTTCAAAAGAAAAATATGATCCTCCACATCGGAAATAAGGAGGATTCATGGGGTCAGGAATCCTGGTTGTTACAATGGGAAGCGGATATTGAATCAAGTTTTTTTTAACCAATCCCAACTTGCAACCCGGAATGTATGATGATGCAGGAATACGAGGATCATCATTCATAAACCGAGGGATCAACACTCGGGGGTCGTACCCATGCTCTTTAAGGCCGGCTCAACCACTTATGGATTTTGAGGCAATCAATGGTGCATTTCAAGAGTTGTATGGTCCGGGACTCATGCCATTGTGTCATCCAGAATTCCACAAACCATATCAAGAAATGATAGACTATGATAATCCATATCCATGGGGAGACAGAGTTCATGATTTCAATTTATTTTGGAATGATGGGCAGTCCACTCTGAACATATAACAAGATTCACGATCCAGTGTGAAGAGTTAGCAAATGTGGACAACTTCACAAGCTTGAAGTTGAGGATGTTTCCGAATTCGCTGACTGGAACATTCTTTACATGGTACGCTTCCTTACCTTGTAATTCTATACTTACATTGCAAGAGATGGAGAGACAATTTCACACGCAATTCTTAAGAACTGAGACGGAAGTAAGCATTGTTGAACTTGTTAGCATAAATGCCCTACAAGCCAATCTCTGGCCCAATGGGCTTTATATTAACCCTGGCCCAATTAGCTTATACAACTATAAATATGACATTTGTATCAGAAGGAAAAAGATTAATCACTCTCAATCAACACTCACTCTCTGAGAATAGCCGTCATCACACTAGCACTGGTGTCGGGCTTGTAGATCTGGTCAGGTTGATTGGACTCGAGGATCACCGCCATCAGATTGATTTCGCTGTTAACGGTAATCTCTTTTCGTGCATTAATATTCGATTTATGCATGTTTATATATGAATCAGACGCGATCTTCCGTCCACGGGTCAGATCTGTTTATTGTTTATTTCCGCTGCGTTTGGATCTGGCGCCGGGGTACGGAAACCCAACAGTGGTATCAGAGCCAGGTTGCGCTTTGATTTGTATATTTGATAATTAATCTTTGTTAGATTGTTTCCCACTACTAATTTGAATTTTTCAGAAATTTTGGAATCCGGAAAACATAGAAAATTGGAATGAAAGAAGTTTTAACCATACCCATTCTGACCGGAAATCGTTTCCGGCTACTAGCCATCACTGAAAAAGTAACAGCGGCCAGCGGCCGGCGTCAGCATGGAGGAGCGACGAGCGGCGGCGCAAGTTCCCGCCGCTGTGCTCCTCGACTCGAGCAAATCTTGAGCGATTTGGCCCCTAACTCCCGGAAATCTTCAGACGGTCAACAACAGGCGGCGTAAGCGGTGGAGAAATTGTTCTCCGCCGTCTAGCGCGCGGCTCGAATGACCGAGGTTCTGGATTCATGATTTTCGAGTGATTTGGCGATCGAGTTTTTAACCTGGATTTGCAAATGGGTTGCTGCTCCATGAAAATAAAAATCGATGTATCGTTGAAACTCGACGGAAAAGGAGGGGAGGTGTTGCATCGCCGTTGCACGGTGCTGGTACTGGGTGCGTTGCGTGGTGCTGCGTGCAGACATGGCGGCTAGGGTTTCTTCTCTTTGGGAAGATGATGAATAGGGCCAAGCCTAATGTTAAATCCGAAAATTAGTATATTTTTTGGGGTTGACATTTTAATTTTTGGGTCCAAATTGTTTGGAATCCATAAATTAATTTGGGTTATTTTAGATGTTTTATCCGGATATTATTTTTGAAATAAATCATAATACTTAATTTATTAAAAATGTGATTTTTAATTTATTAAGTGTAAAATGGAGATTTTACAATTAGTTGAAAATTTAATTAATTAAAAATTGAATGAAAATGTTTCATTTAATTTGTTAATTTTATTTTTGGCTAATATTATGATTTGAGGTAAAATAGTGATTTTACCAAATAATTGAAATTTAATTAATTGGAAATTAAATGAAAGTGTTTCATTTAATTTGTTAATTTTATTTTTGATTAGTATTATGATTAAAAGGTAAAATATGAATTTTACCAATTAATTGAAATTTAATTAATTAGAAATTAAATAAAATGGTTTTATTTAATTTGTTAATTTTATTTTCAATTAATGATGCGATTAGTGGGAAACGATAGAATAAATTAATTATTGTGCTCTAATTACATGTGAAGTAATTAGTACAATTACATATCATGTAATTGTTTAGTTTAATGTTTAATTACATATGTTGTGATTGCATGATGGATGATTACGGGCCTTGACCAATGTGTTTAGGTGAATGTTTAGGTTTTTTATTGTTTCATTATTATTGTGATTTTGGTTATCGGGCCTGCGAGCCCACTCTCTCTATTTTCTGATGTATCCCACCCCGGATTTGTATCCCTATTCTCTTGTTTGCACGATTTAAATGTAAAATCTTTAGAATTAGTGGGAGATCGAGATTGAAGACGGAGCACCAAGAATCAAGACATGTATAATGGAAGCAAAAATGTAATAGAATTGCATTGCATACCTGCATCACCTTAGACAGACTTGTGATCCACGTATGGCTCACGTGGATCAATTAGGAAAAGGCCGTAATCGTCCATATTTTTTTTATTATGCATATGATGTATGATAAATGTTTGTTTGTATGTTTTATTAGTACATATGACTGCATGAATAAAACATAGTTGCATGAATCCGGCAAACAAACAAACAAGTACTTGATGAGATTTGAAAATTGTTAAATCCCTCTTTTGAATATGATTCAAAATTTTTTAATATCAAACTGTAAAGGGAGCTCAAAGGAGTTTGTTGTTTCCTGTCTTCCATCAACAGTTAAGCCATGAGACGCTACTTGTGTCAGTTGTCTTGTCTCACCCTCGTGGGGGGCATCTGGCATGAGAAAGCTGTGTGTTTAACTGCCACTTAATTATGGATAGGGTTCTGTTAACCTTTAAGATTACTCACCCTCGTGGGGTCTTATTGGCGGACATTACCATCCGTGGGATGGGTTAGTTTGACGTGAGAAGGCATAATTGACCTGCCTCCGTAGGGTTATGCCAATCACGAGACGAAAATCTTGGGGGTTGCATATGATGCAATTGTGAGCTACCTTTAGTATCATGAGGTCGGCTGGACCCTCGCCCGGGGCTATCATGAGCTAAGCCCACTAAGAAAATACGATTTTCCGTTCATTTGTCATGAGGGTGATGAATTCGAAAAATTTAGTGGGAGCATTCAATAACTAAAGTCCATAGTTTTTGAATTAATTAATAATCAAACGGTTTGCATGTATTTTCTGTTTATTCTCAGTATTGTGATTGCCGTGAATCCGATTGCATCAATTCTCGATACAAACAAAGTAACAGCACCAAATTATTCTGATTGACTATTAATTTTAAAATAGTGCTTGCTTCTAAAAGATTGCTATATACCCTTGGTGGGAGCCTCCTGTTGAAGTGTCTCCTGGTTCGTCTCATGAAGAGATTGCCACACTTGAGAAGTGATGGGACGAATATCTCTAGATTATGTGATATATGATAGCATCAATGTCACCAATGAGTTTCAACACAGATATGAGAAATTTGTTCACATTGCTGATATTTCCAACACCTACAAATGTTGTTTGGTGAACGGACGCGATTACTGAGACTCGCGATTTCAAAAGAGCTATTTTCATTTCACATGCGAGATGGGGCTTCGGTCTATGAGCATGGTGTAAGAAAAATATCTCTTGTTGAGAAATTGGAAAATCTGAATGTGACAAATCCTCATTAACTGGCTATAGATTTGATCTTATAGTCAAAATGTTGGAAACTCATGAGTCCTTGATTCAAAAGGAGAAACGTGTTCTTCTTGTCGAATCTTCTACCAATGGTAGGAAGAGTTCAAGGATAAAGAAGAGGAAGGGAGATGGTTCCCAACCTTGAAAGACGAAAAAGGATATAGTAGCAACTAAGAAAGGAGAGGCATCTATGTTTTCACTGCTGGTCACTAGCGCAAAATTGTAAGGAATACATATACTAGAAGCGTTCTAGAAATGGTATGTTATATATTAAAAGTAAATGTTTCTATTGGTTCTACTTCTTTGGTATATGATGCCAGTTGTGCACGCATTTTTGCAAAGAGTTGCATGTGATGTGAAGAAGTAGAGAGCCCTAGGAAGGTGAACCTGCCTGAGGCTAAGCATTGTAGCAATGGCTGTTTGAAACATTTATTTAATATAAAATCTTGAACTGGTTAGGAACTGGTTTGAGCAATTATTTATTTGTTCTAGATTTAATCATGAACATTGTTCCTATTTTGATAGAGAATGATATTCTTTTAAATATGCGAATGTGATTTGCATTATTTTTAAGAATGCATGTTTTATTGAATCTGGTGAACTTATGAATGATTAGTATGATTATATTCAAAGAATATAAAAAGAATGATAACTTAAATCCAACATATATTTAGCATGTGCTGAATGTCCATTGAATTTGATTCATATGGACGTATATGGAGCACTAAATGTTAGTGCAAGATGATGTTGAGTTATCTTAAAGAGAATGTGATTCTCTCTGAGTAACTCTCTAAAGTTACATATTTGTTGAATATAATTCATACCAATGCAGTGACCAAAACTCCATATACGATATGGATTGAAAAATAATCCAAATTTATATTTTGAGATTGTTATGCTTATGTGAAGCAGCCAGTGGGAGATGAGTTGGATAGTTGATCCATCTTATGTTATGTTGTGGAAATTTATATTATCAATTGCAGGCAAAGAGTTTGTTTCGCAAGTGCAATCTTTCTAGAGAAAATGTTTCTATTAGAAAGGATGACAACATAATATAACTTGAAAGGGTTCAAGAACCACAAACCACTAGAAACGTGAAAACGGTGAAATTAATTGAGTCAATCATAACCTTTGATTTACACGCACGAAGGAGATTTGAAAATATTTCAAGAACTCCCGATAAATTGAATTTACTCCTAGAAAGTAGTCAAAATGATTTTGACCATGGATGTGATCCTAGAACTTTCAAGGAGACGATGTTGGACATCGTTTTGGGATATTGGCGAGATGCCGTGAAATTTGAAATAGACTCCATGTACTCTAATAAGGTATGGGCCTTAGTAGATCTTCTTTGGGAATTGTTCCCATTGGCTGCATAGATTTACAAGTGAAAGCTTGGAGTGGATGGGAAGGTAGCGACCTTCAAAGCTTAACTGATGTGAAGAGATTATTCTCATAGGCAAAGAGTTGTCTGTGAGAAACTTTTAATCAGTTGTGATGCTATAGTCTATTTGAATTTTATTAGTTATATCTTTATATTATGAATATGAGATATGAGTAATGGATGTGAGCACAACATTTCTCAGTGGTGGCATTGAGGTAGAAATGTAGCAGCCAAACGTGTTTACAACTTCTTGGAGTGAGAAAAATGTTTTCAAACTCCAGAGGTCCATTTATGGGCCTAAGAAGGCATCCCGAAGTTTGAACCTCCGTTTGATAACATCATCAAAGTGTTTGGTTTTGTTAAAAATCCGGAAGTGACATGTGTGTGCAAAAGGGTTAGTGGGAACATGTTACATTTGTGATGCTTTAAGTTGATTATATCATACTCATTATGAATGGTATTTGATTAATCAATTAAAGCACGATCATCTACTAATTTCTCCATGTAAGATTGGGGGAAGCGTCATACGTGTTTAGCGTAAGGATCTATAGGGATAGATCTAAAGGATGCTTGAGATATCTCAATCTACGTACATAAACACTGTGCTAAAAGGGTTTATCATAGAATAGTTGAAAAACGAGTTACTTCATAATATGTCATAGTATTCATCTCTCAAGTCAATATGCTTTAAGATTGATGAGGAGAGAGAAAAGATGACATTGGTACCTTATATTTCTACTTTAATATCATAATGTATGTTATGTTATGTACTTGGCCTGATGTATGTTCTTAGTGTAATGAGCAAACATCAGACAGATCCCGGTGAAGATCACTGGAAAATTGTGAAAATAATCCTCAAGTGCTTATGAAGAACTTAGGATACGTTCATGATTTTTGGATCTGTAAGTGGAGAAATAAAAGTTGAAGTATAAGCTGATGCTGTTTTTTCAGTCGGATGTAGATGATACCATATCGATGTTCGGATTTGTATTTAAGCTCAATGATGGTGATGTCTCTTGGAAACGTTCCAAGCAAGACATCACTTTGGATTCCACCACTGAAGCTGAATACATTGCAGCATACGATGCAGCAAAGAGGCAGTTTGGATAAGAAATTTCATCCAAGAGTTGGGTGTAATTTCTAGTGCAATTGACACAGTCTCTGGTACTGTGACAACATTTGAGCTATTATGAATAGCCAAGATCTCATCAGTATCCAAAAATATATTGAGAAAATATCATCTAATGAGATAGATGGTAGACGCGACATTATTATCGAGAAAATCGCTTCAACAGAAAATATAGTGAATCCACTGACAAAGCCTTTACAACGATTGGTGTCTGTCAGACATCTTGGAAAGATGGTCTTAAGACACATGAGTAGTTGGCTTTGAGAAAGTGAAAGATATTGTTGTCATACATGATTAAGTAAATCAATAGTTGATTGATTGTACTTATAATCTTATTATGACAAATCTTTGTTTGAATATTAATATATATGGCACTTCTTCATCTGTTTACCCATGCATCTTGATGTATTGATGAAGTCCTTGAAGTTGCTATAGTCCATAGAATGTGGTTACGCATATGATGGTGACCATGAAATACATTCTCGACTACGATTTCTAAATGTTCCTGGTCGATGAGCCTTCGAGAATGGGATATCGATATATGCTCGCTAGAGACTAGTATTCATGATGTGTCTAGTGTAGTGCGCCGCGTTTCATCGGCGTTGGCTTGGAGAAGTCAGCACACATGAATAGGTGCTCATTAGGAATGAGTTCACTGAACGACCCTACTCGGAATTCTATAAGTGGTTACCACTTGTCGAGTATAGAATTTCTAGTCATAGTTGTGCACCATTACTCCTCATGACCCGAGGCATCATTGAGGTCTTGACAGATAGCTGTGTACTTTGATTTAATGACTGATCACATGCGGGTCATAAAGTTGTTATTTTGGGTATTCAGTGATGCTGTCAGAGGCCTATGATTGTCGTTGGGGATTCACCACTGGTCTTGATGAACCAGGATGTCCTATGTGTTTTTCTATATATGATTCGAGGAATCTCTGGCCAGAGTGGGTAGTGCTTGTGAAAAAAGAGTTTTTCATATACGCACACAAATGAATCATATAACGTGAAACAAATACATAGTTATTGAAATCATAAAGGGTCTCGATCAACCAATGCTCTTGATTCAATCGGGACATATTGAGTGAAAGGAATGTACTGCACGCTAACTATGGCTGACAGGTTCTCGTACGTTGCTAGTCATTTGTATCTAGGTCTTCGTGAAGCGCAGATGCTAGGCGCTACCCACGATCGGTAGGTTGTTGCTGGAATTATATTTCAGCCATTGTCTATTAAAGGAGTTTAATTGACAATGAGGCATTCAGGGTAAGCCCAAAGAAGTTGTTTGACTTCTAAAATCACAAAGGTTGTGATCCTACTGCTATGATACACTTGAGCCTCGCTGGGTCACAATCAACCGGCCGCCGATCTATTGATGAGAATTGAGACTTAAATGTTAAGTGCTCAAATTGAGTGATTTAGAAGAGATGAATTTAATTTTTGAAAGCTCCTCACTTTAGTGGAGTTTCTATATTTGAAAATGTTTCATCTGTAGAAAGTTCTAAATTAAAACGTTTGATATATTAATGTCTCATAATTATGTACATTAGTAGTACATCAAGTTATTCAATAGGATTGAGTTACTTGGATTATGAGTTTGTAGTTTTGTTTTGGCTTTTGGGCAAGTGGGAGATTGTTAGCATAAATGCCCTACAAGCCAATCTCTGGCCCAATGGGCTTTATATTAACCCTGGCCCAATTAGCTTATACAACTATAAATATGACATTTGTATCAGAAGGAAAAAGATTAATCACTCTCAATCAACACTCACTCTCTGAGAATAGCCGTCATCACACTAGCACTGGTGTCGGGCTTGTAGATCTGGTCAGGTTGATTGGACTCGAGGATCACCGCCATCAGATTGATTTCGCTGTTAACGGTAATCTCTTTTCGTGCATTAATATTCGATTTATGCATGTTTATATATGAATCAGACGCGATCTTCCGTCCACGGGTCAGATCTGTTTATTGTTTATTTCCGCTGCGTTTGGATCTGGCGTCGGGGTACGGAAACCCAACAGAACTGTCATGGATAGATCAAAAATCCGAAAAGAATATATATATGTTTATCGACAGGTGTAAAAGTTAAGGAATTGATGCAAAATACTTCTTCCAGAAACCGAATTTAAAATTGGTTCAACATGGGCTCGATTTTGCATTGAGGAAAAAATTTCAAAGAATTAAATTAAGAGATTTCTATGAATTGGTGGCTAAAGTTTTGGAGTACTGCGGCCAAAATGTTGGAGTATAATGATTTGTTGAAGAATCGCATAAACGTAAAACAACTGTGGGGTCTTATTTCCAGGAGGTGGAAGAGGTGGCATTGGTAGAGATGTCAAACACCGGATCCTTCACATGCTTGTTGTTAAAAAGAAAAGCCAATGATCAATGGAAAAATAACGCTCTCCCGTCACAGGATCGGTACACTTTTGACTGTCTAAGACAGAGGAAAACTTTGATTTCTTTGTCAAGGGAAAGTTTATTACTTTACCTTTTGATCATAATTACCAAGCAATGAAGAGTTTCAAGGAAAAGATTATTGTAAGTACCATAATTCTTTCAATCACTCAAATAATTTATGTTGGGTATTCAACAACATGTTGGAGGAAACAATTAATAAATGGATTCTTAAATTCCCTTAGAAGAAAGAAGCCATGACAATTGATGACGATCCATACCCCGCGGCAGCATCCGTTAATGTAATGTCACAGATTTACGGGCTTTCTTGAATGAAAAAAGGAATTAGAAGTTGAATTAGATCTTTGGGAGCCAAGAATGTAATAAAAAAATGGCGAGTTTCCAAGGACCAGATGTTCAAAGTAAAGTGAAAGAAACCAAGAAGAAAAATACATGGAATAGGTGGGGAACTTCGAGGAATATTAGAGGATCTATGGCCACTAGCCAAGGAATTTGTGTTTCATCGAAGGATCGCCATCTGCTAGATTGAGGACTGAAAAAAGAAATGAGGGATCATTTGTCACTAAATCAAGTGATCAGGGTTCTTGCAGGAAATAACAAGAGAACGTTTGGAGGATCGATGACACATCAATTTTTTTGCAGAAACTAACAATGGATATGTTCGAAATGCAAATATAAGGAACCCAAGGTTTATAATCCCACCTAAATCACAAATGAATTGGGAGTGAAAAGTGGTCAAGCATCGGAAATTTCCTCAACTGTGATCTATAACCCAAAAGAGACGATGGTTAAGGGAAAAAGCCGCTCAAAGAAGGATTTAGAATAGGAAAATGTAGTTAGTAAGAACAAATTTCCAGACATGCCACTGAAGATTAAGACGATAGTGATGAGGATAATTCTTCGAGGGATGATGTTCATCACACAACAAGGTTCAAGTTATAATTTCAGTAGATTGTGCTATTGGCACATTGATCTTGCCTAATAGACTTCAAGTTTTGGAAAGCTTTGAATGCGATAAGAACATTGATGGAGTTGAAGGAGTTCCAGAAATGAAAGTGAATGAAAGGAGTGCATCTTAGGCATCCATGGAGAACTGTGTATCATGGTACATGAGGATCACCCGGACAAACCAAAAGTTTAGTAATAGAGAAACCTGTTGTGGAGATGACTAGACACATCAAACCTTTGTATATCAAGGCACATGGCAATGGAAAGCCAGTGTCATTGTCCTAATTGACAATAGTTCATGGGTTAATGTATTGTCTCACGAACAAAGGTTGGGAAAGTTTGAGGAGGATTTGATTCCTACAGAGGTAGTGATCACGATTTATTTAAAAAAATAGAATTCTAGTTTAGTGCGATTATACCGCAAGTGCACGGTTATCAAATTTTAGTATAATTTATAAGTAGGGACGTCGTACCCACATAGACTAGAAGTAAGTACCAAATTCAAGTAGTTTAACTATATTTAACCGATAATTTGTGAGTAAGTATTATACTAAATTAACTAATAACACAATATCTGACCCAAGCAAGCGATATAGAATGAAGAAATTCGACAGAAATAATTATCAAGGCTTCGGTTCACCCATGTAATCCCCCATAATTCTCCTATTAATTAAGCTTTAATATCCTATGTTCTAAGGTGACGAGTTTTCCTAACGCATTTGTTATAATATCATCAAGCTATAACAAGTCTAATACTAATATTACAATACACCACTCATGTGTCATTATTGAACAATTAATATCGCATGACAATTTGTGAAACTATTAGCATTCGATTTTGGTAAATCGATTGCACTACACGTGTGCTAGATTTTACTTGGTCATTTTCAATCTAAAACACACGGCCTAATTTATTATGTCGTACTGCAATATCGTATGGTCAACATCAATCGCAATAACAAAAATCATTCAAAAGGTAGCTAATCCTTTGAAAGCATTAAAAACATTATGCTCAAAGATTTTAAGAATTCAATCAAAACTTAATATTTAAATATTGGTTCAAATATGGGATCTCCTAATCTTGATAAGCAAACCTAGCCAACAATAATAATCAAATAACAAAGTTTAATCATATGAAAGTAAAAGATAAACAAGTCTAGAAATACGAATAAACGAGGTAGGGTCTCCTGCGTTGCTCCGTCGTTTCGTCTCTTGTCCAATAGGCTCCTTTTATAGTGGAGGAGGAATCACTCTTCTTGGTAGACATAAACTCTACAAAAAGGAATAAAATCCCGACTTTTTTGCGCCTAGCGATCTGTACGCACAATCCTCGCGATCGATCCGAGAACTATCCAGCCTTTTAAAATCACGTCACGCGGCGATCGATCGGCAATAGGAATGAATATCGATCGTCGTGTCAAAATTCTTAAATCTCAAGATTTCGGCGGGCGATCGACCACCATTTGCGGGCGACCGAGGTCCTGTGTGACCGAGGCAACAAACCCCGCTATCGTAGCGGCGACAACATTCATAGGGAGGCAACAAAAACCTTTGGAGTATTGCCAGCAGAAGTTCTGGTTGGAACCAAATCCTTTTTATCCGTATTTTTGTGGTAAAGTCATGTGCTACTTTTCAAGCCTTGTTGAGAAGGGATTGTTGTATCCATGCTAATCAAGGAGTCAGTTGAAGATGAGCTTTTTCCTTTAGAGATGGGAGTTGTTATACCTGCAACAAATCCAAGCACCATGGTGAAAAATGTCCAGATAAATGGAAGAGTGGGTAGCGAAAACAAGGTTAAACATCAAATCAATTACTATTCAACATCTACATGAGAGTAAAAACACATCGTCCATGGTATAAGCGAGAGATACGAAAGAAGGAAATCCCAAAATCCTTAATCAAAAATAAAGACAAGGATCCAAGAAAAACCACTCGTCCAAGTTAGCTATAACACACTCTTCCCGAGTACACAAAGCTCTTCCCGAGCACAACACTCTTCAAGAGTCTTCTTGGCCTTAAGGGCTCCAAGGATAGCCACACACAACTCTTCCCGAGTTACCAACACTCTTCACGAGTCTTCTTGGCCTTAAGGGCTCCAAGGATAGCCACAACACATGCACCAACTTTACTTGTTGATGACTTTTGTAGTTCCGGATTTTAAAGATGACAAAATATATCAGACCGGATCGAGAGAAATCAGACTGACCAGATCAATGGCTCAAAACAGATCAAGCTGATATGGTATATCGCAAAACAGAACGGATCGATGGAAATCAGCCTGACCAGATCGAAGCTTCAGATCGATCTCAACTTCTATCAGATCAGAGCAGTCAAGGCTGAATAAGATTGGCTCTTCAGTCCGAATCATTAACGGCTATTTATTGAAGCATTAATGTTGCAATTAATATGAAAAAGATCAAAGACTGAAGATTACCATAAAAGGTAAGAAGACAAAGAAGAGCCTACCTGACAGTCGCCAAAAGCATGAACCAGAACGGCAAGTACCCTAAAGAAGAAGACTGTAGCTTACTCAGAGTTTAAGCAGAGTCAAGAGTTGCTCATTAAGGGAAATAATGTCGTTGGTACATGCAACTATAAAAGGATGCAACAGAAGAGCTCAATATAGAGTCTGATCAATCGAAAAACGCACAAGAAAGTAAAACAGCACAAGCTTACAAGCTCAGACATTCTCGAGCTGAAAATCTTCATAAGCATAAGTATATTGTAATATTTGATCATTTATGATCATTGTGTGCATAGACTAAAGTCTATCTTGTGTATTCTGTATTGAAATATAGAAGTGAGAAACAATTGTAACTGTCAGACAGAGTGTGTCTGAACAGATCGAGAGACTAGGAGTTTCAGTCTGGTAGTAAGGTAAATCCAGCTGAATCGGGTTTGTACAACAGGATTGTATAAATCAAAGTCTTCTAGTGGAATCCTTCCTTAATTGGAAGAAGGGGAGACGTAGAAGTATTACATCACCTTCGAACTTCCAGAAACATATTCTGTGTTTTATCATTCTGCACTCGTTCTATTATTCAAGTCATCGAGCCGTTCTTACTAATTTAAGAACAGACCGTTCCGCACTAAAATATTCAGTGGTCTGTTCTGCAAAAGAGTTGATTAAGAAACAGATTTCTTTCACTAATCCGAAAGAAATCACAAGGGATTAATTTTTAATAGGAGTGTTCATTCACCCCCCCTCTAAACACTCCGGACCGATCCTAACAAGTGGTATCAGAGCAGGTCGTCTTAATCAGCACAAAGACACTTGAGCTGATGGCATCATTCAACAAAATTCCTATGTTCTCAAAAGAAGACTATGATGATTGGAGAATCAGAATGCAAGCTCATCTGGCAGCACATGATGACGATATGTGGTTCGTCATCACTGATGGACCAATGAAGATTCTGAAAGTCAATACAGCAGTATCCATTACTGGTGGTGAACCCCAAATGGTCGAGAATGATAGATCCCTCTGGACGAATGAAGAAAGAAAGAAAGCAAACCTCGACAACGTTGCCAAAGACATCTTGTTCAAGACATTGGACAAGAACATGTTCAGTAAAATCAAAATGTGCTCAACTGCCATAGAAATTTGGGAGAAGATAACACAGCTATGTGAAGGGAACGACCAGACCAAGGAAAACAAGCTGACTGTTGCTCTTCAAAGATTTGAGAGCATAAAAATGAAGATTGGAGAAACTCTAAATGAGTTTGATGAAAGAGTCACTGGCATCATGAACTAAATAGTCTGGGCAAGGAATACTCAAACAGAGAGATCGCTCTGAAAGTTATGAGAGCCCTGCCAAAAGAATGGGATGTTAAGACCATTGCAATGAGGGAGTCCAAATATCTGAACAAGGTTGAACTTCATGATCTGTTCGCAGATCTTAAAGCATATGAGTTCGAACTGATCAGCAGAGGTGAATCAGAGCCATTCATCTCTCAACCAAACAAAGCGCTGACATCCATTCCAGACCAGACCGCCCCCACAACACATCGATCTATCGAACAGATAAGTAATGATGCTATGTCATTATTTATCAAGAAATTTGGTAAATTCATGTCTAAAAATAAAAGGAATTTTAAACCATCTCATCATTATAAATCAAGAAAGGACGATGCTGTTAATGATCAGGCTTGCTACAATTGTGGTAAGACCGGACATTTCATTGCAGATTGCACCAGACCGAAGAAAGAAGAACGAAAAGAGAAGCATCATGATGACAAGAAAAAGAAGCACTACAAAGATCGTAAAAGTCATCATGGGAAGTCCCAAAAGGTCCTAGTAGCAGAAGAAGGAAACAACAAGTGGGCTCAGACTGATTCAGATTCAGAAAGCTCCGAATATTCTTCCCGCGAAAGCGAAGAAGATATTCAATGTCTAATGGCAGACGAAGATATGAGTCAAACAGACGAGGTATTCGATCTTGACTCAAATGAATTTACACGTGAAGAGCTTATGTCCGCACTGCAAGGCATGGCTAATGATTATAGAATCTTAGCTGAATCATTTGAGAAAACCAAAGCTAAAGCCAATGATCAAATGGATGAGCACATCAAACCAAGCTGCTCTGAACTGGGTGAGTGCAACAATCTACAGATTGAGCTGAATAAGCTAAAAATCTCTTATGATCAGCTCCATGAAGAAAATAAGAGAATTAGCACACAAAATGCTAAGCTTTCTCATATCTTCAAACCATGGACAAAATCCAGAACATCATTGGAAGAATTGCAAGAGGTACAAAGAAATGTCGGCGATGTTACCGGCATAGGCTTTGATATCAAAGACTGCACCAAAGATGAATCTGAACTATTGCTGGTGAAGAACAAAATCAAACAAATGACATTTGTTAAATCCAGCACAGTATATGAAACTGAAGCACCTACAATCCAAACAGGAGTCTCTTTTGTGAATCAAGGTTTGAGAAAAGGGATTGGATATGTTAACCAAGCCAAGAAAAGGCACCAGCAAGCTTTGCGTCTTTCAGACCAAATCTAAAGGTGCAAGATCTAAGGCAAGGAAGACAATACAATTACTATAACTCAAAACCAGTTCAACGAAGATATAGACTACCTTATAAGAATCAAAGGTCTCCATATCGCACACATTATTACACACAACATCGAAACAGATCAGCTCACAGCACACCAGACACACACAAGCCATTAAAGCTGATACAGGTGTGGGTTCCCAAAGGGCTAATCCGTTCTGGACCCAAGTAGGATTGGGTACCAACAATGATTTTGTTTGATGACAGGTACCGAAGAATCTTGTATCAGACTGGTACTTAGACAGTGGGTGTTCTCGTCACATGACTGGAAACATCGAGCTGCTGTCTGAAGTCACAGAATGTACTGGACCCAAAATCATATTCGGGGATAACTCAAAGGGTAAGACCGTGGGCAAGGGTAAGATTGTCCATGGTAATATTATTATCAATGATGTGCTGTTAGTTGAAAATCTATGTTATAATCTGATTAGTATAAGTCAACTATGTGATAATGGTTATGCTGTAGAATTTCACAAACACACTTGCACTATTAAATCGTCAGACGGTATGACCATGCTTGTAGGAATCAGAAATGGAAATACATATAAGATTAACTGGAACTTTGCTCAACCTGATAATCCTACTTGCTTCATCGCTAATAATGATAATAAACACTGGATATGGCATAAACGCTTGAATCATCTCAATTTTAAGACTATTTCTAGCCTGTGTAAACATGATTTAGTTGTCGGTCTGCCCAAGATCGACTTTGCTAAGGATAAGATCTGTGAAGCATGCCAAATGGGCAAACAGTTCAGATCATCCTTCAAAAACAAGAATGCCAAATCCTCCTCACGCTGCTTAGAACTATTACATATGGACTTGTTTGGTCCTATACCTATAACAAGTTTAGGGGGAATGCGGTACACTCTTGTTGTTATTGATGATTACTCACCTTTTACTTGGACTATATTTTTGAGCAGTAAAGATCATACTGGTCCAAAATTGATCAAGCTGCTGAAACGCACTCAGAATGAGAAATCATCAAGCATAGACAGGATTCGAAGTGACAAAGGCACTGAGTTTTCTAATCAGAATCTTGAATCTTTTCTAGAAGATCAAGAAATTAAGCATGAATTTTCAGCCGCCCGAACTCCCCAACAAAATGGAGTCGCAGAACAAAGAAACAGAACGCTTAAAGAGGCAGCAAGGACAATGCTGCTGATTCTGGCATTTCGCAAAAGTTCTGGGCAGAAGCTGTAAATATTGCGTGCTACACTCAAAATCGGTCTATGATTAACAAGAAGTTGAATCTCACTCCATATGAAATATGGACTGGTAACAGACCGTCTATCTCTCACCTTCATATATTTGGTTGCAAATGCTTCGTTCACTAATCATCTTACAGCATTTGAAGCTAAATCAGATAATGGGATATTCTTAGGATATTCATCAAATAGCAAAGCCTTTCGAGTTTTCAATAATCGCACTTTAACTGTAGAAGAATCAGTTCATGTAGTTTTTGATGAATCTTTATGTATTGAGAGTAGCAAGGAATCAATTCAAAATCAGATGGAAAATATCCATCTCGAAGCTAACAGCGATGATGAGATTGTAGATAATAGGTCAAGAGACAATCCACCGGAACCTGAAGTACCAGACAGACCGGATCACGGCAATGAAGCTCATTCAGATCGAGCCGATCCGGATGTTCCTCGCTCTAATGTTAAAACAGATGCTGATAATGCCGCTACTACTCATCCGTCTGGACCGGACAATCCAGAATCGAGTTATCGATGGACAAAAAGGCATCCACCTAATCTAGTTATTGGAAGTCCTTCTGCACCGATTAGAACTAGAGGACAGATGATGGATGAATTCACTCATGCTGCCTTCATATCAAATCTGGAACCTAAAAAGATTGATGAAGCTTTGACTGATTTCAACTGGATTAAAGCCATGCAAGAAGAGCTTAATCAATTTGAACAAAATCAAATTTGGAGTCTAACCCCCAGGCCAAGCGATCTGCCTGTTATTGGAACCAAATGGGTGTTCAGAAACAAGCTAGACGCAGATGGAGTTGTGGTTAGAAACAAAGCCAGACTGGTGGCACAAGGATTCCGACAAGAAGAAGGAATTGACTTCGATGAATCTTTTGCACCCGTCGCCAGACTTGAAGCAATCCGAATATTTCTTGCTTATGCTGCTTTTAAAGATTTCAAGGTATATCAAGTGGACGTGAAGAGTGCCTTTCTTAATGGTAAGCTTCAGGAGGAAGTCTACATTGAGCAACCTCCTGGATTTCAGAACCACTCATTCCCAAATCATGTATATCTACTGAATAAAGCAGTATATGGTATGAAACAAGCCCAAGAGCTTGGTATGATACTCTGTCTCAATTTCTGCTGAACCATAATTTTCAGATCGGGTCAGTAGATAAAACTCTATTTAAATTTATTAAGGGGGAACATACTTTGTTAGTTCAAATTTATATTGACGATATAATTTTTGGGTCAACTAACCCCAAATTATGCGAGAAATTCTCTAAGTTAATGCAGGGCCAGTTTGAGATGAGTATGATGGGAGAACTTTCATTCTTTTTGGGTCTCCAAGTCAAACAGCTCAGCAATGGCATTTTCATAAATCAAACCAAGTATACCAAAGAGCTACTCAAGAGATTCGGAATGGAAACGTGTTCAACTGCATCAACTCCAATGAGTCCTACAATCAAGTTAGACAAAGACGAAGGGGGAACAACAGTTGAAGTATCTATGTATCGAGGACTGATCGGATCGTTCTTGTATCTTACAGCGAGCCGGCCTGATATTATGTTCTCAGTCTGTATGTGCGCTAGATTTCAGTCAGAACCAAAGCAATCACACTTTATTGCTGCTAAGCGTATTCTGAAATACTTGAAAGGATCTCAAAACGTTGGTCTTTGGTATTCCAAAGACTCAAATTTCAGCTTAATCGGATATTCAGACGCTGACTATGCTGGCTGTAAGATTGATCGCAAAAGCACCAGTGGAACATGTCAATTCTTAGGTGAAAGGTTGATCTCTTGGTTTAGCAAGAAGCAAACATCTATTGCCACATCTACAGCTGAGGCAGAATATCTTGCCGCTGGAAGCTGTTGCGCTCAAATGCTCTGGATTCAACACCAGCTCAAAGACTATGGCATTCAAGCTGTTGAATCTCCGATATTTTGTGACAACACAAGTGCAATCGCTATAACGTATAATCCAGTTTTGCACTCTCGAACAAAGCACATTGATATAAGACATCATTTTATTCGATATCATGTTGGCAAAAAGGAAATTCGGATTGAGCATATTTCAACAGAACAGCAAGCAGCAGATATATTCACCAAACCACTTCCTGAGTGTTAGGATCGGAGGCGTGTTTAGAAGGGGGGGTTGAATAAACACTGCCCTCAAATTCTGATCTTCGACTGATTACTGCAAACTGTTAAGTGATGCAGTAGCTTCTCAATCAAATAAGCAAGTCAGCAGACACTAAGTGAAGTGCGGAATACGTCTGCTGCACTTGTGAGTTAACTAAAGTAAATAATAAAAAGAGAGTATATCACACAGATATTGTTTCTGGAAGTTCGAAGCACAACGCTTCTACGTCTCCCCTTCTTTCTTTGCAGGAAGGATACACTAGAAGACTTTGGTTTACACTTTACAGTATACAACCTCCTTAGGCTTTCACACAGCTTAGCCTAAACTCCTAGCAACACAATGTATATGATTTGTTTACAATGTAAACTATCTAACACTCCTTTGAATGACTATTACACTTGTACGCTTTGAGTGTTCTTGAACGATCTTTGAGCAGTACACCAGTTTTAACTTGATCTTTGATATACCAGTAGGTGTTCCTTGCTCTAGCTGAATCTTCAGTGAATTATGACTTGATAAATTTATCTGTTTGAATGTATAGAATATTCGATTGTCAGTGGATTCAACTCACTCTTTCTTCATTCATTCAGCATCTGTATTTATAGATTTCTTTTCCAACGGTAAACTTTCTTGGTAAGGAAGGTTTAGCGTAGAATCTGTTTTCTTCTTCTTTTTATCTTCCTTCCATTTTGTTCAGCAACGGCTCTTACAATCTGACGGAATTGGTGGCGATGATTTCGTAGTGCTCGTCGATCTGTTGTACTTATGTCAGACGGAATTGTATTTACTTTGTCTTATCATCCGCTGCTGGATTTACTTCTACTGGTCTTGTAACTTCAATATCCAGTCATACTCTTTAACTCAGTAGGTGTTGGTAAGACTTGATGAAAAACTTCATGCAGTAGATGTCTTTATCCGGTGGAAGTCTTTATCCGGTGGATGTCTTTATCCGGTGGATTAATAATACAGTAGATGTGTTTTTTATCCAGTGCTTATCTCAGTCCGGTAGATGTCTTTATCTAGTGCTTATCTCAGTCCGGTAGATGTTTCATCCAGTGGGTGTCTTCATCCGGTAGAGTTCTTCACCCGGTAGATGTTTTTATCCAGTGCGTATTTCAGTCCGGTAGATGTCTTCACCCGGTGGGTGTTTTCACCCGGTAGATGTTCATCCAGTAGGTGTTTGACACCCGGTTGGTTTTTATCACCCGGTAATTCTTCATCATCCGGTAGATGTTCATCCAGTAGGTGTTTGTAATCACCAAAACTTAGAAATCGTTTCCCAACAATTTCCCACCTTTTGGTGATGACAAAACTAAGCATTAACGATCTCATACTCGAATAGTTTAAACGGTGAATCCTGAAAAGACTTGAAGACATAATAAAAAGGAAATTTTCATTAAATATAAGCAGATTACAAGTTGTAATCAAACTGGACAATTTAGAGCGATTCATCTTCATTTAAGATGAATTCTTATAACTGGATACAATTTAACGACAAATCTATTTTACAAATTAGTTGATACATGACAAAATTCTTTAAACAAACAAAGTAGACCGGAGAGCTTCGATCCACCTAGTTGCGGAGAGGAAGAGCTCGATCCACCTTGTTTCAGAGGGGAATAACTTCGATCGGGAAGTTCAAATGTATATTCATCAGGCCTCCATGGTTTATGGATTCACCTAATGAGAATATTCTATCTCTGTCTTCCCCCTTTTTGTCATCATCACCCAGAAGACTCCTGATAGCAGTTCCTGACTGATGAGGAGCATCAGAGCAGGATCCAAACGCTGAAGCTTAACGGAGCTGGGTTAGATAAGTAATCAACCCATGAGGGGTTGCAACAGGTAAACCAAGGAATTTTCAAGGAATAGAAAAGAATCATGATGAGTGAATGTGTGTTATGAAAACAAACATGAGTCTCTATTTATAGAAGAAATTCATTTAGTGTGAACACATTAATGTCGTTACGATAACTACGAAGAAAAAGTCAACTGAAAACAATAAATAGATAAGAGTAATTAATAAGGGATCAGAAAACGATACTATTTACGCCCTAACCAATGTCGGGAATAGTCTCGCTTTTCGGTAGACGGTTGGTGTGGACTTCGAGACCTTGGTTGGGAAGCAGATCTGTAGTGATGTCCACCTTCAGAGGCAGCAGGTGCGCGCTGAGCTGGACCGGATTCTCTTTGCGGTAGAGGAGTAGATGCAGTGGACTTGGACTGGTATTGGATAGGCTTCGGAATTCCAGCACTCAAATCCTGAAGTTGTGAGGCAAAGACCTCTTGCATAGTAGCTAGCTGCTCAGACAAGAGCTTCTTAGTGTCGTCAATTTTCTCGTCCAAGGCCAGTGTAGATGCAGCATGGAGAGAGTCATTCTGCTGCTTCAACTGGAGATTAGTTTGCAAGATCCTCGAAAATACATCGGCAAAGGCATCAAGAACAAATTGATGATTTCTGTTAACAGCAGTGTGAAGTCTGTCTAGTTCTCGATTTATATGCCCAAACTGATGATCTGTATGAAGCTGATGACTATCAATAGCATTTCTGGCATTGCGTTCTTCAGACTTGAGTTTATTGATCTCACTAGCCAGCCCGGAGATCAACGTAGTCATATGGCCAAGCTGTATTGTTAGAGCAGAAGGGCCTTCGATGGACAGAGGATCAGGAAAATCAAAAAAATCAGCAGACGGTTCAGTTCCTACTGATTGCTCCAATGCCTCAGGCGGAGTGGCAGCAGGTGCAGGAGGTGAGCCAAGAAGAGCAAGTGGAGAGCTGGTAAGAGCATCAGTGGCAGTGAAGGACACACAGCGTCCAGGTGAGGTAGTAGCTGGATGAATTTGTGAGGGTGAGGGGTTAAGTTCGGAGGTGGTTGGGTGAGCAGGGGGTTCAACTTGTGGTGAGAGTGGGGTTTCAGGGTGAGTCGGAGGTACAAGAGGTTCAACTTATTGTGTGAGTTGGGTTGCAGTATGAGGTGAGGAAGGTATAGGTATAGATGGGGTAACCTGGGTAATTACCTTGTGAATGACGCTGTCAACGTCTATGGAATCAATGTCCATAGAGGTGAAGTATCATCCAAAGTGGGTTCACATGTGGAAACCATTTCCACAACACTTGGAATAGGAGGGATGGTTGGAGCTGAGCATGAGATGGTCAGAGCAGAGTCATCAGCCACCAATGGTTCAACTTGTGGAATCATCACTGCAGCACTAGGAACATCAGGGATGGTTAGGACTAAGCTCAAGTCAGTAGGAGTGGAGTCAGCATCATCTGGTACAGTTGAGCATGAATGCAGACCAGTACTGATTCTTAAGTCATGTAGAGTAGTCTCTGCCAGTTCAATCTTGGGACCAAGAGCATTTAGCACAGCTCGGTCATGATTGGCAGTCCCAGCTGTAGCATTGAATTCATTCTGCCAAGATATGACCAGGGTCTGGAGTTCACCCACATAGATCATTAGGCGGAACACATCCCGGAGCTGGAGAGCTTTCTGTACGTCTTGTGCTTGGAGGAAAGTCATCACTTGATTCTCATCTTGCCTCGCCTGTTCCAGAACTGGAAGAAAATCATCAAAGCGAATTTTCAAGCGTGCTTTCACCCATCTATCAAAAACTTCAAGTTGAGGCTGCATGTTTGCCTCAACTGTGCTCATGACTAATTCAATCTCATATGCCACTGGAGTGGATGATGGGGTCATTGATTCTTTCCCTTTTCCAGTGACGGTGGTCTTGGGATGGCAATATTGGCAAAGAGATTTGGGTGATCTGAAGAAAATTGAGCCTGGTGGTTGAAGAGTACTGGGGTTGGTTGATAGGTTGGCTGCAACAGAGGTTGGGTTAAATGCGATCATGGCCAGTGGAGCAACTGAGCTCACTGGCTCTACTGCCAACGTAGGGATCACAGCCTCAGACATGGCTGCTGATACTTTCAGCTAACAGTTCATAAAAGCCAACACTTACAGTGTTTAGTAATCAAGCACTTCTTGTCATACTTCAGTACATGTGTAGTCGCATCGGTACCGTTTCCTTGCAGAAGATCTAAATCCGTCACAGTTTACTTTCATCATAGTACACATCATAAAATCGCTAAATCATGCAATCCATGTATATCATGTGTATATAAGAATGTATGACAATACACCAACCTTTATCGTATAAATAACTTCATACTTGTGTTGTTGCAAATATATGCAACTTATACCAACATCACCACCATCGTCCGTATGAAGTAGCGGTACTCTTGAGCCTTTACGCATCAACATCTCATATATTATCTCCTGGCTATTATCTGGTGCAAAGTAATTACTAGAAAACCCATTAGTAATTCTCACACACATATATCCACATTATACGCACCAACAGCCACAAATCATCAATATCAGATCATGATGAATGACCTAAAATCAATATTCCTACGTCACGATTATACCCACATTAGCATCATAATATTGTTTATCCCTCAATTTATCTCATAACCCATCATTTATTTTTATCTATTTGGATAAGTTATCTTGTACTGTCTATTGCTCCTTACGAATCACTTGTATGTAAACCATTTAAAGCAAGGCATCAACATCGAATAATTCGTCTCATACCTTTGTAGGTGAAATTATCTACAATAAACATATATAGTAGCATCATAATATCTTGCTCATCGTAGTACTCACATGCTCTTAAGCATCAAACTTTCCGCTTTTCATCACCCAACTATCATCTGCCATGGAACAAGTACAAAAAAACTCATTAGTATTTCTCAAATACTCATAACATAGTTCCTTACGCATTTTGATATTCATAATGTTTCCATCATCGAATAGTAATTCCCTGCGTCAAAAGTTTCACGCAATCCTATATACAACATGCTACAACACACTATCACATATCTGGATGATTGAAATTCAACATAAGAATCAATTGCATGCCTCAATGACGCAATTCAATTCAACTCATCCTCGAAACATAATAATTCATTAACCATGAATGTTCACAAAGATCATATGTCCACACATGACATTCATAGTAATCCCACGTCATCCCGTGACGTACCCGTTAATCTCATGTCAACATGATCACGTTCACCTACTACTCCTACAATATATCAATCTAGCATGTTTTTCACAGTATAGATACCATCTCAAGCGATTATCATTTCCTGTTATTCCATCTGTGCAATCGATTCTCAAAATTAATATAACTCAACTTAGATAATGCAATCAGCATCTATCAACATATATTAACATATATTCACCTATCAAACCAAACGTAATAGTTTACCTCAACTCCTTGTTCCTCTGGTTTCAATATTCTCTTGGGCCTACATCTCATGTACCCAAGGAACAACAATAACACAATGTCCACGGCTATCTGAAATGAACACATCATCAATATACATCGCTAGCACAATAACAGTACACTAATACTCATGCTAACATAATAGCAACACATCAATATTCATCGCCCAATGACGGCACCCTAATATTCATTGCTAACACAATAGCAATATATCAATTCTTTACTCTGCCACTACTGGCACATCCTCAACTCTCAATTCTTTACTCTCCCCGGACGTGTCCACGGCATAAATGAGATAATCCGTGTGTCCACGTTCCAAAAACTGATTCATCTTGATCGCTGAAATCAACGGAATCTTCGCACGAGAACCGTTGCCATAGAAGGTCCACTGACTGCCCAACTCAGGTCTGAACTTCACTGTCCTCTGCCGGCAATCTACCACTGCCTGATATCTGTTCAGAATATCAATACCCAAGATGCAGTCAAAGTCTGACATGCCCAATACGATCAAGTCTGATCTCAATTCGTTGCCCTCAAAATAAATGAGGCAGTCTGCCATAAACTGATCAGCAACGACATTTCTTCCAGTGGGTGTCGAGACAAGGAGAGGCGTGGGTAGAGAAGACGTGCGCATATGGTGTCTCTCCACAAAACCAACAGACACAAAAGAGTGGGAGGCACCTGTATCGATCAAAATAAAAGCAGGGTACGTAAATAAATGACACGTACCGGCGATCACCTCCTATGGGGCTGCCTGGGCCTGCTCTCTGGTCAGTGCATACACCTGTCCCTGGGGCGATCCTACTGTCTGACCCCCGATGGTCGAGGCTGTGATGACCAGGGATTATAGATGTTAATCCCGTAGTGTTAATAACCCCTAAAGATGTTTTACGTAGCGATTTGGAGTTTAATCGCGATGTTGGGCCTTCTGGGCTCGTTTATTTGGGTAGTTGGGATCGTTGGATCCCGAGGATGAGATTGTATTCACATTACGGTGTAAAACCTAAGAGTTGGGTTTTTAATGTGTCTCGGAATCTCGGGTGCTTGTGTGAGCACCAGTAGGGGGTTTTGGGGTTAGAGAGAGAGTTTTTGAAAACAGATGATTTTTAATGAATCACGATGTATTTGTGGGGCTATTAGTATTTCGGAGTATTTTGCTATAAATACAAGTTGAACCCGAGATTTTAGAATTAAATTCATTTTCAGCCCACTTTTCCTTCTCTCTCTCTCTCCCGCGCGGCAGCCATTCCCGACCTCCCCTGCCCCCGCCGCTTCGGGCGCCTCGCGCGCCGCCGTCCGGCCGCCGTTCGGCGGGTGCGACCCGTCGCCGGCTTCGTCTCGACGAGACGCAGCTTTCCCCTCCATCAATTCGAAGTTTCATCGCGTGTGGAAGTCGGATTTTGCGGAAGTGCGCCGATCCCCAATTTCTAGGGTTCTTCGATTTTGGTCCGATTTCTTCCGATTTTCGTTTGGGTAATCTTCCTAACCCTTTTTCCATGCTTGTGATGTATTTCCCTGCCTAATTGTGATTTATTGGCTCGAATTTATTTCGAATTTCGTGTGGTTTTGGTTCGAAAATTCTTGCTGTTAGGCGTGTGGTTTTGGTTCGAAATTTGTGGCTTATGGTTCGAATTTTTGCCCTATTTTGGTGAGGGTTTGTTTTCGAATTTTGGGGGTTTTGGCTATGGGTTGATGATTCATGTTAGGGATCGCCTATTACATGTTTTAGATGATTTATGATGCTTGGTTGGGTTCGAATTGTGATGCTGGGGTTCGAATTATTGAAGGTGTTCTTGGGCAATTTTTCGATATGTCGCATTCGTTTTCCCTCCCTGCATGTACCCTGCCCCGGGTCTTTTAAATGATTTATTGTCGTGTGTTGACGATATGTTGAGGGTTATGGGTGTGCTTGAGCATGGGTTGCATGTTCGTAAATAATCGTGAATTATTTATCGTGTTAGCACATCATTCCTCGGGGCATGGAACTCGAGCAAGGTTTGGCTCGGACTTCGAGGATTTAAGGTACGTTTAGCGTACGAGCATAGCTTAAATGATGTTTTACAAGTATGATGCATGATTTAAATACATGAAATGCTTTACTATGATGGCACCGTGACTTGGTCACGTTATGTTGAATCACATGATGAAATGCTTGGTGCCGCTATGAAGCGAGCAAATGATGGGTGTGGTCGCTACGGAGCGAACACTAGTAGTATGACGCTACTTTGAAGTAAGAAATGAAAATGTGGTATTGATTAGATATCTAGGATATCTGTAATTTATTCCCTATTGGTAATGAATAGGAACAGAGACGTAGTTAATCAGAGAAGTGATTAACTAGTATCGGAAGTTAAGAAGTCTCAATATGATATCTAGAATTATGATAATTGCTAGATAAAGAAAGATGTTATGAAATGTTGTTAATTCGAAACTGGTTAGGGTTAACCAATATGATGATTAACTGCATATTCAGGATTTGATGATTTATCTGTTTTGAGAACAGGGTCATTACAGGGGTACGCTAGGATGAGGATGATACCATCCAGGAAGTGTCACATATGTTCCACAATATTTACATTTTTGTAAATTATGTATTATGTCATTATGATTTTGAAATTGTGGAATTGGTATGCTCACCCCGTTGGGGGCTGTCTCTGTTGGGACAGGTGGACAGGTACATCGATGGCTTTGGAGATGAGCTCGAGCTGTTGATTGGATGTACTCCCAGGATCGTGGTACCAGGGCTTGATGGAGCACGGTATCGTAAAGAGTACCTATATATATATATATATACACCCATGATGGTTATACACATGATTATGATGCTCGCATGTGAGCACGATGGTACTTGTATATGGGTTGTATATAAAGGCATGAGCCTTTCTCTCTCTCATTCTATGTTGCATGCAATTAGAGGTAGAATTGCTAAATGATTATGAGAGTCATTAGTGTATGTGGGTGTCGAAACCCACTTTTGTTGCCATATGTGTGGTGTCTTCCCTGGCTGGGAACTTACTTGATATTGCTGTATTCTGATGAGTATTATGTTTTCCCTGGCCGGGAATTACTTTGTGTGCTGTACTTTTATTTCGGGATAGCTCTATTTATGGGGAGACTCTGCCCAAATTTTTATAAAAGTCCACAATGTAAAAAGTGGTGTAATGGGCGAACTCTATGAGTCTCTTGTTGCTAGGATGATAAATTTTTTTACATGGTATGTTAAAGAAAACTTTGTAATTGCCATTCAATGGTATATTACCATCGGAGTTCCCGAATGATTTTATGGAAAGTATGTGCCACACATAATGATTAATACACTAATCAAGGGTTAAGTATTTGGGGTCCTTACATTAGTGGTATCAGAGCAGTGGTTGCTCATTGGGGCTGTTGAGGGCCTAGGAAGTTATTGATAGCACATATTTATGCATGATGACATTAATGTTATACGACATGACTAATTGTTTATGTGCTTATATGATATGAAAAGTGGTATTGCTAACCATTGTGGTTGCAGGAATCGTGTGGAACACGATAGGATGGCATTAATAGCGATGTCTAACACTCTATATGGTACGTGCCAAGGAACCTGATTTTGGAAGAAAATCAGGGAAAAGAAAGATATGATGTATTGTCTGATGACAGACTGGGTAGACAACCGACAGTGGAATACTTCGGTATGGTCTCAATTATTATTGAATATACTAATGCGTTTGTTCATGTAATGTTCAAGCAAGGAAGGTGCGTAAGAAACGTACGGGCATCAAACGGTAACATATTCTTAAACTATGACTTTGCATTGATTGCATAAGTGTTTACGATGATGATGATTATGATGATGTTTATGATGATGATGTTTACGATGATGTTTACGATGATGATGATTATGATAAGTAAGTTAAGACGATGATGTTTATGATAAGTAAAGATGATATGATGTTTATGATGATGATTATGATAAGTAAGTTAAGACGATGATGTTTATGATAAGTAAAGATGATATGATGTTTATGATGATGATTATGATAAGTAAGTTATGATGACGATGTTTATGATGAGTAAAGATGATATGATGTTTACGATGATGTTTACGATGATGATGATTATGACGATGTTTATGATGACGTATATGAGATTGGGTAAGGTGCCCATGTGGTAAGATGCCACACAATGTTTATGATATGGTAAGACGCCATATGATTGGGTGAGATACCCATGTGGTAAGATGCCACACAATGTTTATGATATGGTAAGACGCCATATGATTGGGTGAGATACCCATGTGGTAAGATGCCACACAATGTTTATGATATGGTAAGACGCCATATGATTGGGTGAGATACCCATGTGGTAAGTGCCACACAATGTGTATGATATGGTAAGACGCCATATGATTGGGTAAGATGCCCATGTGGTAAGATGCCACACGATGATTGTGTTATGGTAAGATGCATATGACAGGGTAAGATGCCCATATGGTAAGAGACCATACAATGTTATTATGTGGTAAGACGCCACAGGGTAAGATGCCCATATGGTAAGAGACCATACGATGTTATTATGTGGTAAGACGCCACAGGGTAAGATGCCCATATGGTAAGAGACCATACGATGTTATTACGTGGTAAGACGCCACAGGGTAAGATGCCCATATGGTAAGAGACCATACGATGTTATTATGTGGTAAGACGCCACAGGGTAAGATGCCCATATGGTAAGAGACCATACGATGTTATTATGTGGTAAGACGCCACAGGGTAAGATGCCCATATGGTAAGAGACCATACGATGTTATTATGTGGTAAGACGCCACAGGGTAAGATGCCCATATGGTAAGAGACCATACGATGTTATTATGTGGTAAGACGCCACAGGGTAAGATGCCCATATGGTAAGAGACCATACGATGTTATTATGTGGTAAGACGCCACAGGGTAAGATGCCCATATGGTAAGAGACCATACGATGTTATTATGTGGTAAGACGCCACAGGGTAAGATGCCCATATGGTAAGAGACCATACGATATTATTATGTGGTAAGACGCCACAGGGTAAGATGCCCATATGGTAAGAGACCATACGATGTTATTATGTGGTAAGACGCCACAGGGTAAGATGCCCATATGGTAAGAGACCATACGATGTTATTATGTGGTAAGACGCCACAGGGTAAGATGCCCATATGGTAAGAGACCATACGATGTTATTATGTGGTAAGACGCCACAGGGTAAGATGCCCATATGGTAAGAGACCATACGATGTTATTATGTGGTAAGACGCCACAGGGTAAGATGCCCATATGGTAAGAGACCATACGATGTTATTATGTGGTAAGACGCCACAGGGTAAGATGCCCATATGGTAAGAGACCATACGATGTTATTATGTGGTAAGACGCCACAGGGTAAGATGCCCATATGGTAAGAGGCCATACAATGTTATTATGTGGTAAGACGCCACAGGGTAATATGCCCATATGGTAAGAGGCCATACAATGTTATTGTGTGGTAAGACGCCACGGGGTAAGATGCCCATATGGTAAGAGGTCATACGATGTTATTATGTGGTAAGATGCCACAGGGTAAGATGCCCATGTGCATGAATATGAACCAGGGAAAATGAAAAGAAGTTAATGAATAACCAGCAAGCTTACTCAACTATGATTTCGTACATTTACTGTTATAGCTATAAGATGATGATGCTTATATGATGATGATGTATAAGATGATGATACTATAAGATGATGATGTATAAGATGATGATACTATAAGATGATGATGCTATAAGATGATGATGCTTATATGATGATAATGTATAAGATGATGATGCTATAAGATGATGATGTATAAGATGATGATGCTATAAGATGATGATGTATAAGATGATGATGCTTATATGATGATGATGTATAAGATGATGATGCTTATAAGATGATGATGTATAAGATGATGATGCTATAAGATGACGATGCTTATGTGATGATGATGTTATAAGATAATGATATTTATGAAATGATGATGCTCATATGATGAAGATGTTATAAGATGGTGATAATTATAAGATGATGATTTTAATCATTCATGTCAAGAATTAATGACTATATACATGGCTATGAAACAGGGACATTGGAGTGTCCGGGGTGTATAGGCATTAGAGGAATGTTGGGTAAAGACCCACTACTCTATTGATTTTCTTCCCACAGTATGGTATGCCGTGCGGAAACGTCCATCTTATTGGTAGGTTTGAGGTGAACCTAGAGGGGCAGCGACTAGTTTGTCTGCCGTGTGTATGCAGCACCAAGAGGGGCTTGTTAGAGCCGTTATACTGCTCGTAGGAACCAAGTGGCAAATCGTAAGGTGATACGATGTGGATTGTGGCGGACTCTAGTAGTCACCATGTCATCGAGGTTGAGGTTGTGCATGCCTCACTGAAACGTGTATACGTTATGTTTAATCTTGGTGAGACTTGTCTGTGACAGCTCATGATGTT
Organism: Haberlea rhodopensis; assembly: GCA_907163345.1. Classification (NCBI taxonomy): domain Eukaryota; kingdom Viridiplantae; phylum Streptophyta; class Magnoliopsida; order Lamiales; family Gesneriaceae; genus Haberlea; species Haberlea rhodopensis. Next base: position 92,260 of record CAJQUN010000447.1, read on the forward strand.
GGAGTACCAACAAGAGAGTCATCAAGTCGTCGTTGATTCGATCTGGGAATCCATGTATTTGGGATGCAATGGGTTTATTGCACGTCCTTTCAAGTTTGAAACTCTGAGGAGTCTCGATTGTTTGTTTATGACCAGGATGTGGTTCTTGGGATATCCAGAGGTGGACATCTTATGAGATATCTTTTGTGTGAATCTGTGGCCGTGAATTGCCCAATTTGAGTTGCAATGATGCGACTGCTCCTTCGATAGAGGAGGTTTGAGAGTGGAAACCAGGTTTGGTGTGTGTACACCGTGGAATACTAGTGTTTCCCTCGTAACGATGTATGTTAGACATCGTGAGTCATGATAAGAGATGTCATTGAATGATATCTATGATGGAATCGGGAGCGATTCGGATCCTCGCAGTTTCAGTTGACTAACTGCTTTTGGATTGTTAGCGTGGGTTGCGCTGACGCTTTTTGACGTTGTGATGGATTTGGAAGTCTATTCCACTTCAGGGTTGACACGAGGTCAACGTTCCCACGGTTGAGATGTCATTCAGGATGCGTTCTTACTGGTTGTATTAGAACGAAGGATGACTGTCCGATCTACAGTCGTAAGTATCGGTTGCTTTGCAGTCATGAGGGACTGACTTTTGGGACCGCATCGAGGTACGTTTGCCTCTTGGGTAATATGTTGGTTTTGGTAAAGTCGCCCTGTTTCAGAGTTTGATGTGAGATAAGTATCCTCGCGTTTGTTAAGACGATCCCGATATGGTCAAGAATGGAAGTTATGGCTTCATGTTGTTGTGTAGCCTGGATGTTATGTAATACACCGGTGCTAATTTCGAGGACGAAATTCTTTTAGTGGGGGATATTGTGATGACCAGGGATTATAGATGTTAATCCCGTAGTGTTAATAACCCCTAAAGATGTTTTACGTAGCGATTTGGAGTTTAATCGCAATGTTGGGCCTTCTGGGCTCGTTTATTTGGGTAGTTGGGATCGTTGGATCCCGAGGATGAGATTGTATTCACATTACGGTGTAAAACCTAAGAGTTGGGTTTTTAATGTGTCTCGGAATCTCGGGTGCTTGTGTGAGCACCGGTAGGGGGTTTTGGGGTTAGAGAGAGAGTTTTTGAAAACAGATGATTTTTAATGAATCACGATGTATTTGTGGGGCTATTAGTATTTCGGAGTATTTTGCTATAAATACAAGTTGAACCCGAGATTTTAGAATTAAATTCATTTTCAGCCCACTTTTCCTTCTCTCTCTCTCTCCCGCGCGGCAGCCATTCCCGACCTCCCCTGCCCCCGCCGCTTCAGGCGCCTCGTGCGCCGCCGTCCGGCCGCCGTTCGGCGGGTGCGACCCGTCGCCGGCTTCGTCTCGACGAGACGCAGCTTTCCCCTCCATCAATTCGAAGTTTCATCGCGTGTGGAAGTCGGATTTTGCGGAAGTGCGCCGATCCCCAATTTCTAGGGTTCTTCGATTTTGGTCCGATTTCTTCCGATTTTCGTTTGGGTAATCTTCCTAACCCTTTTTCCATGCTTGTGATGTATTTCCCTGCCTAATTGTGATTTATTGGCTCGAATTTATTTCGAATTTCGTGTGGTTTTGGTTCGAAAATTCTTGCTGTTAGGCGTGTGGTTTTGGTTCGAAATTTGTGGCTTATGGTTCGAATTTTTGCCCTATTTTGGTGAGGGTTTGTTTTCGAATTTTGGGGGTTTTGGCTATGGGTTGATGATTCATGTTAGGGATCGCCTATTACATGTTTTAGATGATTTATGATGCTTGGTTGGGTTCGAATTGTGATGCTGGGGTTCGAATTATTGAAGGTGTTCTTGGGCAATTTTTCGATATGTCGCATTCGTTTTCCCTCCCTGCATGTACCCTGCCCCGGGTCTTTTAAATGATTTATTGTCGTGTGTTGACGATATGTTGAGGGTTATGGGTGTGCTTGAGCATGGGTTGCATGTTCGTAAATAATCGTGAATTATTTATCGTGTTAGCACATCATTCCTCGGGGCATGGAACTCGAGCAAGGTTTGGCTCGGACTTCGAGGATTTAAGGTACGTTTAGCGTACGAGCATAGCTTAAATGATGTTTTACAAGTATGATGCATGATTTAAATACATGAAATGCTTTACTATGATGGCACCGTGACTTGGTCACGTTATGTTGAATCACATGATGAAATGCTTGGTGCCGCTATGAAGCGAGCAAATGATGGGTGTGGTCGCTACGGAGCGAACACTAGTAGTATGACGCTACTTTGAAGTAAGAAATGAAAATGTGGTATTGATTAGATATCTAGGATATCTGTAATTTATTCCCTATTGGTAATGAATAGGAACAGAGACGTAGTTAATCAGAGAAGTGATTAACTAGTATCGGAAGTTAAGGAAGTCTCAATATGATATCTAGAATTATGATAATTGCTAGATAAAGAAAGATGTTATGAAATGTTGTTAATTCGAAACTGGTTAGGGTTAACCAATATGATGATTAACTGCATATTCAGGATTTGATGATTTATCTGTTTTGAGAACAGGGTCATTACAGGGGTACGCTAGGATGAGGATGATACCATCCAGGAAGTGTCACATATGTTCCACAATATTTACATTTCTGTAAATTATGTATTATGTCATTATGATTATGAAATTGTGGAATTGGTATGCTCACCCCGTTGGGGGCTGTCTCTGTTGGGACAGGTGGACAGGTACATCGATGGCTTTGGAGATGAGCTCGAGCTGTTGATTGGATGTACTCCCAGGATCGTGGTACCAGGGCTTGATGGAGCACGGTATCGTATAGAGTACCTATATATATATATATATATATACACCCATGATGGTTATACACATGATTATGATGCTCGCATGTGAGCACGATGGTACTTGTATATGGGTTGTATATAAAGGCATGAGCCTTTCTCTCTCTCATTCTATGTTGCATGCAATTAGAGGTAGAATTGCTAAATGATTATGAGAGTCATTAGTGTATGTGGGTGTCGAAACCCACTTTTGTTGCCATATGTGTGGTGTCTTCCCTGGCTGGGAACTTACTTGATATTGCTGTATTCTGATGAGTATTATGTTTTCCCTGGCCGGGAATTACGTTGTGTGCTGTACTTTTATTTCGGGATAGCTCTATTTATGGGGAGACTCTGCCCAAATTTTTATAAAAGTCCACAATGTAAAAAGTGGTGTAATGGGCGAACTCTATGAGTCTCTTGTTGCTAGGATGATAAATTTTTTTACATGGTATGTTAAAGAAAACTTTGTAATTGCCATTCAATGGTATATTACCATCGGAGTTCCCGAATGATTTTATGGAAAGTATGTGCCACACATAATGATTAATACACTAATCAAGGGTTAAGTATTTGGGTCCTTACAGAGGCCCAAACTGCTGCCTCTGCTGCACTGTCCTATCATCAGAAATACATGTCCTACCGAGACAGAATTTGTAACTTGCTATCCTCTTGCTTAGCAGGCAAAGATTTACCTACGCGGAAAGGAAACCTCGGCCTGTTGCCCTGAAACTCTGACTGTCCTCCCCGGGTGGGGCAATACCGAGCGATGTGGCCCATCTTGCCACAGATATAACAGGCAGGACACTTGTTTGAAGAATGTGGCCCTCCACAATTGTCGCACCTAGGCTCTCCCGGCCTATTTCCTTGCGTGGATCCTCGGTTGGCGGACCAATTGCCCTTCTTGCCCTCCTGCTTCTGTCCAAAGACTTTCTTTCCACCAAATCGCGAAGATGAAGAGGCACCACGGGGTTTAAATGGCTCTCCTCGGGGCCTCAAGCTGTCATTAGTCTGTCTCTGTTGCGGTACTGGTGGTGGCATAGCACTAGGATAAGCTCCCACCCCAAGCTCGGCAAGCTCCGCCCTTGTGAGAGCATCATCAAAAGAAGTTGGGTTATTGGTGATAACCCGGTCATAGAGCTCCGGTCGCAACCCCTTCATAAAATTCCTCATCTTTGCGTGCCCATTAGTGGCAATGTGGGGAACATACCTCAGCAACGAAGAGTACCGCTTGGCATAGTCTGACACCGTCATGTTCCCCTGTTTCAAACTTGTAAATTCGTCCTCCTTCGTCTGTCTCGCCGCTGCGGAGAAGTACCGGTTCAGAAACCTAGTCCTGAAGAGTGTCCAATCAATCACAGCACCTAGTGCTCTTAGCTCCATCACCGTGCTCCTCCACCACATTAGAGGTTTCTTAGCTAACTGAAAGTCCGCCAGCCTCAGCCAAGCTGTAACAGCACAAGGAGCCGATACAAAGATCTGTTCAAGTCTTTCCAGCCACTCTTCAGCCTCTTCTCCGGACTCTGTCCCCTCAAACCGGGGCGGATGGTAAGACAGAAATTGCGTCAAACTGATCTCACCCGGTAGTAATAACTGAGCTACGGGTTCCATGCCTACGGCCGGTGGAGGTAGAGGGTTCACTTGTCCAACGCTTGCGTTCACACTACCAACATCTCCAACCTCCTCATTAGCAGCCATGCTGTAACACAAATGTTAAGAACAATTCCAAAGCAATATATATGTTATGCCGTTAGATAACAGGAATGAGAATAAGCACGTTAGTATAACAGGATATACATTAATATGCACCACATGCATAAACATGCTTCAAATGTAAGCACCTAGCCAATCATGCTAAGGCTACCCTTCACTCGTTCCCGGGTTCTCTAACCACTGCTCTGATACCACTAATGTAAGGACCCTAATCCTTAAGTGCGGAATCAAGGCATAATAGAGCTAATATAAAAGATCAGAGTGTAAAAGAACATGTTGAGTCTATGAGTTTAAGCATTACATGCCAAAAATAAGGACTACCAAATGGATTAATTACATTCCAATCAATGAATGTGTTCAACTATAGTTTTATACTACTCCTAGAGTAGATACTATCCAAAATAATCCTGTCCTTCGAGTCCCAAAAGCATCCTCAACAAGCTCACCATCTCAACCCGTCTAGCCCTTCTATCGTGCCAAACGTGTACCTACAAGGTCAACCCCCAAACATGAGCAATAATAATCATTCATATTCAACACAATATGAAGATAAAGCGTAAATGCATAATCATAATAAAACACTTCCTGTTTTCCCCATGCATTTCAAACGCTTCCCGTTTGGTTGTCCCTGTACCATAACTCATGAGTATAATCAATAGATTATTTTTAATGGTCTAAACATGTCATGACATATGCCATCTCATCAATACCAAATACTGATCACCAATCCCTAGTCTGTCCATCACAATGTATTTTAATGCCCCTCGCTTATTTACATATAGGCGGCATAGGATAACCTCGCTTCAATGGACATGCGGGACTCCCACCCCTCGCCTCTCATTGAGCGGCAAATACCCTTTCCTCGCCCTATATGATAACCACGCTCAAATGTGACATGCGGCGCTCCCACCCCTCGCTTCACATTTAGCGGAACCAAAACAAATAGCGGCAAGCATTAAAATCATCAAGGGATGACCACGACTCATGGGATGTGCACCAATAATCATCATATGCATCTATAAACATCATGCATAACATGTATTTGCATCCACAATGCAATACCACATATATACTCGCATCCACAATGCATAAACAATGAGTATATAAGATACATGTACCGTTGGGTGCCCGTACGTCCACTACGTACCTTTCCAAAATGTAGGATATGGTAGGACTTCAATGCCTTGGCTGCGTTGCCACTTGGGATGGTTCTACACATTCACACAAATCAATATTAGAACCCAATAATAGTCCAATACCAAAAATCCTACAAAAAAATCCAAAAAAACCATATTTTGACCTTCGCGATCGATCGCCCATCACGGCGATCGATCGCCAAACCACACTGTCCGAGAACCAAAATTTTTCACCCTTCGGCGATCGATCGCCAGCCCCGCCGATCGCCCAAGAGTGGCGATCGATCGCCAAACGCTTGAAAAGCCTACTGCCTGGGTGCGATCGATCGCATGGAATGGGCGATCGATCGCCAACCTCTGTTACCCGAAAAACTTCCATTTTTGCACCTCAAAACCATTCCAATCCATACCAACACTTATACAATAAATCAACAACATAAATAACAACTTAAACCTCCAAAATATACTTCAAAACAAGTATAAATCCAACATACAACCAAAACCACAACAACCCAAAACAAACCCATTTTAAAATCCTTCAAAATCATACCAAACTTAAACAAAACCTTACAAAAACAACCATGAGGTATCCATACCTCTTGGGGATCTCAAATCACCCAATAAACTCCACAAATCAAGATTTTGCAAGGACTTCTCTTCACCCCAAAGCTGGAACTCGAAAATGAGGGGAAGGGTTTGTGTGGTTTGGTAAAGTAAAATGAATTGGTAAAGGTGGGATTTGGGTATAAAAAGGGGATTGGGTTTAATTAAAAGCATTCCACAATCCCATGGTGTATAAAACACCCCAACATGATATTTTTAAAAGCATTAAACCAAAATGCACCAAAATATCAATTAAATCATGATTTCCAATTAATTGCTAACCATGGCAAATAAATCATGCTTCCAACCATAATTCCCAACATGCCCAACATGCACCCTGAAATGCTATCCCGGGTCACTCTATCACCTGACTAAGCATTTCCACATAATAATTCCAACACATAATTAATTACCACCATAATTAATCATATAATCACAATTAATGCCCAAATGCAATTAACCATTTCGGGGATATCACATCGCTTCGACGTGACAGCGGCATATATCATGACTTCAACACAACAGCGGCATCATTGCTTTGACATGACGTCAACATCATCGCTTCGACATGACAGCGGCATCATCGCTTCGGCGTGATAACGGCATTTACCATCGCTTTGACACGACATCGGCATCATCGCTTCGACATGACAACGACATAATCAGAAATGTATCACTTTGTTCCGCAAGCCCAAGAGGTACTCCCATGCACGTGCCACATGCCCCGTAGGCGCAAGAGGTGACCCCGTACATGTGCACATTGTCCTTTGGACTCAAGAGGTGATGCTCATTCCGCATAATCTCACCGATATTCCCATACACCTGCATCAAGGTTAACACAACAGTCCACAAATCCTACTACGTTATATCGGCGGCTCAATAATATCCCTCGCTATGATATGACAGTGGCATTAACCATCGCTTCGACATATGAGCGGCAAATATTATGATCCATCGCTGGTGATATACCCGTAGCAGGACTCTAATTGTAATACTTTTGTATGCTCAATATCAATTGAAATCTCATAATCATATGGAAATCGTACCCGAATATTCCACTGTATGTTATCCACCATTACTGTCCTTAGACAACGTATCATGTTTCTCATTTCCTGATTGCTCCTGCAAAATCAGATTTCTCAGCACTGCACATACATATACATAACATGTACACAAAACTCAACTCAATAAAACGCATTTATCCCTCTACTAGTAACAACGTCAACTTATCATCAACATTAATTACCATCAGCGATGTCATTCATCACGCACCTTAAAAGGCATTATCATTTTCACCATAGTCAAGCTAATGATATAAATAAATGAGTTACCATACTCGAGGCTTTTCAACCATACCACCCTCGTTGTGTATGTACATTGGTATTGTTGGTCGTTTATCAATATCATGTTCTACATATCTCATACGATCCTGCAATCACGATGGTTAGCAATAACACCAATTTTCATTGCTTCATATCATAAAATGCACATAGCAGGCGTCATGTCACAATGACAGAAAACTACAATCATGCATAAAAGTATATGATATACATGTCTATCAACACATCCCTAGGCCATTAAACATCCCAAAGAGCTAACCACTGCTCTGATACCACTAATGTAAGGCCCCAACCCCTTAACTCGTCATTAGTACATTTATGACGTCGTATGAGTATAAAAAAAAAAAATTCATTCTTTAAAAGAATCATTACATGCTTCACATATTTTCCATGACATAAATAATACTCAGCATGGAATGATCACTTCTACCAGCAATAAGACTCAAGGTTCACCCATGATCATCACATTGCACCACTTTTACATTGTGGGTTTTTATAAAATTTGGGCAGAGTCTCCCCATAAATTGAGCTATCCGAAAATGAAACAAATCACAAAGTAACTCCCAGCCAGGGAAAAACACAATACTTAAAAGAAACCAAAACCCTAAGTAAGTTCCCAGCCAGGGAAAACACCATACTAAGAAGACAACAAAAGTGGGCTTCAACACCCTTATACAGTCCATATACATACATCCAGATGCTCATATACGAGCAATAAATAAATGAATAACAATTAAATGCATAAATAATATATGCCTGCAACCCATACTCAAACTACACTCCGGGAAGCAGCATTGTTCAACGAGTTCGAGCTTACCATCCCAAAACGCCATAGTACATGTCGTACCTGTTCTACCTGTTCAACAGAAACAGCCCTCACACAGGGTGAGCATACCAACATCACACTACCCATATCATAACAATGTATAAAGATCATGATATCATAATTTAAGAGTATCGAAATTCTATAAGATGTACTCCCTGTGAAGTCCTGAATCTGTATAGCTTCCACGCAATGTTCCTGTTTCAATCTTACATGCTTTCATAATATCGAGTTTAGTATCGTCGCTGAAAATATGATACTCAACCACACGATCAATTCAATACAACAAGAATCTATTATTTATGCTCAATCATAAATAATTCCATATCAATGCAGTTCTGTCTATCAATCTATCACTCAACACTTTCTCATACTGGTCATGCCAAAGGCATCCATGCCCAATTCCATGTCCGGGCCACGTACATTTACGTGTCCACTGTACCACATATAATAAACTCAATTCACATATCTGTTCCTTATATTCAATCATCACAATTCAACAATATATGAATACTGGAATATGAAATAATTCATATTATACCTGCTCGTACGTCACCACGTACCTTATAATCTGTTTTTACCGTCAAGTCACCCTCCTTGTTGTCCGAGAGCTCAAGAAGGCTCTACATGAACTTAAAGGTATAAGGGTTATCTCATAACCAATATTTGATGCAAAAAATCTCATATTAATTCATTCATAAAGTTATGCCCATAATATCACATAATCCAACCACCCAACAACAAAACTAAATTTAGCCAATTAACATGTTCCAAACATCCAAATAAACACAGAAGTGATTCAAACCAAGAGATGAAAGAAAGGATCCATGTAGATAAGAGATTCTACCATTTAAATCCAATTCCCTTAATCCCAACATAAAGTCAATAATACATGCTATGCTATCCATTCAAGCATAAACATCCCTCTATTCCATGTTATAACACATATCAGGAAACATGCATACATGTGTATATGATCGCTTTTATTTTAAACAGTTATTTCGAGTGATTCTACCGCAAGTGCACGGTGTCAAGTTGTAGTATAATGATCTAGAAGTAAGGATTGTCGAACCCACGAGGACTAGTAGTAATTACCAAATTTAACTAGCGTTCTATATTTAACCTACGAAACTGGTTGAAAGATAAACTAATTTAATCAACTCCAATATTCAACGCACCACAGAGAATTAAGATAATAAACAGTAGAGATAAATATCGAGACTTCGGTTCACTTGAGTAATCCCCCACAATTTACCTACTAGTTCTAATTAAAATTAATGCATCTAAGGTGACAAGTTTTCCGATTATATCCAATATACTCTCTCGAGCTATATTAAACCTAACACTGAATTGCAGTAAGTAACTCTCGTTCACTTATTTAACAATTCAATGTTGCATACGTTCTATGAAAACCCTTAGCCTTCGATTACTAGATATCTATAGCTATCACTCGTGTATTTGACGTCATCTCTCGATCTCGGTCTGAAATCCACGGTTTATGTTATTGGTTCCGTTTTACAAAATCATCTCTCGATCTCAATTGAACTAACAACATTCAAAGAGTAGCTAATTCTTCAAAAGCATTAACAGCATAACATAAACTCAAAAATAACAAAAACTCAATCACAAACTAGAATTAAAACTGTGGGTTCATACACAAGATCCCCTTGTCTCGAAAAAAAATTAGCCTAGCATATTAACGGAAAAACAACGTTTTATAATATCTAACAACATTATAAACATTGGAATTCAAAAATAAAACTAAACAAAAGTTCAGAAATACTAGTAAACACTCGATGTTGAATCGTGCGTCGATCCGTTGTTCCCGTCTCTAGCTGCGTTCCTTGAATCGTCTTGAATGAATCTTCTCTTCCAAAGGGTGGCTGCCTATCCAGAGGTCAAAGAACCCTTCTAATGACCTAAAAACCTCTTTTTATATGTCTCCTCCCGATCGCCTGATTTGTTGCGATCGATCGCCTATCGTTTGAAAAATTCCACGAGCTCACTGGCTTCAGGCGATCGATCGCCTGAAGCTTTTATCAAATTTTTAAGTCATTTTGACATCTTTTCCCACGGGTTGCCTCGTACTGTCATAGTTCCACCTCCTAGTCCATAAAACGAGGTTTTTCCAGTATTTCTTGCACTTCTACTGGATTCCTTGAAATACAACAAAACACAACTAAAAGTATAAAATCTTCCAAGAATCACTATAAAAATCGCAAGAAATATATGCAAATATAAGTGTAAAAATGACACTTATCAACTCCCCCAAACTTAGCTCTTGATCGTCCTCGAGCAAGAATAAAATCAAAAACAGTGAATTCACAACAGATAAGTGACATGGATCATTTCGTGCTCGTATGTTTATCTCAGACTTTTACTCATACAACAACAAAGAATCCTTCAAATTGTTGGACACAAAGTGTTTTCTCTTTAAGTCAAATAACAGTTTCAAATTCGGAACGTGTGTGTGTGCTGTTGTCAATCCCAAGTATCATACAATTATCATAGATCAAAATAGTGTTAATCAATAACAATCAAGATTTTTCATCGAGAATCTCATAAACCTAGTTTTCAAGCACTTCTCCACTAATGTAATCAATTCCTAGACTTGGATCAAAAGGACTTTTAAAGCTTATAATGTTAGGCCTTTTGGTGTCGGGTACAAAGAAAAGATAGGATAAGCGCAAAGAAGAGAGTATAATCTTTTACAATTCAATTGTTTCGCACACATCGAGCTTCTCTTCTTTTTCTTTTATATCCTTGGCCACTTTGGGTCTCATATGTTTATTTTTTTTCTTCTTTTCAAGGCTCTTTGTCTATCCTTTTCTTTTTCTCATTCACAAGCTCTTTTCACAATAAGCTCATCAACTATAAACATCTATGTGCATCTAATGAAATCCATTATACTCCCTTGGGTGAGGATAAGATTTTTTTTTCAATTTTTTTGGCTAAACAAGGTAGGTATAATGAGTTTATCAACAAATGTCGAATGGTGGCTAATTCCATTCTTATTCAATCAAGCTCACAGTTGGACACTAGGGAAAGATGTAAATAAGGTAGGCTTGAAAGGCTCAAACGTTCCAAAGATCGCCTAAATCATATCCAAGTCTAGTTCATAATTATAAAAATTTCACCTCAAAGCCATCATCAAATAAGTTCTATGATTACTCTAAGATGCTCAAGACATGTCATCAAGTTCACACCTATCATCACTACTTCAAAAGTAATCAACAAGTTTATGACTCAATGTGCTCAAATTATTCCTCATTTTCAACATGTCAACTCGACTCAAAATATTCACAACATGTTTACAATCATCAAGATTCAAGTCATAAGTAGAGTAAACTAATATCATCATAGCATGGAGTCACTACTTTTAATCCAATTACACTAAAAACAACTTTCCAGGCTCTTCATCGGACTCATCAATATTATGCTAAAATCAAAGATTCCACATCAGTAGACATGTTCAAACGCACAATTAAACAAATTCAACTCAGCACAAACACCATTCACTCCTTAAACAAAAGCAAAAACAAAATTCCCATCTCCACATATCATATGATAGTTAACCAATTACCCCCCCAAACTTAAGTAATACATTGTCCTAAATGTAGTGAACAGGAAGAAATAATAGGACAACGTAATACCTGTGGTGACAACCGTCAGTGGTCGTCACCCTCATCCGCATCGGCAGCGCCATCATCATCATCATCGTCATCAGAGGGTGGCGGGTATGGCTGGAGCGTGGGTGGCAGTGGAAATGCCAAGTAGGGATGGGCCTGGGCTGCGACTGTGTGCCAGTCGTATGAAAAACGTAGAAACTCAGGAAGCTCAAGGCGCATGTCATCTTGATTGTGCAACATCTCCTCTTGATTGCGCCGGAGCTCGCGTTGCCCATCGCGAACCAATCGCTGTTGCAATTTGAGTGCCCTAAGCTCATCCTCTAAAGATTGAAATCGTTGAGCATTGGTGGTAGGATGAGCTATTGGAGAATGGCCACGAGAAGCTCGGCGATGTGAAGATTGGGGCTGGTCCGGATCATTGGAAGGCCCTGGTGCAGACTCGGGCTCCGACGGTGGTCTAGGAAGGCGAAGTGGCATAAATGGCACACTGGTTTACTCATAAGCCTCCCAAGGGACTTGTTCCTGGCGGCACAATTCAGTTATTAAAGACGGAAAGGGGAGACCAATCGTGGTAGAGCCTTCCACCGCTACTTTCATCGAAGAGTATATGATGTTCCCAATATCCACCGAGCGGCGTGTCATGATAGCGAAAACCAACACCGCTCTCTCCTTAGTAACCACGGCAGTGTGAGTCGATGGAAGGACTCAATGGGAGATAAAAGTAAACCAGATGTCTGCCTCTGGTTTCAAATGAGTTTTCTTACAATGTTTGATCTGCCCATCCGAATTTAGTATCCATTCTGCCCCTTCCCCACAGATTGTCTCTATCACTTCATTATAGTCAAGGTGGTGATGCAAATAAGCCGAGTATTTATCGTCTCCGATATCCGGCATCTCATATGTGCGATTGATGCGTTCGCTAAGAAAAAGAAACTTCTTCCACCGAATAGTCAGATACGGACCGTTCGCTTCGACTTTAAAGTTGGCATAGAACTCCTTGACTAAGGGGATGACTGCATGGCACGGGGGTGACACAAAGCGCAACCATCCGCGGCGTTCCGCCTCACGGAGGATGGACGAATCGGGTGTGTCCATATCCATTCCCCTCTCCCTTACCAAAGGCCGAGCATGCCATATTTCATAGAATTCCGATGCGGCATGAGTGGCAAAACGAGTAGTGTCATAAGTCGGGGTGGGGGCGGAAGAGGAAGCCCCTCGTCTTGGTTTCTTTGTAGGTGCCATGCTATGAGATATATTAACACGAACAACCAATGCCTCAATAAATTCCTACACAGTCCAACTGGCCGCACAACACTTCCAAGAAGTTGCTAAACACCACCAAGCCTCAACAATATCCATAGTAGCAAGCTTCTAACATAATTCCCCAATTTAACTTTCCGACCAACAAAGAATGCAAATCCTTTCCCACTTTCACCAAATATCTAGTAATTAAGCATGACCCGGTAATCCAAACCGAGTTACCTCTGAATTTCGAAACTTTGAAGGAGTGTGGTCCTTGGCATGGAGTAATCTCCCCTTGGTGCTTGAATGGCCACCCGAGCTTGAAATCTGTAGAAGAAAATTGCACCACTTAGCCAATAATAGTGGAGATGAAAGGACTTTGTGATTATATTAAGAATTGAGAAGAGATTGGGAAGGAAATTGGGGATTGGAGGATTTGGGGATTTAGGGATTAGGGATTTGAGAGGAGGAGGTGAGGTGAAATTTTGGTGATGAGTGAATCTGAGGTGTTTTAAAAACAACAAATCGCGACAGGCGATCGATCGCCTCAGATTAGGCGATCGATCGCCTGTGTCCAGTAGCATTTTTTAAATTTTTTTCGTTGAGGCGATCGATCGCCTAAAAATAGGCGATCGATCGCCTACCTCCAGTAGCATTTTTTTAAAATTTTTTCGTTGAGGCGATCGATCGCCTACCTCCAGTAGCATTTTTTAAAAGTTTATGCTCACGGCGATCGATCGTCTTGTTTTAGGCAATCGATCGCCTCCCTCCAGAAAGTTTTTCTCGTTTTTTTTTTTAAAATCAAAACCTACAAAAATTAAAAAGATAAACGAAATTCCAAACCAAAATCAATAAACTAATTACTAAATTCAAAAACGAAGGAGAAGGGAGAAAAATTAGTTCTTGATTTATAGTCCCAAGCTGGACTTTTTGCAGCTGTCGCTTCATTCAACAAAATGGACGGTGGTGCACTCCGGTATACTGAAATCATGCCCGTGGTAGTGCTTCAATTGCTGTGCATTCACTGTGAACGTTCCCTTGGTTGGATCATAGAGTTCGATTGCACCCGAGGGAAACACCTTGGAAATACGGAATGGTCCGGACCAACGAGGTTTAAGCTTGCCTGGAAACAACCTTAATTTGGAGTTAAATAATAACACCATATCTTCTTCCTTGAAATCACGTTGACTGATCCTTGCGTCATGCCATTTTTTTGTCTTTTCTTTATAGATCTTGGAATTCTCGTATGATTGGTTCCGAAACTCTTCCATTTCGTTCACTTGGAGGAGACGGTGATCACCTGCAGCAGTTAAATCAAAGTTTAGATTCTTTATTGCCCAATATGCTCTATGTTCCAGTTCAACCGGAAGATGACATGCTTTTCCAAAAACTAACCTATATGGTGTGGTGCCAATAGGTGTTTTATATGCAGTTCTATATGCCCATAAAGCGTCATCTAACCGTAAGGACCAGTCTTTTCGAGAAGTATTGACAGTTTTTTCTAAAATGCGTTTTACTTCCCTATTCGACACTTCTACTTGCCCACAAGTTTGTGGATGATAAGGTGTTGCAACTTTGTGGGTGACTCCATATTTGCTTAAGAGTTTGTCAAAAAGTTTGTTGCAAAAATGTGACCCACCGTCACTAATGATTGCCCGAGGCCTGCCAAATCGAGTAAAAATATGTTTTTTCAAAAATTGCACCACCACTCTAGCATCATTAGTGCGAGACGCTGCAGCCTCAACCCACTTTGACACATAATCGACCGCAACTAGAATATAGTAGTGTGAACATGAAACTGGAAATGGTCCCATAAAATCGATGCCCCAAACATCGAACAATTCACATTCAAGAATGTTGTTCAAGGGCATCTCCTGTCTCCTAGAAATGTTACCAGTTCGTTGACACCTATCACAAGCTGAAACATACCTGTATGCATCTTTAAATAATGTAGGCCAATAAAATCCAGATTCCAGTACCTTGGCAGCAGTTTTGGTTGGACCCATGTGTCCCCCTACCTCGCGATCATGACAATGGCTCAATATAGATGACATCTCCTCCTCTGGAACACACCTCGTGATCATGTTATCTGCACAAACTTTGAACAACAATGGTTCCTCCCACATGTAGTGTTTAACATCAGATAAAAATTTCTTTTTTTGATAAAATGTCATTTGTGGGAGGATACAACTAACCAAATAGTTTGCAAAATCGGCATACCAGGGTAGGGCAAGAACTTGAAAGAGCTGTTCATCGGGGAATTTTTCATTGATCTCTTCCACATCATTATCATGTTTCTCAATCTCAAAATCAATCCTAGATAAATGATCCGCCACTACGTTCTCTACACCCCTCTTATCCTTAATTTCTAAGTCAAATTCTTGCAATAAAAGAATCCATCGGATTAAACGTGGTTTAGCCTCTTTTTTAGCAAGAAGATACTTGAGTGCCGAGTGATCAGTGTACACAATGACCTTAGATAGACAAAGATAAGAGTGAAATTTATCGAAGGCAAATACTACTGCTAGAAGTTCTTTCTCAGTGGTGGCATAGTTCTGTTGTGCCTCATTTAACGTTCTACTAGCATAGTAAATAGTGTGAAATACCTTATTCCTTCTTTGTCCCAATACTGCTCTGACAGCTGTGTCACTTGCATCACACATCAACTCAAATGGTATATCCCAGTCAGGTGCTATCAAAATAGGTGCTGTTGCCAATCTCTCCTTTAGTGTCTCAAATGCCTGCAAGCAATCAGCATTAAAATCAAATGGTGCTTCTTTAGTCAACAAGTGAGATAAAGGTTTTGAAATTTGAGAAAAATCCTTTATAAATCGTCTATAGAACCCAGCATGGCCTAAGAAACTGCGAATTCCCTTCACTGATACTGGTGGAGGTAGTTCCTGTATCACTTGTACCTTTGCTCGATCCACTTCAATACCCTTTTGGGATATTTTATGGCCCAAGACTATTCCTTCTTTTACCATGAAGTGACACTTCTCCCAGTTTAGTACTAAGCTGTTCTCCTCACACCTTGTCAATACGAGATCAAGATTATGCAGACATGCATCAAATGAATTTCCAAACACAGAAAAATCATCCATGAATACTTCTAAAAACATTCCTACCATGTCATGGAATATCGACATCATGCATCTTTGAAATGTAGCCGGTGCATTACATAACCCAAAAGGCATTCTCCTAAATGCAAATGTACCATAAGGACAAGTGAAGGTGGTCTTCTCTTGGTCCTCAGGTGCAATTGCTATCTGATTATATCCCGAATACCCATCTAGGAAGCAATAATAATCATACCCAGCTAGTCTCTCTATCATTTGATCAATGAAGGGGAGGGGGAAGTGATCCTTACGTGTAGCTTCATTAAGTTTTCTATAGTCAATACAGACTCTCCAACCAGTGACTGTTCTAGTAGGTATTAATTCATTCTTTTCATTAGTAATAACAGTCATACCTCCCTTCTTTGGTACACATTGCACCGGACTCACCCATGCACTATCTGAGATAGGATAGATAATACCTGCATCGAGTAGCTTAATCACTTCCGCCTTGACTACTTCTTGCATCTTTGGATTCAAACGGCGTTGTGGTTGCACCAACGGCTTGTAAGTGTCTTCCATCAGAATTTTATGCATGCACATCGATGGGCTTATTCCTTTTATGTCCGCCACTTTCCATGCAAAGGCTTGCTTGTGCTCCCTCAAAATCCTAAGGAGCTTCTCTTCGTCAATACCTGTCAAAGATGAAGACACAATTACTGGTAGAGAATTACTATTACCCAAATAAACATACTTGAGGTGAGTTGGTAGTGTCTTGAGTTCAAGATTGGGTGGTTCTTCAATTGAAGATTTCTGTGGCTTGATGTCCCTTTCTCCAAACTCTCCTAAATTATTGCTTTGACGTCTAATGTAAGGAGGGTTAGCTCGCATCTGAGCAACTATCTCTTGTTCTTCTTCATTCTCAAGCATGTCCTCATCATTAGTGAGATAAGCTTCCACTACATCCTTGCATTCTGTTCGAAATATCATGTCAGATAACACATCAACATGGTCAATACTAAAACACATATGCTCGTCATGAGGGTGTTTCATAGCTTTAAAAACATTAAAAGTAACTTGATCCTCCCCTACACGGAGGATCAACTTCCCTTGATGCACATCTATGAGTGCTTTGCCAGTGGCCAAGAATGGTCTTCCCAAGATCAAGGGCATTTCAGCATCTTCTTCCATATCTAACACAAGAAAATCCACCGGGAAAATGAATTTATCCACCTTGACAAGTACATCCTCGATGAGTCCTCGTGGGTAGGTGATAGATCTATCCGCCAGTTGAAGTGACACTGTAGTGGGTTTAGGCTCGCCTAATCCCAACTTCCTGAAAATTGACAGTGGCATTAAATTAATACTCGCACCCAAATCACACAAAGATTTAGTAAATGAAATAGAGCCAATGGTGCAGGGTATAGAGAAACTCCCTGGATCTTTTAACTTAGGAGGCAATTTGTTTTGCACAATCGCTGAACACTCCTCTGTTAAACTTACCGTCTCATGCTCTCCTAATATCCGCTTATTCGATAAAATTTCCTTCAAAACTTAGCATAACTAGGCATTTGAAGTAAAGCATCAGCAAAGGTATATTGTTATGTAATTTCTTAAAAATTTCAAGAAATTTTGCAAAACTTGCATCTACCTTACCTCTTTTTAATGCAGCGGGAAAAGGAGGTGGGATTTGTACCTGCATTGGTGGTGTGATGGGTGTCTTGATAGAAGACTTACCTTTAGCTTCAACGTCTGCTTCAGTCTGTTCACTTTCCTCTATTTGTACTTCCTCAACTTCCTCTTTCTCCTCAGTGGGTGATCCGGTCTGCTTACCACTTCTCAATGATATAGCCTTTACTTGCTCCTTTGGATTTTTCTCGGTATCGCTAGGTAAGGTCCCTTGCATTCTTCCTGACAAAATATTCGCCAACTGTCCCACTTGAGTGTCCAAGTTCTTTATTGATGCATCCTGGTTCTGCATTCTATTCTCCGTTGATGTAATAAACTTGGTCATCAACTCTTCCATACTCGGCTTTGATTGATAACCCGGTGGAGGTTGTGGATTCAAAACATTCTTTTGGTTAGACCAAGAGAAGTTTGGATGATTCCTCCACGGTTGGTTATAATTGTTGGAGTAAGAGTTACCCTGTTGTGGCCTGTTTCCTACAAAGTTAGCATTTTCAGTAGATTGCACAAAAGGATTACCTGCTTGGCATTCTGTACTCTGATGGTTGCCTCCACATAATTCACATATGACTACTTGAGCTTGCATCGCTGTCATGCTCAAGCTATCCATTTTCTTATGCAATGCCTCCAACTGAGCTTGTATAGATGTCACCTCATCAATTTGATGCATCCCAATCGGTCTTTTAGGCACATTCCTTTTGGACTGCCACTGGTAACTGCTGGATGCCATCTCTTCCAAAAGTGTGTAAGCTTCTTCAGGTGACTTCCTCATAATCGTACCTCCTGCTGCTGCATCAATCATGGATCTATTAGCAGAAAATAAACCATTGTAAAATGTTTGTACCTGAAGCCAAATCGGAAGGCCATGATGTGGGCATCTTCGAAGTAAATCCTTGAAGCGCTCCCAAGCTTCATATAGAGTTTCCGGATCATGTTGCATGAATGTGGTGATATCATTGCGCATCTTAGCTGTCTTGGAAGGGGGAAAGTATCTTGATAGGAAGGCTTGAGCCATCCCCTCCCAAGTAGGATCGACCCTGCAGGCAATGATTCAACCAGCTCTTAGCTTTGTCATTCAAAGAAAAGGGAAAGAGACGTAACCTGATGGCGTCGTCAGTGACGCCATTGTGCTTGAACGTGTCGCATATCTCCAAAAAGTTGGAGATATGAGCATTAGGATCATCAGCAGGCGATCCTCTGAATTGCACAGAGTGTTGAATCATCTGAATTATGGAAGGCTTGATCTCGAAGTTATTAGCCTGAATCCTTGGTCTTGTGATGCTAGACATGGTGCCTTGAAAAGATGGTTGTGCATAGTCCATCATGGACCTTATAATTGGCACTTCATCATTATGTTGTTCACCATTCCCTCGATTGTTCTCAGCCATCTCTCTTGTTTCTTTTCGAAGTCTTCTGCAAGTTCGTTCAATCTCTAAGTCGAGTGGCTCTAATATAGGTCTGTCACTTCGTAGCATGCACTACAAAGACAACTCCCTGCAAAATTCAACACAACGAAGGAAGAACAGTAATGAAATCGTATAAACCGTAATAAAAATAATTATAAAAGAAAAAAATGGCTAAATTATAGTCAACTAATCTCTTATGATATTACTTAAACTAGTCCCCGGCAACGGCGCCAAAAACTTGATCGCTTTTATTTTAAACAGTTATTTCGAGCGATTCTACCGCAAGTGCACGGTGTCAAGTTTTAGTATAATGATCTAGAAGTAAGGATTGTCGAACCCACGAGGACTAGTAGTAATTACCAAATTTAACTAGCGTTCTATATTTAACCTACGAAACTGGTTGAAAGATAAACTAATTTAATCAACTCCAATATTCAACGTACCACAGAGAATTAAGATAATAAACAGTAGAGATAAATATCGAGACTTCGGTTCACTTGAGTAATCCCCCACAATTTACCTACTAGTTCTAATTAAAATTAATGCATCTAAGGTGACAAGTTTTCCGATTATATCCAATATACTCTCTCGAGCTATATTAAACCTAACACTGAATTGCAGTAAGTAACTCTCGTTCACTTATTTAACAATTCAATGTTGCATACGTTCTATGAAAACCCTTAGCCTTCGATTACTAGATATCTATAGCTATCACTCGTGTATTTGACGTCATCTCTCGATCTCGGTCTGAAATCCACGGTTTATGTTATTGGTTCCGTTTTACAAAATCATCTCTCGATCTCAATTGCAAACTAACAACATTCAAAGAGTAGCTAATTCTTCAAAAGCATTAACAGCATAACATAAACTCAAAAATAACAAAAACTCAATCACAAACTAGAATTAAAACTGTGGGTTCATACACAAGATCCCCTTGTCTCGAAAAAAAATTAGCCTAGCATATTAACGGAAAAACAACGTTTTATAATATCTAACAACATTATAAACATTGGAATTCAAAAATAAAACTAAACAAAAGTTCAGAAATACTAGTAAACACTCGATGTTGAATCGTGCGTCGATCCGTTGTTCCCGTCTCTAGCTGCGTTCCTTGAATCGTCTTGAATGAATCTTCTCTTCCAAAGGGTGGCTGCCTACCCAGAGGTCAAAGAACCCTTCTAATGACCTAAAAACCTCTTTTTATATGTCTCCTCCCGAGCCCAAAGAATCTGGTACCAAAAATAGCCCCAAAACTTAATTAAGGAAGTTTTTAATTCTGGAACTCTCCACGCGATCGATCTCTTCGAAATAGGCGATCGATCGCCTTCAGCTTTTTTCCTCGGTGATCGGTCTCTCAAGATAGGCGATCGATCGCCTATATGTTCTGCCCCGAGGCGATCGATCGCCTGATTTGTTGCGATCGATCGCCTATCGCTTGAAAAATTCCACGAGCTCACTGGCTTCAGGCGATCGATCTCTTCGAAATAGGCGATCGATCGCTTGAAGCTTTTATCAAATTTTTAAGTCATTTTGACATCGTTTCCCACGGGTTGCCTCGTACTGTCATAGTTCCACCTCCTAGTCCATAAAACGGGGTTTTTCCAGTATTTCTTGCACTTCTACTGGATTCCTGGAAATACAACAAAACACAACCAAAAGTATAAAATCTTCCAAGAATCACTATAAAAATCGCAAGAAATATATGCAAATATAAGTGTAAAAATGACACTTATAATTCATATTATACCTGCTCGTACGTCACCACGTACCTTATAATCTGTTTTTATCGTCAAGTCACCCTCCTTGTTGTCCGAGAGCTCAAGAAGGCTCTACATG
Source organism: Haberlea rhodopensis (assembly GCA_907163345.1). NCBI lineage: Eukaryota > Viridiplantae > Streptophyta > Magnoliopsida > Lamiales > Gesneriaceae > Haberlea > Haberlea rhodopensis. Next base: position 113,522 of record CAJQUN010000447.1, read on the forward strand.
AACTTAAGGTATAAGGGTTATCTCATAACCAATATTTGATGCAAAAAATCTCATATTAATTCATTCATAAAGTTATGCCCATAATATCACATAATCCAACCACCCAACAACAAAACTAAATTTAGCCAATTAACATGTTCCAAACATCCAAATAAACACCGAAGTGATTCAAACCAAGAGATGAAAGAAAGGATCCATGTAGATAAGAGATTCTACCATTTAAATCCAATTCCCTTAATCCCAACATAAAGTCAATAATACATGCTATGCTATCCATTCAAGCATAAATATCCCTCTATTCCATGTTATAACACACATTAGGAAACATGCATACATGTGTATATCACACTTATGCACTCACTAGTGCACCATTTATCACACAAACAACACTCACTTACCCTCACCGAGGTGTACACGCACACGCAGCAACATTCGGCTGCTAAGTTCCTCCATGTCAAGGTTAAATCCAAATCTAGAATTCTACAAAGTTTAAAATCACACATGGGCATATTTTGCGATACAATTAGCAAGGTTCTTGACCAAGTCTTAACATCATTGAAGTACTCATTAACATGTATCCATTTACTCTAATCACAAGATAATACTTATTTTAAGATATAAACATCTTCAACCATAGTTCAATGCCCACCAAACACTACAATGCTACAAGGCATACAAGTAGTTTTTCACCACACAACTAGCAAGACTTTTGACCAACAATTGAACTCCATTTAAGCATATTATCAAACACCTTAAAAGCATGATTCTCAAGCCCCAAAACAGTTCATAATTTCGAACACAATCAGCCCCAAAACAAGCAATAAATTCGAACACAATCAGCCCCAAAACAAGCAATAATTTGGAACCCAACACAACCACATATTTCAAACATTTACATCTCAAATTTTCGAACACAAAAGCCCACAAAACTCAACCAAAATTCGAATACAAGAGAGGTAAAAGGTGTAGGATGTTAAGAAACTTCATACCCAACAATTTCATGGCAATGAAAATCGAAATCCCATGGCAAAATCTGACCCTACGTGCAAGGGAGAAGGGCGACGGGTTTGGGGTTTGGGGAAGGAGAGAAGAACCGATGTGTAGTGTGTGTAGAGGGTGTAGTATGTGTAGGATTTAATCTTCCCTTTTTAAAAATTAAACCCAATACTCTAACTTTTATTCATCCTCTTTCTTCCTTTCTTTATTAAAATAAAAGACAAATTATTCCTCAAATTAAATCATGCATTTTTTTTCTTGCATCACAAAATTACCCCGGAATTATTTATTCTCATCCCAGACCAAACTTACACTCCCCATAATTTATAATCTCCTTGAATTTAATTAACCTTATAAATTCAATCCCGGAATCATTTATCCCAACTCCGCTCCCAATAAAATTCTCGATAGTTGAATTCCATAATTATCTTATAATTATCGCAATTATCATAAAAAAATAATCAATTTATTCCGGGCATTACATGACCAGTAGCCCGGAGTTGTCCAAGTATTCGAATACACCTTTCATCTCCTCATCGACGATGGTGTAGACGGAGTTGAAGTCCACATGAACGACGTTTGTAACAAAACTAGGTTGGCTGGTCTTCGACATCGTGAGTGGAGAAGTGCTGAGAGTTGGTTATCTAAAAGAGAATTTCTTTGACAAGGTGTTAGCGCAGTAACTTTTGAAATGGTAAAAGTGAGAAGTAAAATGGTAATGATGTTTAAAGAAGAGAGATGTAATGTCGTACTATAGATGAGCGGACACGTTGACACGTGGCGTTCATCTAACCAATGAAAATTTTGAGATAAAAATCGGAACGGACACGATTTGAGCGGGACCGAAATTTTATCATTAATACAAAATAAAGATTTGAATTCCGACGTTCCAGTTGGTAACTAATTAACGAATGGGCAAAGTATATATGGTAATGTTCACTGGTATGTAGAGTCTAATGGTAAAGTAGCATCTACTGCAGCAGAAAATTATCTTACCAGGTGAGCAATAGTAGACCTTCGAAAGACACACAAGTTCCCCCTGAATTAAGATTCCCCCTAAATTCATGTAATAACTAAAACGTAATTTCCCCTGAATTTATCATGCAGAAAGAAAAAAAAGAGCAAATAAGATCATTTAGTTATATCAATTAAACCAAGTATATTGCGAAAGTAGGAGAACTTAGCGTCCGGTAGGGGTTTTGTGAAGATATCTGCTGCTTGTTGTTCGGTGGATATGTATTCCAGCCGAATCTCTTTCTTCATTACGTGATCTCGGATGAAGTGATGACGAATATCAATATGCTTGGTCCGAGAATGAAGAACTGGATTGTACGTGATAGCTATGGCAGATGTACAGTTCATAAAGAATTTTTTAGCCCTAAAATTCCCTTATACAAACAAATGAAAATAAATAACAGACTCATTATGCTTCCATATTACAATATAATTTTAACAAACTGGAATATACCATTTTGACCATAACGGCACCGGGTAAAGTGGGTTGCAAAGCCACCAGTCAAAAACTTACTGACTCCAGACTGTTTTACGAAAGGCTCCTCACATCCAACCTCAGCTCTCAGGCGAGGTTAGTCTGCCAGTTATCCGACTCCTTCAGAAACCTTACAGCACAGCCCTAATTTGTTTCATACCTTATGGTGTAAGGTACAATCAAGATATAAAAAGATTTTAAGGAAATCTAGGAGATAGATGGGCAACAACCTTCATTTTATTCTGGAAATACTTATAATATCCATTACATTAACGCGTCTCCTTTTGGGAGGAGACGGACTTGTTTAGCCTCTCATAAAGATGAGGCTTGACCCAAGAACACATTAACTAAAAACAGAACATTAATACATATGTTTACGAAAAGCAAGAAAAGAAAAGAAATAATACCAAGCTCTGAAAGTTGAAAGATTACAAATCTTGAAGACTACAATTTTTATTCTCAGAAAACTATGGAGAATTTTCGGTCCTTAGCTTCCTGAATGAGTGCCCTTATATAGGCATGAATCCGGATTTAAACTTTGGATTCCAAATCTTGATAATTGTTGAGTGCACCTGTGAGTGCGTCTTAACTTTCACGTGGTCTGGCATCTATTGTCTGAGTGTGCCAACTTTTTTTGTGAGTGATCCATTATTTTTGTCCGAGTGCGTTGAACAGTATCCGCACTATCTTTAATGGTCCACGCATTTTTCTTTGTCGGGGAATCTTTAAGTTATTGGTTTTTGTGGTCCCCGCGCTTTAGGAAACGGGCTCTCTTGTCAGCAGGTCTTCTGTCTCTTCCTGCTTTTGATCTGTCGGGTTTGGATCGAAATCCTTTCCCAAACTCTGGTTCTTTCTGCTCTGGGCATGCTTGGCAAATATGGTCTATCCATCGGTCAATGTGTGTTATATTGCAGAATTTTCAGTAGGTTTCTGTTCCCGCTGGAATCTTGTTTTCCCAAAGACTCATTCTTTTTGTTACAGACGAGCAATGAATAGATGAATATAACTATAAACGTATAAAATCACATTCCCAATCAACCAATACTTGGTACATAGTTTCTGAAAGCGTGATTATCCAATGAAGCTTGCGCTTACTTCCCCAGCCAACGTAGTACTTGTTTTTACCTGTTTCCACAGAAACAGCCCACACACCCGTGAGCATAAACTGACATAATCATTGAAATCATATCAATATACTATATCATAGTTCAACGAAATAAAGCTACTGGAAATTATAAAGTACATTCCCTGAATAAGTCTGAACCAATTATACGCTTTCTTGAATTGATCCTGTTTCATAATTAACATTTTCACAATCACCAAGTTCAACATCGTTAATTAAATATGAAACTCATCACCGAGATAAATCGATATTCTCATAACACACTATTTTTGCTCGATCATAACCAAACACGTATTTAAGGCAATCATGTCTATCCATCACCCCTGTAAGGACCCCTAGCCCTTAACCCTTGATTAATGTATTAACCACTATGTGTGGCACATGCTTTCAATAAAAATCAATCGGGAAACTCAGATGATACTTTACCATTGAATGGCAATTACTATATTTCTTTAATATTCAGCGTTATAAGATCATCTTTACCAACAAATAGACTCATAGATTTCGCCCATTACCATCCCCAATACGCCACCTTTTTACATTGTGGACTTTTATAAAAATTTGGGCAGAGTCTCCCCATAAATTGAGCTATCCCGAAATAAAAGCACAGCACATAACATAATTCCCGGCCAGGGAAGCACAATACTTAACAGAATACAGAAATACTAAGTAAATTCCCAGCCAGGGAAAGCACCACACAATAGGACAACAAAAGTGGGTTTCAACACCCACATAATACACCAATGACTCTCATATCATTTAGCAATTCTACCACTAATTGCATGCAACATAAAATGAAAGAGAGAAAGGCTCATGCCTTTATATACAACCCATATACAAGTATAATCGTGCTCACATGCGAGCATCATGAATATGTATATAACCCTCAGGTGTATATAAGTACCCTATATGATGCCGTGCTCCATCAAGCCCTGGTACCACGATCCTGGGAGTACCTCCAATCAACAGCTCGAGCTCAGCTCCAAAACAATTGATGTACCTGTTCACCTGTCCCAACAGAGACAGCCCCCAACGGGGTGAGCATACCAATACACAAAATCCCATAATCACAATAATGAAATTCATAATTTACAACAAAAGTAAATACTAATGAATTTAAATGATACTCCTTGGATGTCAACGTCCTCATCCGGGATTCCGTGTACTGTCCCTGTTCTCACAATCATCAAACTCATCAAATCTCAAAAATCAGTAAATCAACACATTGATTTACTCATCGCATGCCTCATTCTCAAATATCAATAATTAATGATTCCAAATTCATTATACATACAAATATAGATATCTCAATATCTAATACTGATTCTCAACTTCGCTACCAATCACAGATAGCTCAAATGCCTTGCATTTATTTTACCAATTCTCCATTATACTCAGACATCTCAATGTCTTATAATGATTTCATGATTTCCACAGTCATTCTCAGGCATCTCAATGCCCTACAATGGTCATATAAATCCAGTACCCCATATATCTTGTAAGAGTTATACTACTCTAGTGTCACGCACGCTTGTGGCGGCGATATCAAGATTTGGTCGTTCCTTAGCTATATCAACATATATATATAACTATACGCACAATTATTCAATGCAATCAAAATACATTATGCATTTCACAAATGCTCTCATATAAAGAAATGCTCGTACGTCGCACGTACCTTAAATCTCCGTAGTCCAAGCCAAACCTTGCTTGGGTTCCATGCCCCGAGGAATGATGTGCTAATACGATAAATAATTCACAATTATTTACGAAAATGCAAACCCATGCTCAAGCACACCCATAACCCTTATACAAAAATATTGTCAACACACGACAATTTAACCATTTAAAAGACCCGGGGCAGGGCACATGCAGGGAGGGAAAACGAATGAGACATCAACAAAAATTGCTAAAGAACCCCCCTACAATTTTCGAACCCTCACATCACAAATCGAACCCAACCAAGCACCATAATTCACCTAAAACATGAATTAAACGACCAACATCAAGAATAAACGCCCCCTCCTGCCAAAACCCCAAAATCGAACCCAAACCCTCACGTCACACAGCAAGTAATTCGAACCAATTCAACACAAAAACGGTAGGGAATTACAGGAGAATAACGAAAAAGGGGTAAGGAAGGTTACCCAATCGAAAATCGGGAGGAAATCGATCGAAAATCGAAGAACCCTAGAAATGGACCTCTGCACTTTCTGGGAAAATCCGAACGCAAAACTCGACGAAACTTCAAATTCCTGGTGTAGAAAGTTGCGCCTGGAAGAGACGAAGCCAACGACGGTCCGGACGCGCCGGATGGTGGCGGGCGCACGGCTTGAAGCGGCGAGGGTTGAGGGAAAATCGGGAGGCAGACGGGGAGAGAGAGAGAGACGGGCAAGGCTGAAGAAAATGATTTCTAAAATTAAAATCTCGGGTTCAGTTGGTATATATAGCAAAATTACCCCGAAATACCAATAGCCTCACAAATACATCATGATTCCTTAAAAATCATCTGTTTTCAAAAATTCTCTCTCTAACTTCAAAACCCCCTACCGGTGCCCACACAAAGCACCCCAGATCCCGAGTCACACTAAAAACTCAACTCATAGGTTTTTCACCCAAATGAGAATACAATCTCAACCTCGGGATCCAACGATCCCAACTACCCAAATAGACGAGCTCGGGAGGCCCAACACCGCGATTAAACTCCAAATCGCCACGTATAAAACTTTAGGGGTTATTTATACTCCGGGATTAACATCTATAATCCCAGGTCATCACAACATCCCCCACTAAAAGAATTTCGTCCTCGAAATTAGCACAGACGTACTCCTAGTACAGCCGCAACAACCCAAACCAAATCACATGACTGTGAATCGAACAATCACCCTTAGCCCCAACATGGCTAACATGAACGTATCATGGATGACTCATCAGTCGCGAGGATACTAACCTCGCACCAAACCCTGGGATGAAATAAAATTTCCAGTACACCAAAATCGATAGAGCGCCGGCACAACATAACGCTAACAATCCAAAAGCAGTTAATCAATTGAAACTGCAAGGATTCGAATCGCTCCCGATTCCATCTTAGATATCTTTCAATGACATCTTTACTAAGACTCACGATGTCTAACACACATCGTTACGAGGAAAAACACTAGTATGCCACGGTACACTCATACCGGACCTGATTCCCGCTACACAGACCACCTCCATCTAAGGAGCAGTTGCACCCTCTGCAACTCGGATCGGGCAACTCACGGCCACCGATCCACACCCAAACACATCTCACAAGATGTCCACCTCCGGATATTCCAAGAGTCATATCCTGATCAAAATAAACAATCGAGACTTCACAGAGTCTCAAATTCTGAAAGGACATGCAATAAACCCATTGCATCCTTAATGTTTGTGTCGACAGCGACACCCAAGTCGACAGCGACACCCAACAAATCCGAATTCCTGCCATCCCTTGATAACCCTAGGATGTAACAATCCAAACTTGGAAAGGCTATCGAATAACTCGAAGGGAAACACCAACAAGGGAAACACCTCAACCCACACAAGGTAATCCCTCCTCAAAGGGAGTCAACTAACTTCACGATTATTCCTCATAATTTATCGTGCCCTGGAGATTCTCAATCTCGAGGTGTTCCAAATCTCTCTTCAGAGATTTAACCGCCCAAACATAGCATACCTCTATGCTTGACAAAAGGAAATCAACAACTGACATCCGTATACTCACCGGTATACCTGCCTAAGCGCAGACATTACATGCATACACAATGCACTTGGCTCGGATATTTACAACATACCCCTAAGCCTCAAACACATCCGTCAATTCTGAGTCATTCCCTACCCAGTGGAGAATGATAATCGACGATTAACAGCACAAGGTGTGATTCCCAAAATCCACACCACATGCATTAACTTACCGAATCCTCCAAAGATTCCCAATAGGTATAATACTACTTCCTTCCTCACAAGGGAAGTGCCATCGAACTCGAGATCCACTAGTCTCGAACCACCGTTCGGAAAAACTGGATACAATAACACCCATTGCATCCCAAATACACGGATTCCCCAGATCGAGTCAACGATGACTTGATGACTCTCTTGTTGGTACTCCAACATTATGAGCTGTCCCAGACAAGTCTCACCAAGATTGGCATAAACGTATACACGTTTCAGTGAGGTATGCACAACCTCCACCTCAAATGACGTGGTGACTACTAGAGTCCACCACAATCCACATCGTATCACCTTACGGTTTGCCAAACTTGGTTCCAACGAATAGTATAACGGCTCTAGCAAGCCCATCATGGTGCTGCACACACGCGGCAGACAAACTAGTCGCTGCCTCTTTAGGTTTACCTCAAACCCACCAATAAGACGGACGTTTCCGCACGGCATACCATACCGTGGGAAGAAAAAAAAATCAATAGAGTAGTGGGTCTGTACCCAACGTTCCTCTAATACCGATACACCCTGGACACTCTAGTGTCCCTATGTACTTAACGTAACCTGATCCTAATCCTTTAGGACCCATTCTACACCCTCAAGGGTGGTGTGACCATGTCTACCACATGTCATATCGACAGAAAGCGAGTAATTTCCACCATGATTACTCCTGTCGTCAAATTACATGGCCAAAAAGAATTCTAACGAGCATACCTCAAGGGTATCACCACTCGTAATATGATCACCTCAAACATATGTTGTGGTACAATCACATGTACATCGCGTCCATCCATTTCTCGAGCAACCCGCTCGGTATAAGGGTCACGTCAATCGGTGACGTAAACACCACCTTGTGTTCGTCACTGGCACCCAAGGCATACAACTGAATACATATACTCAATGCATTGTTCATCGTAACGATGATGCATGTCAAATAAGACATCTCCTACACCATCGTCATCGTCATCCCGTAGCGACACATGCCCACTCATGGCATCTAAGTCATCGTCAACTAGTGACGATACATGTCAACAATGACATTTAAACAACCTAGTCAACTCGTGACGGTCCATGTACATCAACGTATGTCATCCACAATAATGCTAATAGAATAGCAATATCTCATACTTCATCGCTAACAAGATAGCGGCATACTTGTCTCCGTCGCTCGATAATAGTGCGTATCAGCACTCATCGCTCGAAGGTGGCAAAATCATGTGTTGCGTATATAGCGGCACAATCCATCGCTATAGAATCGACGGCATGATACCTCGTCATATAATAAGTGGCATGAAACCTCGCTATTCACCTGAGCATGAATCATCATCCACATAATAGCGGAACGAGGCATCGCTATTAACATATCCGGCGGCACGAATCATCGCCAATCCTCATAGAAGAATGAGTCATCGTAAATCCTCATATACATATGCCCAACGGCGTGAACCATCTTCAACCGACACAGCGGAATGCCTCATCGCTATACATGTGTCTGGCGGTATGAATCATCGCCCATCGTCATAGAAGAATGAATCATCATCATCGACACAGCGGAATACATCATCGCTATCATCCGTGTCCGGCGGTACAAACCACCGCCAATCATCACAAAAAGATGTACATCAATTAATAAATGCATGAATCTTAGTTAAGTATACTTCCTGGTTAAACACGTTAACCCACTTTTTATTGTCCTTGTTTCAAATATTCATGCACATAATCATTAGATCTTAGCGTAATTGATTATCATCATAGCATCATATGGTATCTTACCGCATCGTAAACATCATAACGTCTTATGGCACTTACCACATCATAAGTATCGTATGGCCTCTTACCATATGGGCATCTTACCCCGTGGCATCTTACCACATAAACATCGTATGGCCTCTTACCATATGGGCATCTTACCCCGTGTCATCTTACCACATAATAATATCGTATGGTCTCTTACCATATGGGCATCTTACCCCGTGACATCTTACCACATAATAACATCGTATGGCCTCTTACCATATGGGCATCTTACCCCGTGGCATCTTACCACATAATAACATCGTATGGCCTCTTACCATATGTGCATCTTACCCTGTGGCATCTTACCACATAATAACATCGTATTCAACATAATATGAATGCAAACGTAAATGCATAAATCATAAATACAAACCATAACTCATAAATAATCAACATATGAAATTATGGTTCCTTAGTAATGTCATGACATATCTTTACTTCTTAAATCCTTACTTTAATCCTGAGTCATTTATCATTAGTGTATTTCAATGCTTCTTACTTCTCCACGTAAGCGGAATTCTTCCTCGCTTCTTATGGAAATCCACGTAAGCGGAATTCTTCCTCGCTTCTTATGGAAGTTTGCGTAAGCATTAAAATCCTCACTATGATAACCTTGACTCGTGAAATACACCTCTTATATTTCACAACATACATATGCAGAAACGATGCATATCAACATGTATCATATCATGATGCACTATCTTATGCATATCTTGCTTTACCTTGTGTTAAATAAATAAACACATAATACATGTTACCGTTGGGATGCCCGTACGTTGCTTACGTACCTTCCTTTCTTGAACATAACATGAACAAACGCATTAGTATATTCAATAATAATTGAGACCATACCGGAGTATTCCACTGTCGGTTGTCTACCCAGTCTGTCCTCAGACAATACATCATATCTTTCTTTTCCCTGATTTTCTTACCAAAATCAGATTCCTTGGCACGTAACATATAGAGTGTTAGACATCACTATTAATGCCATCATATCGTGTTCCACACGATTCCTGCAACCACAATGGTTAGCAATACCACGTTTCATATCATAAAAGCACATAAACAATTAGTTATGTCGTACAACATTAATGCCATCATGCATAAATATGTGCTATCAATAACTTCCTAGGCCCTTAATAGCCACAATGAGCAACCACTGCTCTGATACCACTAATGTAAGGACCCCTAGCCCTTAACCCTTGATTAGTGTATTAACCACTATGTATGGCACATGCTGTAAGGACCCCAAGCCCTTAACCCTTAATTAGTGTATTAACCACTATGTGTGGCACATGCTTTCAATAAAAAAAGTCAATCGGGAAGCTCAGATGATACTTTACCATTGAATGGCAATTACAAAATTTCTTTAATATTCAACATTAAGATCATCTCTACCCACAATTAGACTCATATGTTCGCCTTTTACCATCCCTTGGTGCCACTTTTTACATTGTGGGCTTTTATAAAAATTTGGGCAGAGTCTCCCCATAAATAGAGCTATCCCGAAATGAAAGCACAACACATAACATAATTCCCGGCCAGGGAATACACAATACTCAACAGAATACAGAACAACAAAGTAAATTCCCAGCCAGGGAAGACACCTCACATAAGACGACATAATTGGGTTTCAACACCCACATAATACACTAATGACTCTCAAATCATTTAGCAATTCTACCACTAATTGCATGCAAACATATGATGAAAGAGAGAAAGGCTCATGCCTTTATATACAACCCATATACAAGAATATCCGTGCTCACATGCGAGCATCATAAATGTGTATATAAACCTCGGGTGTATATAAGTACTCTATACGATACCGTGCTCCATCAAGCCCTGGTACCATGATCCTGTGAGTACATCCAATCAACAGCTCGAGCTCAGCTCCACAGCCATCGATGCACCTGTTCACCTGCCCCAACAGAGACAGCCCCCAACGGGGTGAGCATACCAATACACAAAATCTCATAATCACAATAATGAAATTCATAATTTACAACACAAGTAAATATTAATGAATTTTAAATGATACTCCCTGGATGGCAACATCCTCATCCGGGATTCCGTGTACTGTCCCTGTTCTCACAATCATCAAACTCATCAAATCTCATAAATCAGTAAATCAACACATTGATTTAACTCATAGCATGCCTGATTCTCAAGTATCAATAATTAATGATTCCAAATTCATTATACACACAAATATAGATATCTCGATATCTAATATTGATTTTCAACTTTGCTACCAATCACAGATAGCTCAAATGCCTAGCATTTATTTTACGAATTCCCATTTATACTTAGACATCTCACATGTCTTATAATGATTACATGATTCCACGATCATTCTCAGGCATCTCGAATGCCCTACAATGGTCATATAAACCCAGTACCCCATATCTCATATAAGGTCATACTACTCTAGTATTACACACACTTGTGGCAGCGATATCAAGACTAGGTCGTCCCATAGTCATATCGACACATATATATATATAACCATACCCACAACCATCTAATGCAATTAAATCACATTATGCATTTCACAAATGCTTTCATATAAAGTAATGCTCGTACGTCACACGTACCTTAATCTCCGAAGTCCGAGCCAAACCTTGCTCGAGTCCCATGCCCCGAGGAACGATGTGCTAACACGATAAATAATTCACAATTAATTACGAACATGCAACCCATGCTCAAGCACACCCATATCCCTTAAAAATATTGTCAACACACGACAATTAACCATTATCGAAAATTGCTCAAGAACACCCCACAAATTTTCGAACCTTCACAACACAAATCGAACTCAAATAATCACCATAATTCATCTAAAACTTGAATTAATCAATTAACAACAAGAATCATCACCCTTGCCAAAAACCCCCAAATTTCGAACTCAAACCCCCCAAAAATTCGAACCCTAACTCAATCAAACAGCATGAAAATCGAATCAATTGGCAACCAATTTCTTTGAACCACAAAGCAAGAAATTTTCGACCCAAACTAAGCACCAAACGCCCCAATAACACCTGAAAGAAAGCCCCAAAATCGTACCAAAAATCGAGCCTCAAAATCGGACGAAATCGAAGAACCCTAGCTTTTGGGGATCGACGCATTCTGCCAAAATCCGAACGAGAAACGCGACCAAACTTCGAATTGATGGTGTAGAAAGGAGCGCCTAGACGAGACGAAGCCGGCGGCTGGTCGCACGCGCCGAACGGCGGCCGGACGGCGGCGGGCGCACGCGTGGAAGCGGCGTGGGTCTGGGGAAAAACGGGAGGCAGCGCGCGCGAGGAGAGAGGGAAGGGTGGGGGAAAATGGCTTCCAATAATTAAAATCTCGGGTTCAACCGGTATTTATAGCAAAAATACCCCGAAATACTAATAGCCCCACAAATACATCATGATTCATTAAAAATCATCTGTTTTCAAAAATTCTCTCTCTAACTCAAAAACCCCCTACTGGTGCCCACACCAAGCACCCGAGACTCCGAGTCACACTAAAAACCCAACTCACAGGTTTTCACTGAAATGAGAATACGATCTCAACCTCGGGATCCAACGATCCCAACTACTCAAATAGACGAGCCCGGAAGGTCCAACGCCTCGATTAAACTCCAAATTGCCACGTAAAACCAATTTAGGGGTTATTAACACTCCGGGATTAACATCCCTAATCTCAGGTCATCACACATGCTTTCAATAAAAATCAATCGGGAAACTCAGATGATACTTTACCATTGAATGGCAATTACTAAATTTCTTTAATATTCAGCGTTATAAGATCATCTTTACCAACAAATAGACTCATAGATTTCGCCCATTATCATCCCCAATACGCCACCTTTTTACATTGTGGACTTTTATAAAAATTTGGGCAGAGTCTCCCCATAAATTGAGCTATCCCGAAATAAAAGCACAGCACATAACATAATTCCCGGCCAGGGAAGCACAATACTTAACAGAATACAGAAATACTAAGTAAATTCCCAGCCAGGGAAAGCACCACACAATAGGACAACAAAAGTGGGTTTCAACACCCACATAATACACCAATGACTCTCATATCATTTAGCAATTCTACCACTAATTGCATGCAACATAAAATGAAAGAGAGAAAGGCTCATGCCTTTATATACAACCCATATACAAGTATAATCGTGCTCACATGCGAGCATCATGAATATGTATATAACCCTCAGGTGTATATAAGTACCCTATATGATGCCGTGCTCCATCAAGCCCTGGTACCACGATCCTGGGAGTACCTCCAATCAACAGCTCGAGCTCAGCTCCAAAACAATTGATGTACCTGTTCACCTGTCCCAACAGAGACAGCCCCCAACGGGGTGAGCATACCAATACACAAAATCCCATAATCACAGTAATGAAATTCATAATTTACAACAAAAGTAAATACTAATGAATTTAAATGATACTCCTTGGATGTCAACGTCCTCATCCGGGATTCCGTGTACTGTCCCTGTTCTCACAATCATCAAACTCATCAAATCTCAAAAATCAGTAAATCAACACATTGATTTACTCATCGCATGCCTCATTCTCAAATATCAATAATTAATGATTCCAAATTCATTATACATACAAATATAGATATCTCAATATCTAATACTGATTCTCAACTTCGCTACCAATCACAGATAGCTCAAATGCCTTGCATTTATTTTACCAATTCTCCATTATACTCAGACATCTCAATGTCTTATAATGATTTCATGATTTCCACAGTCATTCTCAGGCATCTCAATGCCCTACAATGGTCATATAAATCCAGTACCCCATATATCTTGTAAGAGTTATACTACTCTAGTGTCACGCACGCTTGTGGCGGCGATATCAAGATTTGGTCGTTCCTTAGCTATATCAACATATATATATAACCATACGCACAATTATTCAATGCAATCAAAATACATTATGCATTTCACAAATGCTCTCATATAAAGAAATGCTCGTACGTCGCACGTACCTTAAATCTCCGCAGTCCAAGCCAAACCTTGCTTGGGTTCCATGCCCCGAGGAATGATGTGCTAATACGATAAATAATTCACAATTATTTACGAAAATGCAAACCCATGCTCAAGCACACCCATAACCCTTATACAAAAATATTGTCAACACACGACAATTTAACCATTTAAAAGACCCGGGGCAGGGCACATGCAGGGAGGGAAAACGAATGAGACATCAACGAAAATTGCTCAAGAACCCCCCTACAATTTTCGACCCCTCACATCACAAATCGAACCCAACCAAGCACCATAATTCACCTAAAACATGAATTAAACGACCAACATCAAGAATAAACGCCCCTCCTGCCAAAACCCCAAAATCGAACCCAAACCCTCACGTCACACAGCAAGTAATTCGAACCAATTCAACACAAAAATGGTAGGGAATTACAGGAGAATAACGAAAAAGGGGTCAGGAAGGTTACCCAATCGAAAATCGGGAGGAAATCGATCGAAAATCGAAGAACCCTAGAAATGGACCTCTGCGCTTTCTGGGAAAATCCAAACGCAAAACTCGACGAAACTTCAAATTCCTGGTGTAGAAAGTTGCGCCTGGAAGAGACGAAGCCAACGGCGGTCCGGACGCGCCGGATGACGGCGGCGGGCGCACGGCTTGAAGCGGCGAGGGTTGAGGGAAAAATCGGGAGGCAGACGGGGAGAGAGAGAGAGACGAGCAAGGCTGAAGAAAATGATTTCTAAAATTAAAATCTCGGGTTCAATTGGTATATATAGCAAAATTACCCCGAAATACCAATAGCCTCACAAATACATCATGATTCCTTAAAAATCATCTGTTTTCAAAAATTCTCTCTCTAACTTCAAAACCCCCTACCGGTGCCCACACAAAGCACCCCAGATCCCGAGTCACACTAAAAACTCAACTCATAGGTTTTTCACCCAAATGAGAATACAATCTCAACCTCGGGATCCAACGATCCCAACTACCCAAATAGACGAGCTCGGGAGGCCCAACACCGCGATTAAACTCCAAATCGCCACGTATAAAACTTTAGGGGTTATTTATACTCCGGGATTAACATCTATAATCCCAGGTCATCACAACCCCAGTTCTCAATAATTTCCTAATATCAATTATGCCAAATGCATCAATGTTCAACTCATATACCCGGATCACGTACATCTACGTATCCATAATTCAACGTGTATTAAATTCAATTCTCATACTCAATTATTTAATCTTAAACATCACATTCAACAATACATATTCTCTCAAGATGACAGAAGCTGAAGGATCTCATGTTCATTAAGGCCCATGCATTCACTTACCCTTTTTAGGAGTTGTTTATTAGTAAAAATGGGATTTTGGGTTTTTTTGTAATCCTCCTAAAAGCTTTAAGTAGTTTTATGCAATTAAAGTAAGGGCTTTTATGTCTTTTGAGGTTGGAAGGAAGTTGGAATAAAGAAAAGAAGTATAGTAAGGTGTTAGAATAAAGATTTTTGATATAGGGAGGAATGTTAAAGTTATGTTTGGAGGTATAGATTTTAAGTGAGTTTACCCATGAACTAAATATTTAAATAAAATGAAATAATTTAAAATATTTAATATGTAAATATATTTTTAAATAAATATTTTTCATTTATTTCAGTTTGTTAAAATTATATTGTAATACGGAATCACGATAGGTCTGTTAGTTATTTTCATTTGTTTATATAAGGGAATTTTAGGGCTAAAAAATTTATTATGAACTGTGAGTCATTTGCAACAGTATGCTCTTGAGTTCTCTCAAGATGACAGAAACTGAAGGATTTCATGTTCATTAAGACCCATGCATTTATTTACTTATACTTATTAGGAGTTGTTTATTAGTAAAAATGAGATTTTGGGTTTTTTTTGTAATCATCATAAAAGCTTTAAGGAGTTTTATGCAATAAAAGTAAGAGTTTTTATGTCTTTTGAGGTTGGAAGGGAGTTGGAATAAAAAAAAGAAGTATAGTAAGGAGTTATAATAAAAAACCGAATGTTAAAGTTATGTTTGGATGTAGGGATTTTAAGTGAGTTTACCTATGAATTAAATATTTAAATAAAATGAATTGATTTAAAATTTAATATGTAAATATATTTATAATTTTTTAAATAAATATTTTATAGAATATAAGAATTATTGTACATAAAATAATTTGAAATATTATAATGAACAATTGAAAACTCATTCAAGGTATTACGGTCATTTAATATCTACTTTACATATATATAATGTTCAATCAACTATATCAAATCCATTATTTTTTTTTTCCATGTCCTACTAATCATATGAAATTCAATTAAGCTTCCCGTTTTTTATAAAAAAACTTAACTTATTATGACTTTGTAATTATAGAAACTTGATTTGTTGTACTAGATTTTATTTTTTAAAATCTATTTAATAATTATGTACTAGTGTACATAATAATTTGTTTAAAAATTTAATATGAAATATATATTTCACTTTCTTTGGATGAATCACAACGTGACATTATTTAAATTTATATCAACTCATTTGTATATATTAAAGAAGTTTGACATTTTGAGGAATGAGAGCAAATTAATAAAGATCTGATAGCTTAAAAATAGTTTTACAAGGTTTATTATATTTACTAGATAAAAACATGAAATTCAATCACGAAATTCAATTTTGTGCTTCAAAATTGATTTATAGCTAATAATTTTTTTTTTTATTTTTTATAAAAAGGGTCGAGGGCGGAGCTGGGTGATTCTTTCGGGCTCTTGGGGCGGGGTGGGTTTCGGGTATGGTCAAACTCATTCAGACCCGCCATGTTGCCATACCTGCGTGTGAACATCTCGGTGCATATGATCCTTAATTGATGATGTCCCTTAGGGCCAATATATTGAAATATTCAACATTGATGTCAAATGAATGGATGTATGTCACCTAGTGCACCACCTTTGGGGGAAACATATGATCCTTCAATTTTTTTCATCCGAATGGGGATCTCAAAATACAAACAAATAGGCGAGAGAATGCTTGAGAATTTTCCAAGGAACCTCTTCCGATGCTCAAGTTAATTATTAAAATATTTAGACTAGAAATATTCAAATGAAAATCTAATAATGACTTATATTTTACATTTGAGTCAGTTTGACATATATGGTATTTATAGGTGTAAGAATGTCCTTATTTTCATCATAAAATCAATGACACCATTGAATCTTTATTTTTTCTTATATTTTCTATTCAGTGAAGTTTGGGTTGTAAGCAAGCCAGGTGAGGGTACATAATTCGATCGTTCAAGTCTGTCCATATCACTCTTCAATGGTCTGAAAAAATGATATGGTTCAGCCTGCTCCCAGCACTGTCTCCTAGATCCGAGGTGGAATGATGATATGTGTATATTTAATTATCAGTCACTCATTTTATCAAACATCACATACAAACCCTAATAAACTCGAGTTCAGAAAGAAAACACTAAATCTTTCGACATGGTACAATATCTAGAGATTGTATCGTATTTTTGGCAACGAACCCCCATATGGTCGCCATATAGGCATTTACACCCATGTGGTTTAAACTAGACAGTTTATCCTCTTTGGTTTGTGAATCGATGCAAAACATCATTCCATGAATGATGTGTGGGGGATGTTCTATGTTTTGCAAATCAAAGGATCATAAAACGTTATTTACAAACCGCATGGGGTAAATGTCTATTAGTAATAACACATGAGGGTGAAATACATATTTACAAACTGTTGTTCAAAATATATACAAGAAGTAACGAGCAAAACAACAATGGCTCTTTTCTAAGGAATGTTGAGGCAAGATTTGGAATCTTCGTCCTTAAAACAATATTGTCCCGCAACGGCAATTTGGCTCCCAAGATACAACGAATTTGATTTGTGATAGGAGCACACGAAATCACAAATCCTTTAAAACGCAAAGGTTTAAAAAACGCTTAACAAGAACAAGGATGAAGATGCACAAAATGCTCAGATTTTGACCTTCAAATTTGATGATAATTTCGAAAATCACTATTCAATTCAAGTGATCGATGTTATATTTATAGTATACCAAGAGATAAGTCCAAAATGACACATTTGGAGGCACTTCATAACGAAAAACCGCACTGAAACATGAATGGACACACCATTCTGCCAAAATACGCAGGGCGCGATGGATCGTGGCTTGGGGCGCGATCGATCGCGGCTTGGTTTCCAACAAACGGAAAGTTGTTGCCTCGCGCGATCTTCCAACAAACCCCACATGAATTAAATTAATGCATGTATGCAATTGAGCGCATTTAACAAACTTATGGCATCTGGAGAGATAGCTTGCGGCTTTGAATCTCCCGTAGTAGTATTCAATCGGATTTACTTGACTTAATAGTGAACTTATAGTCTTGAACTATTTAGTCGTTGTGTAAACCTAAACAATTGAACCCACACTATAACAATTCTAACATTCGTATTGGTTTCTTACGGTTGTGTCCATTCCGGCCTTGGACCACGCTTGGTTTCATAAGTGCATTCTTAAAGCGGTCATACTTCGTACTCACGTGGGTGATCTTCTAGAAGAGTATCCCGCTATACTCCAACATATTTTTATATGTCTTAGGAATCATTAAAGGCCTTTTGTCTATCATCGTACCCTTTTTGCAAGCTATATCTCTTATCATAGGAATGGGTTGGAGATTAATTCTCCAAGGTGTTTATACAATCTTGTAGTTTGATTGTCCCTTTTGAACTTAGATCTTGGAATCTCTAGTCACATAGGTTGGGTATCCACTATAAGATTTTAATTATGGGGATGTAATCTCATTCCCCTCGATAAACTTCCATATGATCTCTCGGTTAACCATTTCACATGCGGATCATCGGTTTCACATAACCACTCAAGATTGCCATCTTAGATCATTTTGTCATATATCATTAGTGCAACACATTTTAGCTGCATGCACAAGATTTTTTTCTAACAACTTATAAAGCCACTCGGCCAAAGAAGTTTTATATGTTTTGCATAGAGAATTTTCCTCAACTGTATATCTTCAGTTTTGGTAATCACATTACTTCCTTTTGCATCATTTTATCCTTTTAGGATATTTTCATCATCGAATATTAAGCGTTGTAAACTTAGATATCCAATTCCAAGATTTAATATCTTGTAAACATGGATTTAAGCGTTATTTCTTACAAAATTTGAGACCAGAGAAAATATCCAACTTTAATTCACAATTCAAGTTTTAAGTGCAAAGATTCTTAAAAATTACAAGTTCAAGATTCTATTTCTTGCAAACTTGAAAGTTTAGTTCCAAACATTGTTCTTGATGTACACATGTCAAAATGTCTCGTCAAGATTTTTTCTTTGTTATTTGATGATTTCTAAATTGCTTCCCCAATGAGCATATCATCAATACATATGCTTAGGTGTGTACAGATTTGTGACACACGTTAATCTATTTGACAACATGATTAAACTTTTTATGTCAATTATTTGGCGTTTGTTATGACTTCGCGTTGGCCTTTATATTTCTAGTTTAGCCAAGCACCCCCACATTTCAAATATTGTAGGAAACTCTCTTTTCCTTCAATCACAAGGTTTTCGTCCTTGCCTAAATGTGACACTTAGTATGTGATAGACTTATAGAATTGCACCACCCCCCCCCCCCCCCCCCCCACAACTTAGGGATAGTCTCGAATTGCAGTAGCGTTCAAATTTTCATGTTTCAAGTTCTAAGCATTATTGGCTTATAAATCCAAATTCAAGATTTTATTTCTTGAAAATTTCAGATTTAAGCGTATTTTCTTATACAAGTTGGAACTTGGATAATATTCTCAAACTCGGTTCATAATTTGCAGCGCACTAAATTAGAGAACTTGAATTCAAGATTTTATATCTTGCAAATTCATGTTCTAAGCGAACTAGCTTAGAAATTCAAAATGAACCAAATGAGATATTACATCGCCTAGTCAAATTTGTGGCTTCGATTCATCACTTGTGTTTTAAGCGTACAAAGCTTAGAAACTTGAATCAAGATTTTATTATCATGCAAATTTAAGCTTAAGTGTAAAATTCTTAAAAAACACAAGTATAATCTACTCACAATTTCCCATAGCAAACCTCATTTGCTAAACGCAATCTCATTCTTGAAGTGTTTTAACACCTAGCCTCGTTTTTGCTTCATAATAAAGAAGCCACAACAATATCATGTGCAAATATTGATAAAGTAACAAATTACTCTTCCACATTGTTAGGAATCCATCATACAATATGCAGCGGAATATAAAATTGGATTCCTACCAAAGGATCTATACAAAGTGATCATATCAAGATTGATTAAGAATCGTACCCTTGTAGCGTGTTTGTAGCAGAATCCTCGTTGCAAGTGCACGAGTCACGAACAAAGATTTGCACCTTCTTCTCTACGGTATCCACACGATCAAATCGAAAGGGTGCTCAAGAACAAGTTGCTAGACTCGTTCTTAAACAAAAACTGAACTCACGGTTCAAAACCGATCAACGGCGGCCGATCAAAAAGCCCCACAACCCACGGCGGCGGCGGCGTGTGTGTGGCTCAAGAGGGACGGCCGAGAGCTCTTGTATGGTGGCTATTAGGTTTTGTGATAATTGATTAATTCTTAATTAACCTTGTTATCAAATTATAATATATATGTTAGATTTAATTAAAGGCTTTCTCAAAGCCTCATTGGCCCATACCCAATCTATTAATTAAATCCATACATCTAATATTTATAATTAAGACTCTTCTTAATTAATTAATTCATCCAATGAATTATATCTCCCTTTATCGATTTAATCTTGTGTGTGACCCGATAGGATCTTGCAATGTTGGCAGCGACATAAAATCTAATTTTATGTCACAAGCAATGAGTGGTATCTAGCAACACATCAAGGCTACCCAAATTACAAGAATGTCATTGACTTGACATAACCTACGGAATGTGATAATATTAACCATGTAACTTAATCCCTTTGGGACCAATGTGTTTAGATTGAACACGAGTCATGGAATAGTCATACTCATATATTCAATCTTTTATTTCTTGATCCCCAAGTAGAACTAGAATAAACGAATAAGCTCGATATCACATTTCGACTCATTCGAGCACGGCCATGCATTTTAGTCTTACTTGATCAAGGGCCCAAACACTTCTCCTGTTATATAGGAGGGACAAATCATTTCTTGATCACTCAACATCCCTCTACATAATTCGTGGTGTATCCAATGATTGTCTTTATAGTTTACCCTGTTACAGGTAACGTTTGACAATATCAAGATACATGACTCCTTATGTTGGGATCTCTGGTGATCTCAAGTCGTAAGGATTACATACATTATTATCACTATGAGAATTGCTTATGACGTTCATATAACTATCCGTGTAGCATTCTCATGGTGGGTCTGTCCAGTACATCGTTCTCTAACATGTACACATGTGTTGATTTGATATCTCATATCTATGAACAATTCATCAATCAAAACATACTAGTCTCAATGCATTATCATTATCCCGATTCATGATAATACTTGACTAGGGACAATCTCTAAGAACAATACAATATTACTCTAAGGACATTAACTTATATATTAATTCATATTACACAGATACACGAATAATATATAATAATGAATTGCCATTAACAAAATCATAATACATTGTATGTCATAAACAATCATCTAATGAGTTGTCTTAGGGCATATCCCAACAAATCTCCCACTTGCACTAAGACCAATCAGACATATACTTAATGCCTAGAGATCTAGTATGACGATCATGCTTCTGCTGTGATAGTGGCTTCGTCAGTGGGTCAGATACATTATCATCAGTTGGTACTTTGCATATTTTTACATCTCCTCTTTCAACGATTTCTCGAATGAAATGAAAGCGCCGAAGTATGTGCTTGGATCTTTGGTGAGATCTAGGTTCCTTAGCCAATGCGATGGCTCCATTGGTGTCACAATAGAGTTCAATCAGATCTAGTATGCTAGGCATCACCCCAAGTTCAAAAATGAACTTCTTGATCCAAACAGCTTCCTTTGCTGCATCTGAGGCAGCAATGTATTCAACTTCAGTTGTAGAATCGGCTAATGTCTCTTGCTTTGAACTCTTCCAGCTTACAGCACCTCCATTTAGGCAAAACACATATCCTGATTGTGATCGGAAATCATCTTTGTCGGTTTGGAAGCTTGCATCAGTGTAACCTATTACATTGAGCTCTTCCTCACCTCCATAAATCAAGAATGTATCCTTAGTTCTTCTCAAGTACTTCAGGATATTCTTGACTGCAATCCAGTGACATTCACCTGGATCAACCTGATATCTGCTCGTCATGCTCAAAGCATACGAGACATCGGGACGAGTACATATCATGACATACATGAAAGATCCAATAGCTGATGCATATGGAATCTTACTCATGCGTTGTCTCTCATCTGGTGTTGAAGGACACTAATCCTTTGAGAGATGTATCCCATGTGTCATAGGCACGAATCCTTTCTTAGATTCTTGCATGCTAAACCATTTTAGCACTTTGTCTATGTATGTACTTTGACTTAGGCCAAGTAATCTTCTTGATCTATCTCTATAGATCTTGATACCTAATACATAGGTGGCTTCACCCAAGTCTTTCATAGAAAAGCAATTCCCTAGCCAAATCTTTAAAGATTGTAAGGCAGGGATATCATTCCCAATTAGAAGTATGTCATCTACATACAATATTAGGAAGATAATTATGCTCCCACTGACCTTCTTGTAGACACAAGGTTCATCTACGTTTTTGATGAAACCAAACTCTTTGACTGCATCATCAAAACGAAGATTCCAACTCCGAGAAGCTTGCTTCAATCCATAAATGGATCGTTGTATCTTGCATATCTTTCCAGCATCCTTTGGATCGACAAAACCCTCAGGTTGTGTCATGTACACATCCTCAAGTAAATTTCCATTAAGGAAAGCTGTTTTGACATCCATCTGCCAGATTTCATAGTCATGAAATGCAGCTATTGCAAGTAAGATCCTAATGGATTTAACCATGGCAACTGGCAAAAAAGTTTCATCATAGTCAATACCATGAATTTGTTTGAAACCTTTTGCAACCAGTCGACCTTTAAAGGTTTGTACATTACCATCCATGTCGGTCTTCTTCTTGAAAATCCATTTGCACCCTATGGGTCTTACCCCTTCAGGCGGGTCAACCAAAGTCCATACTTGGTTTGCATACATGGATTCCATATCAGATTTCATGGCTTATTGCCATTTCTCAGAATCAGTGCCATGGCTTCTTGATAAGATGACGGTTCATCCTCATCAATAAGTAGTAAGTCACCTTGTTGAGTCACAAGAAATCCATATCTCTGTGGCTCACGGTGTTCTCTTACAGACCTACGCTGGGCTTGTGTCTCTTGAGCAGGCACTTCATCCACAACAGCTTGTGGTGTCTGCTCTGTTTCCATCTCAATATCATGTTCAATGTTTTCTTGTGGTTGAACTTCACTAAGTTCTATTTGTCTCCCACTGGTTCTTCTCGAAATAAATTCTCTTTCAAGAAAGACACCAGTCCGAGCAACAACTACTTTATTCTCGGTGGGATAATAGAAATAGTATCCTTTCGTTTCCTTAGGATACCCCACAAATAAAAACTTATCAGATTTGGGTCCAAGTTTATTGGAGGCGTGACGTCTCACGTAAGCCTCACAACCCCAAATCTTCATAAAAGACATACTAGGACGCTTCTTAGTCCATATCTCATATGGTGGAACACGGTTGTGATATCCCCAAAATGATTAATTGCAATTTGGGCATTAATTGTGTTTATATGATTAATTATGGTGGTAATTAATTATGTGTTGGATTTATTTATCTTATGGAAATGCATGGTCATATGGAAAGGGTGACCCGGGAGTGCATTTCAGGGTACATGTTGTACATGATGGGAAGATTGTATATTAGCATGATTTATTTGTTATGATTGTCAATTAAATGGAAAGCATGAGTTTAAATGTGATTATGGTGCATTTTGGTGAAATGCCTTTTAAATATCATGTTGGGATGTTTAATACATCATGTTAGTTGTGGGGATACAATTGAACTTGTTTTAAAACCTTTACCCCCACCTTTACCAAAACACTTTACTAATTCCCCAAAATCACTTCCCACAAACCCTTCCCTCCTCATTTTCGTTTTTGATCTTAGGGGTGAAGAGAATCCTTCCAAAAACCTTGATTTGTGGAGTTTATTGGGAGATTTGAAGTCCCCAAGAGGTATGGATACCTCATTGTTGATTTTGTAGTGTTTTATTTGAGTTTGGATTGGATTTGAAATGGTTTAAAATGGGTTTGTTTTGGGTTGTTGTGGTTTTGGTTGAATGTTGGATTTTTGAGGTGCTTAAAGTGTTTATGGAAGGTTATTATGTGTTTAATGTTATTGGTTTGTTGGTAGGGAAGTTGGTATGGGTTGGAATGAAGTTTTGGAACATTAATGGCGATTTTTTGCGATACAGGGCTCGGCGATCGATCGCCCATTTTTGGCGATCGATCGCGAGGAGGCAGTGTGCTCCAGAAGCATATGGCGATCGATCGCCACATTTGGGCGATCGATCGGCGAGGGTGGCGATCGATCGCGCCAAATATGGCGATCGATCGCCGATAGAACAAAAATTGATGTTCGGGCAGTGTGATCTCGCGATCGATCGGCCCTTTGCCGCGATCGATCGCGAGTCACAAAATGTGATGTTTTTGGATTTTATTGTAGGATTTTTGGTATCGGACTATTATTGGGTTCTAATATTGATTTGTGTGAATGTGTAGAACCATCCCAGGTGGCGACACAGCCAAGGAATTGAAGTCCTACCACATCCTACTTTTTGGAAAGGTACGTAGAAGACGTACGGGCACCCAACGGTACATGTATCTAATATACTCATTGTTTATGCATTGTGGATGCGAGTATATATGGAATTGTGCATTGTGGATGCAAATACATGTTGAATTATGCATGATGATTGTAGATGCATATGGTTATTGGTGCACATCCCATGAGTCGTGGTCATCCCTTGATGATTTTAATGCGTGCCGCTATTTGATTTGTTGCCGCTAAATGTGAAGCGAGGGGTGGGAGCGCCGCATGTCACATTTGAGCGCGGTTATCATATAGGGCGAGGAAAGAATATTTGCCTCTCAATGTGAAGCGAGGGGTGGGAGCGCCGCATGTCCATTGAAGCGAGGTTATTCTATGCCGCCTATATGTAAATAAGCGAGGGGCATTAAAATACATTGTGATGGACAGACTAGGGATTGGTGATTGGTATTTGGTATTGATGAGATGGTATTATGTCATGACATGTGTAGACCATTAAATAATCTATTGATTATACTCATGAGTTATGGTACAGGGACAACCAAACGGGAAGCGTTTAAAATGCATGGGAAAAACAGGAAGTGTTTTATTATGATTATGCATTTACGCTTTATATTCATATTGTGTTGAATATGAATGATATTATTGCTCATGTTTGGGGGTTGTCCTTGTAGGTACACTTTTGGCATGATAGAAGGGCTAAGACGGGTTGAGGCGGTGAGCTTGAGAAGAACACTTTTGGGAAAGGAAGGACAGGATTACTTTCTATAGTGTCTACTCTAGGAGTAGCGCAAAACTGATAACATTCATTCTTTTTGATTGGGAATGTAATTAATCCATTGGTAGTCCTTAAATTGGCATGTAACTCTTAAGGCTCATAGTTTCAACACGATCATTTACACTCTGATGATGTATATTAGCTCTAATTATGCCCTTAATCCGCACTTAAGGAACTAGGGTCCTTACATTAGTGGTATCAGAGCAGTGGTTAGAGAACCCGGGAACGAGTGAAGGGTAGCCTTAGCATGATTGGCTAGGTGCTTACATTTGAAGCATGTTTATGCATGTGGTGCATATTGATGTATATCTTGTTATACTAACATGCTTATTATCATTCCTGTTATCTAACGGCATAACATATATATATTTGTTTTGGAATTGTTGTTAACCTTTGTGTTACAGCATGGCTGCTATGAACGCGGGGAACCTTAATGAAGAGGTTGGCGATGTTGGGAGCGTGAACGCTAGTATTGGTTAGGCAAACCCTCTACCTCCACCAGCTATAGGCATGGAACCAGTGGCTCAGTTATTGCTACCTGGTGAGATTAGCTTGACTCAATTTCTATCTTACCACCCGCCCCGGTTTGAGGGAACAGAATCAGGAGAGGAGGCTGATGAGTGGCTGGAAAGGCTTGAACAGATATTTGTATTGGTTCCTTGTGCTGTTACAACATGGCTGAGGCTGGCGGAGTTCCAGTTGGCAAAGAAACCTTTAATGTGGTGGAGGAGCACGGTAATGGAACTGAGAGCACAGGGTGCAGTGATTGATTGGACACTCTTCAGGACCCGGTTTCTGAACCGGTACTTCTCCGCAGCGGCGAGACAGACGAAGGAGGATGAGTTTGCAAGTTTGAAACAAGGGAACATGACAGTGTCAGACTATGCCATGCAGTACTCTTCGTTGCTGAGGTATGTTCCCCACATTGCCACCAATGGACACCCAAGATGAGGAATTTTATGAAGGGATTGCGACCGGAGCTCTTTGACCGGGTTATTACCAATAACCCCACTTCTTTTGATGATGCTCTCACGAGAGCAGAGCTGGCGGAAATTGGAGTTGGAGCTTACCCTAGTGCTGTGCCCCCACAAGTGCTACAGCAGAGGCAAGCTAATGACAGCTTGAGGCCCCGGGGAGAGCCATTTAAACCTCGTGGTGCCTCTTCATCTTCACGGTTCGGTGGGAAGAAATTCTTTGGTCAGAAGCAGGAGAACAAGAAGAGCAATTGGTCCGCCAACCGAGGGTCTACGCAGGGAAATAGATCGGGGGAGCCAAGGTGCGATAATTGTGGAGGGCCACATTCTTCGAATAAGTGCCCTGCCTGTTATAGCTGTGGCAAGATGGGCCACATCTCTCGGTATTGCCCCACCCGGGGAGGACAGTCAGAGTTTCAGGGCAACAGGCCGAGATTTGAGGACAGGACAGTACACCAGAGGCAGCAGTTTATGCCTCGACCACCGGGAGGTCAGACAGTGGGACCGTCCCAGGGACAGGTGTATGCACTCACCAGAGAGCAGGCCCAGGCAGCCCCGGAAGAGGTGATCGCCGGTACGTGCCATTTGTTTACGTACCCTGCTTTTATTTTGATAGATACAGGTGCCTCCCACTCTTTTGTATCTGTGGACTTTGTGGAGAGACACCATGTGCGCACGTCTTCTTTACCCACGCCTCTCTTGGTCTCGACACCCACTGGAAGAAATGTCGTTGCTGATCAGTTTATGGCAGATTGCCTCGTTTATTTTGAGGGCAACGAGTTGAAGGCAGACTTGATTGTGTTGGGCATGTCAGACTTCGACTGCATTGTGGGTATTGATATTCTGAACAGATATCAGGCAGTGGTAGATTGCCGGCAGAAAACAGTGAAGTTCAGACCAGATTTGGGTAGTCAGTGGACGTTTTATGGCAACGGTTCTCGTGCAAAGATTCCGTTGATTTCAGCGATCAAGATGACTCAGCTGTTGGAACGTGGCCACACGGGCTATCTCATCTATGCCGTGGACACGTCTGGGAAGAATAAGGAATTGAGAGTTGAGGATGTACCAGTGGTAGCAGAGTTTGTTGATGTATTCCCAGAAGAGATCCCAGGATTCCCACCGGCTAGAGAAGTTGAGTTTGGGATCGAGTTGTTACCAGGGACATCCGCTATCTCTCGTGTACCTTACAGGATGGCACCGGCAGAGTTGAGGGAATTGAAGGAACAGTTGTAGGACCTCCTTGACAAGGGATATATACGCCCGAGCGTATCGCCATGGGGCGCACCGGTTCTCTTTGTGAAAAAGAAGGACGGTTCGATGCGGTTGTGCATCGATTACCGGCAACTGAATAAGGCCACAGTGAAGAACAAGTATCCTCTCCCAAGGATTGATGATCTGTTTGATCAGCTGCAAGGCACCAGACTTTATAGCAAGATTGATTTGAGATCCGGGTATCATCAGATTCGAGTCAGGGAGGAAGATGTGCAGAAGACAGCATTTCGGACTCGGTATGGGCACTACGAGTTCTTAGTGATGCCGTTCGGTGTGACGAATGCTCCAGCGGTCTTTATGAGTCTGATGAACAGAGTGTTTCAGCCGTATCTTGATCAGTTCGTCATTGTATTTATTGACGACATTCTCATCTACTCCCGGAATGAGGAAGAGCACGTGAAACACTTGAGGACAGTGCTCCAGATTCTCAGAGATCACCAGTTGTATGCCAAGCTCAGCAAGTGTGAATTTTGGTTGAGCAGTGTAGTGTTTCTGGGGCATGTCATATCGAGCAGCGGAATATCTGTGGATCCCAGGAAGATCGAAGCTGTGATGGAGTGGGCTGCACCAACTTCTGTGCCTGAGATACGGAGCTTCCTTGGTTTGGCCGGATATTATCGACGCTTCGTCGAGGGCTTTCGAAGATTGCCAAGCCATTGACGCAGTTGACCCAGAAGGGAGTACCATTCATTTGGTCAGAAGCGTGTGAGGAGAGCTTCCAGGAGTTGAAACACCGTTTGATGACGGCGCCAGTATTGGTGATTCCTACGGAAAACTCCAGATTTGTTTTGTATACCGATGCATCACTTCAGGGCCTTGGGTGTGTACTGATGCAAGATAAGCATGTGGTAGCTTATGCATCGAGGCAGTTGAAGCCGCATGAGACTAGATACCCAGTCCATGACTTGGAATTGGCGGCTATCATCTTCGCCCTGAAGATTTGGCGACATTATTTGTATGGTACTTCGTTTACCATTTATATGGATCACAAGAGCCTCAAGTTTTTATTCACTCAGGCGGAGCTGAACATGAGGCAGAGAAGGTGGACTTACTCAAGGACTATGATTGTGAGATTGAGTACCATCCCGGAAAAGCTAATTTGACAGCAGACGCTTTGAGCCGGAAAGTGAGGAGTACTGCTGAGGACGTCATCCAATTGTCGGCTATGATGACCTCCTATTGACATCTATGCTACGATTTCGACATAGATGCATCGCCTGTGCATGCATCGACCTTGTTAGCTGAGCCAGATATCTATGAGAACATCAGGAGAGCTCAGAGGTCAGATGATGAGGTTCAGAGGTGGTTATCTTTAGTACATCTTGGTCAGGCAACAAAGTTCAGAGTGGCTGAGGACGGATCTTTGAGATTGGGTAGCCGTTGGGTGGTTCCGAGTACGCCGGAGTTGCGTAGAGGGATCTTGGAGCGAGCTCATAGTAGCAGACTTAGCATCCACCCAGGCGGGAAGAAGATGTATAAAGATCTGCCTGGTCAGTTTTGGTGGAAAAGAATGAAGTGTGATGCCGTCGCTTTTTTTAAGAGGTGCTTGATCTGCCAGCAGGTTAAGGCAGAGAGGCAGAGACCTGGCGGCGAGTTGAGAAGCTTGGAGATACCGAAGTGGAAGTGGAACACATTTCCATGGACTTCGTGACTCACCTGCCGAGGAGTACTTCAGGCTTTGATGCTATTTGGGTGATTGTGGATCGATTGACTAAGGTAGCTCATTTTATCCCCTATAGCATGACTGTCACCTTTTTGAGGATGGCTCAACTGTATATTCGAGATGTGGTGAGATTGCATGGGATCCCCATTTCCATAGTGTCGGATCGAGATCCACGATTCACATCTCATTTTTGGGAAGGTCTTCAGTCAGCCTTGGGAACTGAAGTTAGATTGAGCACTGCATATCATCCTCAGACGGATGGCCAGACCGAGCGTACTATCCAGACGCTCGAGGACATGTTGAGAGCTTGTGTTTTGGAGTTCGATGTTTCTTGGCAGGATTCGGTAGCCTTGGTAGAGTTCTCTTATAATAACAGCTACCAGGCGAGTATTCAGATGGCTCCTTTTGAAGCTCTTTATGGCAGACGGTGTAGATCACCCTTGTGTTGGGATGATTTGGACCGTAAATCGGTCGGAGGACCGGAGTTCATTCGGGAAATGGAAGAGAAGATAAAGATGATAAGGCAGAAAATGAAAGCAGCCCAGGACAGACAGGCAGCTTATGCGAGTAAACGGCGGAGACCGTTGGAATTTCAATTGGGAGATAAGGTCTTTTTGAAGATCTCGCCTTTCAGAGGCGTTGTGCGATTTGGGATGCGCGGAAAACTGTCTCCGAGGTATGTTGGACCGTACGAGGTTTTGCAGCGCATTGGCACCTTAGCTTACCGACTAGCTCTGCCGCCTTCTTTATCTGGTATACATGATGTGTTTCATGTGTCTATGCTGCGGAAGTATGAGCCGGATCCGTCGCATGTATTACAGCCTTCCGAGGTTCAGTTAGAATCCGATGTGTCTTATGTGGAACGGCCTGTTAGAATTCTGGAGCGAGCAGACCGTAGACTTCGGAACAAAGTGATACCTACGATCAAGGTTCAGTGGGATTGCAGGGGTGTCGAGGAGGCTACGTGGGAGACGGAGCGGCATATGGTGCAGCACTACCCGGAACTATTCTCTGGTATGTGATTATGTTTAGTTCTTTTGGGGGTAAGTGCATGTGATTTCGAGGACGAAATCTTATAAGTAGGGGAGTATTGTGATATCTCCGAAATGATTAATTGCAATTTGGGCATTAATTGTGTTTATATGATTAATTATGTGTTGGATTTATTTATCTTATGGAAATGCATGGTCATATGGAAAGGGTGACCCGGGAGTGCATTTCAGGGTACATGTTGTACATGATGGGAAGATTGTATATTAGCATGATTTATTTGTTATGATTGTCAATTAAATGGAAAGCATGAGTTTAAATGTGATTATGGTGCATTTTGGTGAAATGCCTTTTAAATATCATGTTGGGATGTTTAATACATCATGTTAGTTGTGGGGATACAATTGAACTTGTTTTAAAACCTTTACCCCCACCTTTACCAAAACACTTTACTAATTCCCCAAAATCACTTCCCACAAACCCTTCCCTCCTCATTTTCGTTTTTGAGCTTAGGGGTGAAGAGAATCCTTCCAAAAACCTTGATTTGTGGAGTTTATTGGGAGATTTGAAGTCCCCAAGAGGTATGGATACCTCATTGTTGATTTTGTAGTGTTTTATTTGAGTTTGGATTGGATTTGAAATGGTTTAAAATGGGTTTGTTTTGGGTTGTTGTGGTTTTGGTTGAATGTTGGATTTTTGAGGTGCTTAAAGTGTTTATGGAAGGTTATTATGTGATTAATGTTATTGGTTTGTTGGTAGGGAAGTTGGTATGGGTTGGAATGAAGTTTTGGAACATTAATGGCGATTTTTCGTGATACAGGGCTCGGCGATCGATCGCCCGTTTTTGGCGATCGATCGCGAGGAGGCAGTGTGCTCCAGAAGCATATGGCGATCGATCGCCACATTTGGGCGATCGATCGGCGAGGGTGGTGATCGATCGCGCCAAATGTGGCGATCGATCGCCGATAGAACAAAAATTGATGTTCGGGCAGTGTGATCTCGCGATCGATCGGCCCTTTGCCGCGATCGATCGCGAGTCACAAAATGTGATGTTTTTGGATTTTATTGTAGGATTTTTGGTATCGGACTATTATTGGGTTCTAATATTGATTTGTGTGAATGTGTAGAACCATCCCAGGTGGCGACACAGCCAAGGAATTGAAGTCCTACCACATCCTACTTTTTGGAAAGGTACGTAGAAGACGTACGGGCACCCAACGGTACATGTATCTAATATACTCATTGTTTATGCATTGTGGATGCGAGTATATATGGAATTGTGCATTGTGGATGCAAATACATGTTGAATTATGCATGATGATTGTAGATGCATATGGTTATTGGTGCACATCCCATGAGTCGTGGTCATCCCTTGATGATTTTAATGCTTGCCGCTATTTGATTTGTTGCCGCTAAATGTGAAGCGAGGGGTGGGAGCGCCGCATGTCACATTTGAGCGCGGTTATCATATAGGGCGAGGAAAGAATATTTGCCGCTCAATGTGAAGCGAGGGGTGGGAGCGCCGCATGTCCATTGAAGCGAGGTTATTCTATGCCGCCTATATGTAAATAAGCGAGGGGCATTAAAATACATTGTGATGGACAGACTAGGGATTGGTGATTGGTATTTGGTATTGATG
Organism: Haberlea rhodopensis; assembly: GCA_907163345.1. Taxonomy (NCBI): domain Eukaryota; kingdom Viridiplantae; phylum Streptophyta; class Magnoliopsida; order Lamiales; family Gesneriaceae; genus Haberlea; species Haberlea rhodopensis. Next base: position 146,075 of record CAJQUN010000447.1, read on the forward strand.
AGATGGTATTATGTCATGACATGTGTAGACCATTAAATAATCTATTGATTATACTCATGAGTTATGGTACAGGACAACCAAACGGGAAGCGTTTAAAATGCATGGGAAAAACAGGAAGTGTTTTATTATGATTATGCATTTATGCTTTATATTCATATTGTGTTGAATATGAATGATATTATTGCTCATGTTTGGGTGTCCTTGTAGGTACACTTTTGGCATGATAGAAGGGCTAAGACGGGTTGAGGCGGTGAGCTTGAGAAGAACACTTTTGGGAAAGGAAGGACAGGATTACTTTCTATAGTGTCTACTCTAGGAGTAGCGCAAAACTATAGTTGATAACATTCATTCTTTTTGATTGGGAATGTAATTAATCCATTGGTAGTCCTTAAATTGGCATGTAACTCTTAAGGCTCATAGTTTCAACACGATCATTTACACTATGATGATGTATATTAGCTCTAATTATGCCCTTAATCCGCACTTAAGGAACTAGGGTCCTTACAACGGTTCAGTATAAATATCGTTGTTTCTAAAGCATGTCCCCAAAAGGAAGTCGGAAGATCTGCATGACTCATCATTGATCGAACCATGTCCAACAAAGTTTGATTCCTCCTTTCGGATACACCATTCCATTGTGGAGTATACGGAGGAGTGAGTTGTGGGACTATCCCACACTCCTTTAGATAGTCATGAAACTCTTGGCTTAGGTATTCGCCTCCTCGATCTGATCGGAGGGTTTTGATACTTTTGCCAAGCTGGTTTTGTACTTCATTCTTGAAATCCTTGAACTTTTCAAAGGTTTCATGTTTATGTTTCATTAGGTACACATACCCATATCTACTGAAGTCATCAGTAAATGTGACGAAGTATTGAAAACCACCTCTAGCTTGTGTGCTTATTGATCCACATACATCACTATGTATGAATAAATCATTTGTCCTTTCAACATGTCCCTTGAAAGGAGCTTTAGTCATCTTGCTCATTAAACAAGATTCACATGTTTCATATGATTCAAAATCAAATGAATCTAATACTCCATCCTTATGAAGTTTTGATATGCGATTCTCGTTTATATGGCCCAAGCGACAATGCCAGAGATAAGTTGGATTAGAATCATTATTCTTAATCCTTTTAGTATTTATGTTATAGACAGGCATATCAAGATTTAATACATAAAGACCATTAATCAATTGTGCACTAGCATAAAACATATCATTCAAATAAATGGAACAACACTTGTCCTTTATAATAAATGAAAAACCAATCTTGTCCAAACAAGAAATTGAAATAATGTTTCTAGTAATAGATGGCACAAAATAACAGTCATTTAAATCTAATAATAAACCAGAAGGTAAATTTAATGAATAATCTCCAATAGCTAATGCAGCAACTCTTACTCCATTTCCCACTCGGAGATCAACCTCGCCTTCCTTTTGAGATCCTGCACATTAACACAAATGTGAGAACCACATCCAGTATCTAATACCCATGATGATGAAGTAGATAAATTGACTTCTATAACAAAAATATCTGAAGCGAAAGTCATGCTTCCTTTTGTCTTCTTAAGATCTTCCAGATATAATTTACAGTTCCTCTTCCAATGACCGGTCTCACCGCAATGGAAGCACTTCCCTTCCTTAGCCACTCCTCCCTTTGGCTTGAGTGCAGAAGCATGAGGCTTAGACTTAACAAAGACTTTCTTGTTCTTCTTGTAGCCTTTTGCTTTAGTCTTTCCTTTGCTCTTATTCACAATAAGAACATTAGTAGGCTTAGACTTCTTTGAATTTGCTTCATATGTTCTCAACATACCAAGCAATTGTGGTAGCGTCTTTTCGATTTCAATCATATTGTAATTCAAGACAAATTGACTGTAGCTATCAGGAAACGATTGCAAGATCACGTCTGTGGCCAACTCTTGGTCCAATGGAAAACCCAGCTTTTCAAGATTCTCAATGTACCCAATCATCTTTAGTACATGAGTTCCAACAATGCTTACTTCTACCATTCTGCACTGGAATAACGCTCTAGAGACATCATACCTCTCTTGTCTAGCTTGTTGTTGGTAGAGTTGCTTTAAGTTCTCGATCATATCGAACGCCTCCATTTCCTCATGTTGCTTCTGAAGCTCAGAGTTCATGGTGGCAAGCATAAGGCAACCAACATCAAGCGCGTCATTCTGATGCTTCTTGTAAGCATCCTTATCGGTTTTAGCAGCCGTTACGGGAGGTTCCTCAGCAAGTAAGGGTTCCTCTAGGACATATTATTTTTTCTCTTGTTTGAGGACAATCCTCAAATTCCTATACCAGTCTAGGAAATTAGTCCCATTCAGTTTGTCCTTCTCAAGGACCGATCACAATGATAGTGTGCTAGTTACGTTGTTTGATGCCATGGATATCTACAATATAAATATGCAAAATAAGTTTATGATTTTAATCATTTAATAAGGTCTTATATTAAATGATACTCTCACTATTTTGTTTAAAATATCAACCCTCGTAAACTTAGTGGGCCAAGATCCATATTTCACTTAATCCTGAGTTAGCTTTGGCTAATCACCCAAGACTCGGTTATTTAGGTAGACAACACTTTGTCAATTACATCACATGTAATTCTTGGATGGTTGGACGAACAACACTTTGTTCAAATTCATCTAATGAATTATTATCCAACCCCATGCCTCTAGGTTCCCAATCCTATTGAGATAACGCTAGTTAAGTCGAACCCAATTTTAAAATAACACGGATATCACTTTTATCCTTTCGCGCCTTACTAAGATTGTCACGGCGCTTTGCTTTGGCTAACCCACACATGTTCAATCGAAGTCTTGACGAGTATTTTTAATTGGAAGGCATCTTGATTTGACTTAATATTATAAGAGGGATTTATTGATCTCATTATTTTATTAATATTGAAAATATGTCTGGTACATATATGAATATATACATATCTACATATATGTATATCAAGCATCAATATTAAATAACACGATAAACATTCATCTCATACATCAACATAAAATAAATGTGACATGGTTATAGCCCCAACTAATGATTTTCTCAAGGCAATGAGAAAATACTAGAAGGTCAACCTAAGGTAACTTCTCCAAGCACCTCTTTGGCTCCCTATTTGTGAATGGCCTCCTCATCCCGGCACCTTGGTCCATCTTCATGGATCTCCATCAACAAAATAAACTATACTATATAACAATTACATGATATAGAGAATTCCACGAGTTACATTCGAGGGGAACGTAGGGGAGGGATAACTTTTAGAAAAATAGAGAAGGCACGACACGCATGCCGTATTAAATTACAAACATTCACAAAATCCTATCTAATAGGTCATAGGGCTATAACCATGCACCATGCTCAAACAAACACATAAAACATGCTATAACAATTAATGAATTAAATTCTAAACATTTTAAAATTTAATTCCAATAAAACTGTAAAATAAATTTTATGAAATTATCGTACGCTCGGGACATCACATGTCACGGATCCTCAGCCCAAAACCACGGCCAACCAACCATGCATGTGACTAGGTTTCGAAACCCTAGCCATCCATGTGCAGCGGCGGCTTGGACCCGATGGGCTTAGGGTTCGAAACCCTAGCCCACATGCGGCGGCAGCTTGGCCCTTGTTCCAACCGGCGGCCGTGAGCTTCCTTGTGAGCCAATGGCTCGGTTTTGATTACGAATTATCATCTACTTCGATCCGTCAATTATATCACATATAATTCTTGCGATAATTCCCTCAAAATCCATTAATACATATCATATATGAACTAAATAGTTTTAAAGCATGCAAAAGATTCAGAACATGATTAAACAATTAATCACATAAATCCGATATGAGCTTTGTACACGGCTCTGATACCACTGTTAGGAATCCATCATACAATATGCAGCGGAATTTAAAATTGGATTCCTACCAACGGACCTATACAAAGTGATCATATCGAGATTGATTAAGAATCGTACCCTTGTAGCGTGTTTGTAGCAGAATCCTCGTTGCAAGTCCACGAGTCACGAACAAAGATTTGCACCTTCGTCTCTACGGTATCCATACGATCAAATCGAAAGGGTGTTCAAGAACAAGTTGCTAGACTCGTTCTTAAACCAAAACAGAACTCACGGTTCAAAACCGATCAACGGCGGTCGATCAAAAAGCCCCACAACCCACGGCGGCGGCGGCGTGTGTGTGGCTCAAGAGGACGGCCGAGAGCTCTTGTATGGTGGCTATTAGGTTTTGTGATAATTGATTAATTCTTAATTAACCTTGTTATCAAATTATAATATATATGTTAGATTTAATTAAAGGCTTTCTCAAAGCCTCATTGGCCCATACCCAATCTATTAATTAAATCCATACATCTAATATTTATAATTAAGACTATTCTTAATTAATTAATTCATCCAATGAATTATATCTCCCTTTATCGATTTAATCTTTTGTGTGACCCGATAGGATCTTGCAATGTTGGCAGCGACATAAAATCTAATTTTATGTCACAAGCAATGAGCGGTATCTAGCAACACATCAAGGCTACCCAAATTACAAGAATGTCATTGACTCGACATGACCTACGGAATGTGATAATATTAACCATGTAACTTAATCCCTTTGGGACCAATGTGTTTAGATTGAACACAAGTCATGGAATAGTCATACTCATATATTCAATCTTTTATTTCTTGATCCCCAAGTAGAACTAGAATAAACGAATAAGCTCGATATCACATTTCGACTCATTCGAGCACGGCCATGCATTTTAGTCTTACTTGATCAAGGGCCCAAACACTTCTCCTGTTATATAGGAGGGACAAATCATTTCTTGATCACTCAACATCCCTCTACATAATTTATGGTATATCCAATGATTGTCTTTATAGTTTACCCTGTTACAGTTAATGTGGGGTCTTCCCACCTTAACAGTGATTAATAGACATAAGAAGAACTAATCATGCATTAATAACATCTTAAGGTTCTGGTTGTTACATGAGCTATCAGGATTACAGGCCCAAAATAAAAGACTTCAAAAATAATTCATTACATTCCCAAAAGAATGTTCATGTTTAGATTTATACTACTCCTAGAGTAGATACTAATCGTGACTTGAATCCTATACATTCCTGTGTTCCTCGTAGCTCACTACCTCAACCCGACCCCTTAGTCCTTTAGTCCAAAAGCGTACCTACAGGGACAACACATCATAAGCATATACAATCTTACTTAACATCATAAAACATCATAGTAAATGCATGAAACATTGGTTAAGTAAATATGCTGGTTATTCATTAACTTCTTATCGTTGTCCCTGATTCATAATCATGCATATGGGCATCTTACCCTGTGGCATCTTACCACATTATAAACATCGCATGGCCTCTTACCATGTGGGGCATCTTACCCCGTGGCATCTTACCACATTATAAACATCGCATGGCCTCTTACCATGTGGGGCATCTTACCCCGTGGCATCTTACCACATTATAAACATCGCATGGCCTCTTACCATGTGGGGCATCTTACCCCGTGGCATCTTACCATAAATAACATCATAGACATCTTATAAACACGTAAACATCTTATAAACACGTAAACATCTTATAAACATCATAAACATCTTATAAACATCATCATTTCATCATGTATACTCATGCAATAAAAGCATAGTCGTAGTGTAAAGATGTGTTTTACCGTCCGATGCCCGTACGTCTCTTACGTACCTTTTCAAAAGGAGGAGGAGTCAACAGACTTATCTCCTTGATTGTGCTGGTACCTGGGATGGCTCTACACAACCACATAATACAATATTAGGCACCGATACGAGAATCGAAATCAATTTTAAAAAAAAATGAACATAAAATTTTATAACATAGAACAGTAACTACCGATCGATCGGTCTCTCCTACCGATCGATCGCTAACTGTTCATCATTTCTTCTTTTAGCTACGGCATTTGCCGATCGATCGGTGTTCATCACCGATCGATCGGTCGTTCCCATTCATGCGAGATTTTCCAGAAATCTCGAACACCTCAATTCACACCCTTCAAATTACTTCATAACATACATACAATGCCTAAACAAGCATATCAATAGCTTCATCATACTTCCATGCATGTATTAAAATTAAAGGTTCACTCATAACTTAAACCGACATGCATTAAAATTGCCCAACTTTATCAGTGCTCATCCACTCTTTCAGAAAAACAGGGCATCATAATTTCTACCCAGATTTTCGAGCACTACATTTCATAACAAGAATTCTCACACATAAACCATGCAACATGTTCAAACAAATATGCTAGGGGCTTCATAAAACTTCTATGTAAGCACTTAAATTTAAGGTTTCATAAAACCTAAGCTAGCATGCATCATAACATCCTCATAAACTTTGAGCTCATCCAAACTTACAGAAAAATAGGGCACATTAACATTACCCAGATTTTCGAACACCTAGTTTCAAGGCCAGGAATCTATCACATAAAACGTATAAAGTGTTCGATCTAACATGCTAGTAGTTACATAACACTAACATGCAAGCACCCAAACCAAGGTTTCGACCAACCCTTATACTAGCATGCTGAAAACCACACAACCAAACCCTATCTTAACCAAGCTTCCAGAAAACAGAGTCATGGATTACCTCACCCTTTTTGCTCCCTTTTTGGCAAGGATTTTTCAACACAATCCACAAGCCAAATCTCCTCCTATCTGCAGCTATCTTGGGCGATTTTTGGGGAGAGGAAGGAGAGAGGAAGGAGTGCTTTGCAGGTAATGAGTGAGCATGGTTGAAGGATGTGATGGGGTATGGGCTGCCAAGTGGGGGGGGGGGGGGGGGTGGCCGAGTGACAGGGGTGGGTGGTGTGGGTTGGGTGGTCATGTGGTGTTTAATTGTGTCCCGGTATATAGTACGACGTATTAAAATATCCTCACTCGATATTTTCTAACTTCATTTAATTAATACATCCTTTGAAACACCTAACATGCCCCCTAAAACATATCATCATGTCATAAATATAATCCCCAATTAAAGTACCAAAAACCCTCTTAAACACATCGTAAATCATCATCGTAGTACATAATCATATAACATTTCGGGGGTATTACATTACTCCCCTACTTATAAGATTTCGTCCTCGAAATCCACATGCATCATCATAACGGAACTAAACATAAAAACATACCAGAGAATAGTTCCGGATAGTGCTGCACCATATGCCGTTCCGTCTCCCACGTAGCCTCCTCGACACCCCGACGATCCCACTGAACTTTGACCATCGGTATAACTTTGCTTCGTAGTCTGCGATCCTCTCGATCAAGAATTCTGATTTGTCGTTCTACGTAGGACACATCTGAGTCTAACTGAACTTCTGTAGGCTGTAAGACATGAGACAGGTCTGGCTCATACTTCCGTAACATAGAGACATGGAAAACATCGTGTATGCCAGACAAGGATGGCGGTAGAGACAAACGATATGCCAATGTACCGATACGCTGTAAAACCTCATATGGCCCAACATACCTCGGAGATAACTTTCCCCGCATCCCAAAACGAACCACACCCCTGAAGGGAGAGATCTTTAAGAAGACCCTGTCTCCTAACTGGAATTCCAGCGGTCGTCGCCGCTTATTTGCATAGGCTGCCTGCCTATCCTGGGCCGCTTTCATCTTTTGGCGTATCAACTTTATCTTACCTTCCATATCCTTGATCATATCCGGTCCTCCGACCGCTTTGCTAGTCAAATCCTCCCAATATAGCGGTGATCTACATTGTCGTCCATACAGAGCTTCAAAAGGAGCCATTTGAATGCTCGCCTGATAACTGTTATTATAGGAGAACTCCACCAGCGGCACTGAATCCTGCCACGGAGTATCAAACTCCAAAATACATGCCCTCAACATGTCCTCGAGCGTCAGAATGGTACGCTCCGTCTGGCCGTCTGTCTGAGGGTGATAGGCCGTACTCAGTCTTACCTCTGTGCCCAAAGCTGTCTGGAGACCCTCCCAGAAATGTGAAGTGAACCTTGGGTCTCTGTCAGACATTATCGAGACTGGAATACCATGCAATCTCACCACATCCCGTATATACATCTGGGCCATCTTTAAGTATGTATATGACATACTGTAAGGGATGAAATGAGCCGTCTTCGTCAGCCTATCTACGATCACCCAGATCGCATCAAATCCTGAGGCCGTCCTCGGCAAGTGGGTCACGAAGTCCATAGATATATGCTCCCACTTCCATTCAGGCACCTCTAAGCTCTTCAGCTCACCACCAGGCCTCTGCCTCTCTGCCTTTACCTGCTGGCAGATCAAACATCTTTTAACAAAAGTGATCACCTCACGCTTCATGCGTCTCCACCAGAATTGATCGCATAAGTCTTTGTACATCTTCTTTCCCCCTGGGTGGATACTGAACCGACTACTGTGAGCTCGCTCCAATATTCCTCTACGCAGCTCTGGTGTATCTGGGACTACCCATCGGTTGCCCAGTCTCAAAGAATCATCCTCAGCCACTCTGAACTTGGATGGCTGACCCTGAAGTACCAATGACGCCCATCTCTGAACCTCACTATCCGACTTCTGGGCCTTCCTGATTGCCTCAAATATATCTGGCTCCGCTAATAAGGTCGACACTCGCACAGGCGACGTGTCTACATCGAAGTCATAGCCCAGATGGCAGTAGGAAGTCATCAAAGCTGACAAACACATGACATCCTCTGCAGTACTCTTCACCTTCCGACTTAAGGCGTCTGCTATCAAGTTTGCTTTACCTGGATGGTACTCAATTTCACAATCATAGTCTTTGAGCAAATCCATCCACCTTCTTTGCCTCATATTCAACTCTGCCTGAGTGAATAAGAACTTCGGGCTCTTATGGTCAGTATATATAGTGAAAGACATGCCATACAAGTAATGCCTCCAAATCTTCAAGGCAAATATGATGGCCGCCAGTTCCAAATCATGCACTGGATACCTAGCCTCGTGTGGCTTCAGCTGCCTCGATGCATAAGCCACCACATGCTTATCTTGCATCAACACACAGCCCAAACCTTGCAGTGACGCATCCGTATACAAGGCAAATCTCTTATTCTCAGACGGAATCACCAATACAGGCGCTGTAGTCAAACGACGCTTCCGTTCTTGAAAACTTTCCTCACAAGCCTCAGACCAAAAGAAGGGGACTCCTTTCTGAGTCAGCTGTGTCAGGGGTTTGGCAATCTTCGAGAAACCTTCGACGAAACGTCGGTAATAACCTGCCAAACCGAGGAAACTCCGTATCTCCGGTACAGAAGTGGGTGCAGCCCACTCTATCACAGCTTCAATCTTCCTGGAATCCACAGATATCCCATGGCTAGATATGACATGGCCTAAGAATACCACGCTGTCCAACCAGAACTCGCACTTGCTAAGCTTGGCATATAATTGATGAACCCTAAGGATCTGGAGTACTGTCCTCAAGTGTCTCACATGCTCTTCTTCAGTCCAAGAGTAAATAAGTATGTCGTCAATGAAGACTATGACGAACTGATCCAAATATGACTGGAACACCCTGTTCATCAAACTCATGAAGACAGCTGGGGCATTCGTCACCCCAAAAGGCATGACCAGGAATTCATAGTGCCCATATCTAGTCCTGAAAGCCGTCTTCTGAACATCATCTTCCCTTACTCGAATCTGATGGTACCCCGACCTCAGATCGATCTTACTGTAGAGCCTCGTACCCTGCAACTGATCGAACAAGTCATCGATCCTCGGAAGTGGATACTTGTTCTTTACTGTAGCTTTGTTCAGTTGTCTGTAGTCAATGCATAGACGCATTGATCTATCTTTCTTCTTAACAAATAAGACAGGCGCACCCCATGGCGATACGCTAGGGCGTATGTAGCCCTTGTCAAGGAGCTCTTGCAACTGTATCTTTAACTCCCTTAACTCTGCTGGTGCCATCCTAGATGGGGCACGAGAAATTGTAGACGTCCCTGGTAGCAACTCAATCCCAAACTCAACCTCTCTCGTCGGTGGGAATCCGGGAATCTCCTCCGGAAAAACATCAGGAAACTCCGTCACTACGGGCACATCCTCGACTTTTAACTCTTTCCTCTTTTCCGTCATATCAACAGCATAGATAAGATATCATGTATGACCTCGTTCCAATAACTGTGCCATCTTGACAGCAGATATCAACGGAATCTTTGGGCGAGAACCATCCCCAAAGAATGTCCACTGGACTCCCATATCAGACCTGAATCGGACAGTCCTTTGTCTGCAGTCTACCACTGCCTGATACTTGTTCAGAACATCGATGCCCACAATGCAATCGAAGTCTGTCATTCCCAGTACAATCAAATCTGATCTTAACTCATTATCCACAAAATAAATGAGGCCATCATAGACAATCTGATCCGTAGTCAAACTTCTTCCAGCGGGGGTCGAGACCATAAGAGGCATGGGCGACGGAGAAGTGCATGTGTGGTGCCTTTCAACAAAATTCGTCGACACAAAAGAGTGTGACGCACCTGTGTCTATCAATATAAGAGCAGGGTGCATAAATAAAAGACACGTACCCGCTATAACCTCCTCCGGAGCCGCTGTAGCCTGCTCCCTCGTCAAAGCATACACCTGTCCCTGAGGTGGCCCCGTAGGCTGACCTCCATACTGCCTCGGTGCGAAAGGTGGTCGGTGCTGTGTCGCTCTGTCCGCAGGCCTCCCCGCAGTTCTGTTGTCTTCCCCTGTTAGGACACTGCCGAGCAAAGTGGCCTCTATCGCCACAGACATAGCATCCTACGCAATCCTTTGCCAAATGTGGTTGTCCACAAAGAGTGCACTGAACTCTTCCAGATCTGTCTCCCTGAGGTTGTCCTCTCCCTGATGGAGCATCATTCCTACGGTTCCCTTTCCATCGATTCTCGGGCCTCTTGCCACTGAATCTCGACGCTGAAGTGTTCCCCCTAGGCTTAAACTGATCACCCCTGGGCTTCAAATTGTCAGAAGTGGATCTCTGAGGGGGTGCTGGAGGTGGCATGGCATCAGGATATGCACCAACTCCTAGTTCAGCTAGTTCAGCCCGTGAAAGCGCATCGTCAAAACAGGCAGGGCCGTAGGTAATTACCCTGTCATACAGTTTCGGCCTCAATCCCTTCATGAAGTTCCTCATCTTCGCTTGAGTGCTTGCAGCAATATGGGGCACATAACGCAGTAAGGAACAGTAATGTAGAGCATAGTTACAGGCATGGTACCTTGCCTTAAGTTGGTAAACTCATCCTCCTTGGCCTGTCTTGCAGCGGCTGAGAAGTAGCGGGTCAGAAACCGCGTTCGGAACATCTTCCAATTTACTTCCTGCCCCAGAGCCTCTTGCTCAATCACTGTGGTCTTCCACCACATCAGTGCCTTCTTGGCCAGCTGAAATTCTGCTAATCTGATCCAGGCCGTCTTTGCACAAGGCGCTGCCACAAATATCTGTTCAATCCTCTCCAACCATTCCTCAGCTTTTTCCCCTGATTCAGTTCCTTCGAACATCGGGGGTCGGTACATCATAAATTGAGCCAAGCTCAACTCCCCAGGTAGCAACTGTTGTTCAGAGGGTTCTTCGCCCAAGGCTGGTGGTGGCAGTGGATTCGTACGTCCAGCACTTGCATTTACACTAATGGCGTCACCCACTTCTATATTTGCTGCCATGCTGCAACACAGGGGTTAATAACAACACCAAAAGCAGTTCATAAAGCACATCGTTAGATAATTAAACATGTTAGCATAACATAGAAACTTCATATGCAACATACATATAAAACATGTTCAAAAGTAAGCACCTAGCCAACTTATTGCTAAGGCTACCCTTCACTCATTCCCGAGTTATCTAACCACTGCTCTGATTCCACTAATGTGGGGTCTTCCCACCTTAACAGTGATTAATAGACATAAGAAGGACTAATCATGCATTAATAACATCTTAAGGTTCTGGTTGTTACATGAGCTATCAGGTTTACAGGCCCAAAATAAAAGACTTCAAAAATAATTCATTACATTCCCAAAAGAATGTTCATGTTTAGATTTATACTACTCCTAGAGTAGATACTAATCGTGACTTGAATCCTATACATTCCTGTGTTCCTCGTAGCTCACTGCCTCAACCCGACCCCTTAGTCCTTTAGTCCAAAAGCGTACCTACAGGGACAACACATCATAAGCATATACAATCTTACTTAACATCATAAAACATCATAGTAAATGCATGAAACATTGGTTAAGTAAATATGCTGGTTATTCATTAACTTCTTATCGTTGTCCCTGATTCATAATCATGCATATGGGCATCTTACCCTGTGGCATCTTACCACATTATAAACATCGCATGGCCTCTTACCATGTGGGGCATCTTACCCCGTGGCATCTTTACCCCGTGGCATCTTACCACATTATAAACATCGCATGGCCTCTTACCATGTGGGGCATCTTACCCCGTGGCATCTTACCACATTATAAACATCGCATGGCCTCTTACCATGTGGGGCATCTTACCCCGTGGCATCTTACCACAAATAACATCATAGACATCTTATAAACACGTAAACATCTTATAAACACGTAAACATCTTATAAACATCATAAACATCTTATAAACATCATCATTTCATCATGTATACTCATGCAATAAAAGCATAGTCGTAGTGTAAAGATGTGTTTTACCGTCCGATGCCCGTACGTCTCTTACGTACCTTTTCAAAAGGAGGAGGAGTCAACAGACTTATCTCCTTGATTGTGCTGGTACCTGGGATGGCTCTACACAACCACATAATACAATATTAGGCACCGATACGAGAATCGAAATCAATTTTAAAAAAAAAATGAACATAAAATTTTATAACATATGAACAGTAACTACCGATCGATCGGTCTCTCCTACCGATCGATCGCTAACTGTTCATCATTTCTTCTTTTAGCTACGGCATTTGCCGATCGATCGGTGTTCATCACCGATCGATCGGTCGTTCCCATTCATGCGAGATTTTCCAGAAATCTCGAACACCTCAATTCACACCCTTCAAACTACTTCATAACATACATACAATGCCTAAACAAGCATATCAATAGCTTCATCATACTTCCATGCATGTATTAAAATTAAAGGTTCACTCATAACTTAAACCGACATGCATTAAAATTGCCCAACGTTATCAGTGCTCATCCACTCTTTCAGAAAAACAGGGCATCATAATTTCTACCCAGATTTTCGAGCACTACATTTCATAACAAGAATTCTCACACATAAACCATGCAACATGTTCAAACAAATATGCTAGGGGCTTCATAAAACTTCTATGTAAGCACTTAAATTCAAGGTTTCATAAAACCTAAGCTACCATGCATCATAACATCCTCATAAACTTTGAGCTCATCCAAACTTACAGAAAAACAGGGCATCATAACATTACCCAGATTTTCGAACACCTAGTTTCAAGGCCAGGAATCTATCACATAAAACGTATAAAGTGTTCGATCTAACATGCTAGTAGTTACATAACACTAACATGCAAGCACCCAAACCAAGGTTTCGACCAACCCTTATACTAGCATGCTGAATACCACACAACCAAACCCTAACTTAACCAAGCTTCCAGAAAACAGAGTCATGGATTACCTCACCCTTTTTGCTCCCTTTTTGGCAAGGATTTTTCAACACAATCCACAAGCCAAATCTCCTCCTATCTGCAGCTATCTTGGGCGATTTTTGGGGAGAGGAAGGGGAGAGGAAGGAGTGATTTGTAGGTAATGAGTGAGCATGGTTGAAGGATGTGATGGGGTATGGGCTGCCAAGTGGGGGGGGGGGGGGGGGGGGGGGGGCGAGTGACAGGGGTGGGTGGTGTGGGTTGGGTGGTCATGTGGTGTTTAATTGTGTCCCGGTATATAGTACGATGTATTAAAATATCCTCACTCGATATTTTCTAACTTCATTTAATTAATACATCCTTTGAAACACCTAACATGCCCCCTAAAACATATCATCATGTCATAAATATAATCCCCAATTAAAGTACCACAAACCCTCTTAAACACATCGTAAATCATCATCGTAGTACATAATCATATAACATTTCGGGGGTATTACAGGTAACGTTTGACAATATCAAGATACATGACTCCTTATGTTGGGATCTCTGGTGATCTCAAGTCGTAAGGATTACATGCATTATTATCACTATGAGAATTGCTTATGACGTTCATATAACTATCCATGTAGCATTCTCATGGTAGGTCTCTCTAGTACATCGTTCTCTAACATGTACCCATGTGTTGATTTGATATCTCATATCTATGAACAATTCATCAATCAAAACATACTAGTCTCAATGCATTCATTATCCCGATTCATGATAATATTTGACTAGGGACAATCTCTAAGAACAATACAATATTACTCTAAGGACATTAACTTATATATTAATTTATATTACACAGATACACGAATAATATATAATAATGAATTGCCATTAACAAAATCATAATACCTTGTATGTCATAAACAATAATCTAATGAGTTGTCTTAGGGCATATCCCAACACACATATCTAGTTTGCACAATCTTTCCATCACAAACATCATTGTGAATTAACTCTAGAAACATTACTTTTTTATAACAAATCAATGACGATTTTGTTAACTTAGCCCCCACTCAAACAATAAATTTAACAATACATTTTACATCACAAACCATGGTTTAAATGATCCTAACAAACACGTCACAAACCATGGTTTAAAGGATCCTAACAATCACGTCACAAACCATAAGATTCAATCCAAGAAATAATAACATAAATTTTATTGCTTTCAACAAATATCATCATTACATTTGTTTAGAATCACTCCATTCTTGGAGTTTACAACCTTCAAAGATACACAATCTAACTAAGCGGTAAGTACTAGATCATCAAAATCATTTGAGAGAAGATCTTCTTCGGTCACGTTTACTTGATCCATAGGCTTCCCACGATCTTCTTTATTGCGACAATCCTTTGTTATGTGATTGGGTTTTCCACATTTGTAGCACCTTCCTTCGAACTTCTTCGCCTTTCCAAATTTGGAGGACATGCTGTCAAACTTGCGCTTTGTTCCGACGGATTTTTCCACTAAGTTCACTCGTGCTTCATGTTGATGCCAATTTTCATTCCTTTCGAAAATTATGTTCTCCTCTTCGATTCTCAAGTGAACCACAAGGTCTTCAAGATTCATCTCTTTTCGTTTGTGCTTGAGATAATTCTTGAAGTCCTTCCATAATGGATGCAATTTTTCAATCATTGCGGCCACTTTGAATGAATCACTTAGAACCATTCCCTCGGAATGAATTTCGTGCATGATTACTTGCAAATCTTGCACTTGCTCTATCACCGGCATTGTGTCAACCATTTTGAAATCTAGGAATCATCCAACGATGAATATCTTAATGCCGGCATCCTCTGATCTATACTTTTCTCTAAGGATTGCAACAATTCCTTGGCCGTCTCACTAGGCAATACACATTGTACAATGTGTTGTCTAGTCCATTGAGAATGTAATTCTTGCACATGAAATCTCTTTGATTCTACGCATCAACCACATTCCTCTTTTGGTTTTCTGTTTCACTCTCCATGACGGTATGAGCATCCTCTTTGAGAAACCTTGTCAACCCCAAGGTTGTCTAATAAAACAACATCTTTGTTGCCGCCGTTTGGAGTCATTTCCATTGAACTTCTTTGGCCTTTCACCATTATGAACGGGAGTTATTGTTGCACTCGAAGAATCATTTGTTGTTAATATTGTCTTAAGATTGTTGTTCAACAATATATACAGGATGTGTATCTTTTGGGAAGTAGCAAGCAAAACAACAATGATATTTTTATAAGGAATGTTGAGACGAGATCTGGAATCTCCGTCCTTAAGATAATATTGACCCACTACAGTGCTAACAGTTCAATTGGCAAATTGTCTCCCAAAATACAACGATTATGAGTTGTGATAGGAGCATACCAAATCACAAATCATTTAAACCAAAGGTTTAAAAAATGCTCAACAAGAACAATGATGAAGATGCACAAAATGCTTAGATTTTGACCTTCAAAATTGATGATAATTTTGAAAATCAATATTCAATTCAAGTGAGTGATGTTATATTTATAGTATACCAAGAGATATGTCCAAATGGACACCATTTGGAGTAATAAGCCGCGATCGATTGCACGACCTTTTTTTTTCTTACTTTCTTTCTTTGATTTAATAAGCCGCGATCGATCGCGCAATCTTTTTTTCTTTTCTTTCTTTGATTTAATTCAAATAATTTCCAACACAAACTACAGGAAGGTAAAATGCTTAAACATAGTGAGGTAAATTATCACTGACTCATTTTTTGTAATAAGTGCAAATACATTTGAGCAAAAGCATCGCTCTTAGGGGAGATTAGAATTTGAGTAGCCTTGTGTGTCGCATTTTACAGTTCGACAAGGATTTAATAATTTAACGTTTCCTTTAACTGTGTGAATTGTGGTCCTTATATTTTTAATGTACTCATGCTTTATTGTTTTCAATTTTTATCCTCTTTTTAATTATTTAAAACCCTATCTAATTCAGAGCCAAGTAGGGAAAAATGGTCCAGTGTGTGTCCATAATGCATCATGTTTCAATTTAATTCTAAGCCAAAAGCCGCGTGAGTGGAAACATACGGACCACTATTTTGTCTCCTCTTTAGGTCTCTCAATGAAATCTGGTCCTTAATTTTTGGCTTTTAAAAAATTGCACTGTCACCAGTATGTTTGTCATTTTATTTGACTTTTTCTAAAAAAACATTTAATCTTCTCGTCTGATAATGGTAATTTGTTTTAAAAAAAAGTGAACATTTTCAATATTTACTTGGGGATTTAGTCATATATATATATATATATATATATATATATATATATATATATATATTGGTTTTATCTATTCAAGTAGGGGTGAGCAAAAGTTCGGTTTAACCGAACTAATCGACCGAAACGAATTACTTCAGAATTCGGTTCGGTTTGTTCGGAATTTTGGATTTTTTTCAACACAACGGTTATATCACTTTGGTTACGGTTTTATTTTTTAAAAGTTTGATTACGATATAACAGATGTTTTGAACAAAATAATAAAATTTGACTTTGGGTCACCATGTTACTGAGCTTCTTATAATTGTTGGGCTGGACATTTGTGAATTCTGGTGATGTTTTGCCTGTTTGGGCTATCATCATTTCTCAGCATTGGAGTTACTAATCAACCATATTTTTTTCTATGGCAGCAATCAGCAGAGGATGGGGGAAGGTATGTTACAGAAAAAGTCGGCCAACGTTTTTTGTTTTCAAATCTGTTCGGTTAAATCGGTTATTAGTTAAAAAAATTCGGTTCAATTATTTGAAAATATTTTGGTTTAATCGGTTATTTGAAAGTTCAGTTCGATTATCGATCAAACCGGCAGATTGTACACCCGTATGTTCAAGTTGTACTTTAATTTTTCCAAAAATACCATATCCACAAAGAAAATACTTGTATATACCTGGTTTAGGCCTCACTTATGAGTTAACTCAATATGTCTAGCCTAAAATGGTTGATATTTTAGTTTATATATATTTTATTTAAAAAGCATTGTGTTTTAATAGTAAGTTACTATATAAGTGGCATTTAATCTATTTCATATTAATTTTCAATTGATGTTTTTGAGGTCGAGAGACGATTAAACTTCTTTTGTATTTGATTTGAAACAATTCTAGTTTATTTTATTGAGATTTAGTATCATTGTGTTTGATATATTGATTCAATTGTTTTTTGAGTGTATTGATGTCTATTGTTCATGATTTAATCGATTGTTAAGATCAAAGCCTAGCTAACTTTGATTTATTCTGAGAGTTATAACCGAGATCGAGAGATAACGTTGTAACACGCTCTTTTAATTCATGAAGTATGTTATGATTGAGATCGAGAGATGATATCGCATACGTGAGAACTTGGAATCGAGAGATTTAGAGTTATAAGGTTTTGATAATTTATGCAACTTTGAATTAGTAAATAGGTGCACGAGAGTGACTTATTCTAATTTATTGTTAGTTTCTTTACAGCTCGAGAGAGTGTATTGAATAATAGCGAAAACCTTTCACCCTTAGAATCAATTGGTTGATAATTTGCTTATTCAAATGAATCATTAAAGATAACACAGTTGAACGAAGAGCTTGATAAATTTCTTGAGCAACTTACCTTCGCATATCCGGAACCATTCATTTTATTTTTTCTTGTTTGAGTTTCATTTCTTAGTTTAAGTTTGCTTTAGATAATCACATTTGTTAATCGTAGGCTAAATATAATTTTATTAATCTTATTTGGTACTTATAAGTTAGTCCCTGTGGATTCGACAACCCGTACTTAATTTTCACTATACTAAAACTTGACAACCGTGCACTTGCGGTAGAATCGCTTCACACTATTCTTTGAAATATCTTTTGTTTAAAAATAAAGCGGTCAAGCACGATGAATTAAAATATCCTCACATGATATTTTATAGTATTTACTCAATAAACTACTTCAATTCCAATTAAACATGCTTCACCAAAACAAATAACACCCACCCCAAATAATCATGCCTTAACCCAAATTCCCAACATATATCACATGCACCCTGAAATGCATTTCCCCAATATAAATAAATCAACTCCATAATTTAACACCATAATCCTCATAACATAATTAATGTGTAAAAGCACATAATCATTTCGGGGATATCACAATACTCCCCTACTTATAAGATTTCGTCCTCGAAATCAGCATGCACTTACCCAAAACAAATAAAACATAAATCACATACCGGAAAACAGTTCATGATAGTGCTGCACCATGTGTCGCTCCGTCTCCCACGTGGCCTCCTTGACACCCCTACGATCCCACTGAACTTTGACCATAGGTATAACTTTGTTTCGTAGCCTGCGATCTGCCCGATCCAGAATCCTGATAGGCGCTCCACATAGGAAACATCAGACTCTATCTGAACCTCAGAAGGTTACAACACATGAGAAGGATCTGGCTCGTACTTCCGCAACATAGATACGTGGAATACATCGTGTATACCGGACAGAGAGGGGGGTAAAGCCAATCGGTATGCCAGAGTACCAATACGCTGTAATATCTCGTACGGCCCAACATATCTCGGGGATAACTTCCCCTGCATCCCAAAACATACTACACCCTGAAAGGTGAGATCTTCAAAAAGACTCTGTCGCCCAACTGAAACTCTAACGGCCGACGCCGTTGATTAGCAGACGTTGCCTGCCTGTCCTGTGCTGCTTTCATTTTCCTTCTGATCACCTTTACCTTTTCTTCCATTTCTTGGACTAATTCTGGCCCTCAGACCGATTTACGGTCCACATCATCCCAATATAAAGGCGACCTACAACGTCTACCGTAGAGATCCTCAAAAGGAGCCATCTGTATGCTTGCCTGGTAGCTATTGTTATAAGAAAATTCTACCAAAGCCAGTGAATCCTGCAACGAAGTATCAAACTCCAACACACAAGCCCGTAACATATCTTCGAGCGTCTGTATAGTACGCTGGGTCTGTCCGTCCATTTGGGGATGGTATGATGTGCTCAACCTCAATTCTGTACCCAGAGCTGATTGAAGACCTTCCCAGAAGTGAGATGTAAACCGCGGATCTCGATCAGACACAATCAAAACAGGGATCCCATGCAGTCTCACTACATCTCTGACATATAACTGAGCCATCCTCAAGTACGTGAAGGTCATACTGTATGGAATGAAGTGAGCCACTTTAGTCAATCTGTCCAGGACTACCCAGATGGCATCAAAACCCGAAACAATCCTCGGTAAGTGGGTCACGAAGTCCATGGATACGTGCTCCCACTTCCATTTTGGTATCTCCAAACTTCTAAGCTCACCACCAGGCCTCTGCCTCTCAGCCTTCACTTGCTGACAAATCAGACTTCTCTTGACGAATGTGGTGACATCTTGTTTCATTCGTCTCCACCAAAACTGGCTACATAAGTCCTTATAAATTTTCTTTCCGCCCGGGTGGATACTCATCCTGCTGCAATGAGCCCGCTGTAATATTCCCTGACGCAACTCAGGCGCATTGGGACCACCCATCTGTCACCCAGTCTCAAGAAACCATCCTCAGCCGTCCTGAACTTCGACGACTGACCAAGACGAACCAATGACAACCACCTCTGGACCTCTTCGTCTGCCCCGTGAGCCTTCCGGATGTGTTCATAAATAACCGGCTCAGCTAATATGGTCAATACCTGTACCGGTGAAGCAGACACATCATAATCAAATCTCAACTGGCAGTACGAGCCCATCATAGCTGATAGACACATGGCATCCTTTGTCGTGCTCTTCACCTTCCGACTCAAAGCGTCGCCTGTCATATTTGCTCTTCCAGGATGGTATTCGATTTCACAGTCATAATCCAGCAGGTCCATCCATCTTCTCTGTCTCATATTCAGCTCAGCTTGCGTAAACAAGAACTTCAGGCTCTTGTGATCAGTGAAGATGGTGAATGAGGTACCGTATAAGTAGTGTCGCCATATCTTCAAGGCAAAAACTATAGCTGCTAGCTCCAAATCATGGACTGGATACCTTGTCTCGTGTTCAATTGTCTCAAAGCGTAAGCCACTACATGCTTATCCTGCACCAGTACGCATCCTAAACCCTGAAGCGATGCGTCAGTATAGAGAGCGAACCCCTTGTTCTCCCTGGGAATCACCAATACTGTCACCGAAGTCAATCTGTGCTTCAATTCCTGGAAGCTCTGCTCACAAGCTTCCGACCAAAAGAATGGAACTCCCTTCTGAGTTAACTGAGTCAATGGCTTGGCAATCTTTGAAATCCTTCGACAAAGCGTCAATAATACCCGGCCAAACCAAGAAAATTCGGATCTCAGGAACTGTAGTAGGCGCAGACCAATCCATAACTGCCTCTATCTTCCTGGGATCTACTGATATCCACTCTCGAGAGATAATGTGACCCAAGAACGCAACACTGCTCAGCCAGAACTCACACTTGCTGAGCTTGGCGTACAACTGATGATCTCTGAGGATCTGAAGCACCGTCCTCAAATGATTGGCATGCTCCTCCTTACTTCTTGAATAAACCAGAATGTCGTCAATAAACACGATGACGAACTGAGCAAGATACCTCTGAAATATTCTGTTCATCAAGCTCATAAATACTGCTGGGGCATTCGTCACCCCGAATGGCATCACTAAGAACTCGTAGTGCCCATACCGAGTTTGAAAGGCTGTCGTTTGAATGTCATCAGCTCTAACTCATATCTGGTGATAGGCTGACCTCAAGTCAATCTTAGAGTAAAGTTCTGTGCCCCGAAGCTGATCAAATAAGTCATCAATCCTCGGAAGGGGGTACTTGTTCTTAATCATCACTTTATTCAATTGATGGTAATCGATGCACAGACGCATCGAACCATCCTTTTTCTTTACAAACAAGACTGGTGCACCCCATGGTGCTACACTAGGGCGAATGTATCCTTTGTCAAGGAGCTCCTGTAACTGCACTTTCAGCTCCCTCAGCTCTGCCGGTGCCATCCTATAAGGGGCACGGGAAACAGTAGATGTCTCTGGCAGTAACTCAATCTCAAACTCCACATCTCTGATCGGCGGAAATCCTGGAATCTCATCCGGAAACACATCGGTGAATTCCGCAACTACTGGTATATCCTCGATCCTCAACTCTTCCTTTTCCTCTGATACGTCCACGGCATAAATAAGATAGCATGAGTGACCGCGTTCTAACAACCACGACATCTTAACTGCCGAAATCAACGGAATCTTGGGATGAGAGCCATCTCCATAGAAGGTCCACTGAAACCCCTGATCAGACAGAAAATGCACCATCCTCTATCGGCAATCAACCACGGCCTGGTATCTGCTCAACACATCAATGCCGACAATGCAGTCAAAATCTGCCATATCTAACAAGATCAGATCGGCCCTCAGATCATTGCCCTCAAAATAAATGAGGCAATCAGATAGTAGTCGATCTGCAATCACATGCTTCCCCGTGGGTGTCGAGACCATAAGAGGCGTGGGCAACGGAGACGAACACAAGTGGTGTCTCTCCACAAAAGCAGAAGATACAAATGAATGAGAAGCACCTGTATCTACCAAAATAAATGCAGGGTACGTAAGTAAGTGGCACGTACCAGCAATCACCTCCTCTGGGGCTGCCTCTGCCTGCTCTCGCGTCAATGCATATACTTGACCATGCGGCGGTCCTTCCGCCTGACCTCCCGGTGGTCGAGGTGCAAACTGCTGTCTCTGTGGTGCCATCCTGGCGTCAAATCTTGGCCTATTTGGCCCAGAGTCTGCCTGACCTACTCGATTGGGGCAAACCCGAGCCAGGTGGCCCACCCTGCCACAAACATAACAGCCTCGGCAGTCACGTGTCAAGTGAAATCCTCCACAGTTGTCACACTTGTTCCCTCCTGTTATATTTCCCTGCGCTGGTCCCCGATTACCCTGCTTCTGATTCTGAAATTTCTTCCCACCAAATCTAGAAGATGAAGAAGCCCCACGAGGCTTAAACTGGTCTCCTCGTGGCCTCAGGCTATCAACAACCGGTCTCTGTGATGGTACAAAAGGGGGTACAGCTTCCTTGTACACACTAACCCCAATCTCTGTCAGTTCTGCCCTAGTCAGGGCATCATGGAATGAGCTGGGGTTGTTGGAGACAACCCGATCAAATAACTCTGGCCTCAACCCTTTCAGAAAATGCCTCATCTTGGCATGATCGTTCACAGCAATGTGAGGCACATACCTCAACAGTGAAGAGTATTGCATGGCATAATCTGATACAGTCATGCTGCCCTGCTTCAAGTTGGTGAACTCATCTTCTTTTACTTGTCTGGCAGCGGCGGAGAAATACCGGTTAAGGAACCGGGTCCTGAACACGGTCCAATCCACTGTCATACCATGTGCCCTCAGCTCCATAACTATTGTCTTCCACCACATGGAAGACTTCTTCACCAACTGAAACTCTACCAATCTCAGCCAGGCAGTCCGTGCACAGGGTGCCGATACAAATATCTGCTCTAGTCTCTCAAGCCATTCTTCGGCTGCTTCCCCAGTCTCAGTCCCTTCAAATAGCGGTGGATGATAGCTCAAGAACTGGGTCAGACTTATCTCCCATGGTAGCAGTATCTGTGCACTAGGCTCCACGCCTACAACAGGTGGCGGTAGAGGATTTGACTGAGCAATACTGGCATTGATACTGCCTACATCTCCCACCTCTTCATTGGGGTTCTCCGGATTAATAGCCGCCATGCTGTAACACAGGGGTTAACAACAATACCAAAAGCAGTTCATAATATAAGCCGTTAGATAACAAGAGTAATCATATTCAAAAGCATGTTAGTATAACAACTTATACAAAAATATGCACCATATGCATAAACATGCCCACCAATGAATACCTGGCCAACTTGTTTCTAAAGGCTACCCATTACTCGTTCCCTGGTTATCTAACCTGGCTCTAATACCACTAAATGTAAGACACCGTTATCTAAACAAGATTTTAAGGTGCAATTAAGAGAACTAATCATTCATAAATCAGAGTATTAGGCTGTGTTGATAATCCTGAGCTTAAGAGATTACAGTACCAAAAGTTCAAAAAAGAATTTTACATATTCCTAACAAAAGGTTACTAAACTGTAGCTTTACTCTACTCTTTGTAGAAGCTATACAAAAGTAATTCTCTATTCTGCTAATCCTGTAGCACTCCTTACAGCTCAGCGTATCAACCCGACCCTGGTTCTCCGTGTCAAAAGCACCTACAAAGACAACCCCCAACACATGAGCACCTCATAGTTCATATTCAACATAATATGAATGTAAAGCATAAATGCATAAATCATAGGCATAGGATACTTCCTGAATTCCAATGCATTTAAAACGTCAATTTTGGTTGTCCCTGTACCATAACTCATAATCAAATCAATATATGATATTATGGCTTCTTTAAATAAATGTCATGACATATCTTTATTTCTTAAATCTTACTTCAATCCTTAGTCAGTTTATCATCAGTGTATTTTAATGCCCCTCGCTTCATAACTTTAGAACAAGCGGAACTCCCCTCCCTCGCTTCTTCATACAAGCGGTATTTCTATCCTCGCTTTGTATGGTAAACCTCGCCTCCATGTGCAAGCGGTCCTCCCCTCCCTCGCTCCACATTTTTAGCGGTATATAGCGGTAAGCATTAAAATCATCACTGTGATAATCATGACTAGTGGAATACACACCAAATGTTCCACATCATACATATGCAACAACAATGCATAACAACATGTATCGTACTCATAATGCACAACTTGCATTTATCGCATGTCAAATAATAAACATATAATACACGTTACCGTTGGGTGCCCGTAGGTCGCTTACGTACATTTCCAAAATATGGTATGTTGCAGGACTCTATCCCCTGCGCTGTGTGGCTATCTGTGAAGGCTCTACACCAGTGTACAACACAATATTAGATGCCAATTTATAGACCAAAATAAAAAAATCCAACAAAAACATCATTTTCCACTAATAAGCAGCTGGCGATCGATCGCTGCATCGAGGCGATCGATCGCCAGACCTCACTGGCTCGAGGCGATCGATCGCGCCATTTATGGCGATCGATCGCCTGCCTTCTATTTTAGCTACTGGCCTTCGGCGATCGATCGCCGCGTTTTGTAGCGATCGATCGCCACATGCTGTGTGCGCGATTTCTCCAGATTTTCGAACACCCATCTTCTTACCATCCAATCTAGCATATAAGACATACAACATGCTTGAACAAACATGCTAAGAGCTACAAGGTACTACCGTGCATGTATTCAAATCAAAGTTCTACCCAAACTTAAACCCACATGCATCAAAATCGCCCAACTACATCAGTACTCACCCAAGCTTTCTGAAAACAGGGTATCATAATTCTTTTCCCAGATTTTCGAGCACCACTTTTCATACCAACAAATCCACCCAATTAAACATGCATCATGCTCAAGTAAACATGCTAGAAGCTTCATAAAACACCATGAATGTACTTAAATCGAAGGTTTAACAAAACCTAAGCTAGCATGCCATTAAAACATCATAACCAAACCCAAACTTAACCAAAATTTACCCAAAGCAAGATATGGTTCCTCACCCTCTTTTGCTCCAATTTTTTGGCAAGGTTCCAAGCAATAAAATGGCAGATCTCCTCCTCCTTCTTGCTTAGCAAATGCTGGACGGTTTTTGGGTGAAATTGGGAAGAGTTTGGAGTGATGGAGATTGTGTGATTGGGAGGGCAAGTGGGGGGTATGGGCAGCCAGCAGCTGCTGAAATGGGTATGGGTTGAGGGGGGGTGGTGGGTGGTGTGATGTGTTATGTTTTGGTCCCGGTATTTAGCACGATGTATTAAAATATCATCACATGATATTTTATAGTATTTACTCAATAAAATACTTCAATTCCAATTAAACATGCTTCACAAAAACAAACACCCACCCCAAATAATCATGCCTTAACCCAAATTCCAACATATATCACATGCACCTTGAAATGCATTTCCCCAATATAAATAAATCAACTCCATAATTTAACAACATAATCCTCATAACATAATTAATGTTTAAAAGCACATAATCATTTAGGGGATATCACAGACACCTACTGGATGGACACCAACTGGACAAACATCTACTGGATAGTCATATATTGAACAAAGACATCTACTGGTTACAGAAGAATGAACGACCAGTTGAACGAAGAAAGCCAGCACAGGTCTAACCATCCAGCAAGAGATCAAAGCAACAAGACAAAACAAGTACAACCTATTCTGACAAATGTACAACAGAGCGGCGCACCCTGCTATATCTCCGCCACCATTAGCGTCAGAATAAAAGAGCCGTTGCTAAACAAAATAGGAAAGAAGACAATCAGGATATGGAATGGTAACAGAAAGTGGATCTCTTCCAAATATAGATAAATTACCGTTAAGATCAAGGAGTCTATAAATACGTCCAAGTGAAGAATGATGAGTTCAGCTGAACCATCTGATCAAACAAAGAGAAACACCTCAACGCAAAAAACAAATCATCTTATTGATATTCTTTGAAGGTTTAGCGAGAGCAGAAGAAAACTACTACTGATATATTGACAGAAAAACTGTAACAGAGTCTACTGCTCGAAGAACACTCGAAGTCAAATAGTTTATATTTGTGAGAGTGTCATAGAATAATTGTAATCAAATTAGGAATTTGTGATTGCTAGGAGTTTAGGCCAAGCTGTGTGAGTGCCTAAGAAGGTTATATATTGTTAAGTGTAAACCAAATCTTCTAGTGTAACCTTCCTGCAAAAGAAGAAGGGGAGACGTAGAAGCGTTGTGCTTCGAACTTCCAGAAACAATACGTGTGTCATTTACTTACTGCTTATTTACCATTCAGTTTTTATCCCTCACAAGTCCAGCAGACGTCTTCCGCACTATAATCAGTGTCTGCTAACTTGCTATATATTGAGAAGCTACTGCAGTACTTAACAGTCTGCAACAAACCAGAGCAAAATCAAAATTGAATCTAATGTGTATTCAACCCCCACCCCCCCTTCTAAACACTACCCCAATCCTAACACCCTCAATGTATAGTAAACAATAAGAGCAAAAGCAAAACACATACCTCGACGACGATCGTTAGTGATCGTCGTCCTCATCATGCTCCGATGGGGGTACTGGATAGTAAGGAAAAAATAATGAAAAGATGAACTAAAAAAAACTTTGAAAAACAATCAAGAGATAGAGAGAAGAAAGTTCTTAATTTATAGTCTCAAGCTGGACTATCACCTCATTTTTCTTAGTTATCAAGATAACAGATAGAGGCTAACATCTCGCCTTTCTCATTTATTTTGTAGTGCTTCAACCGCTGCCCATTTACTATAAATGTTCCCTTATTGGGTTCGGTAATTTCAATAGCGCCTGATGGGTTTACCTTGGAGATTGTGAAGGGTCCAGACCAACGAGAATGTAGTTTACCTGGAAAGAGTCCCAGTCTGGAGTTGAACAAGAGTACTGTATCTCCTACATTGAATTCCCTCCTTTGTATATGAGAATCATGCCACTTCTTGCTTTTTTCTTTGTAAAATCTTGGCATTCTCATATGCCTGATTCCTAAATTCCTCCATCTCATTTAGTTGTAAAAGACTTTTTTCGCCTATAAGGTGATGTGCCAATAGGTGTCTTAAAAGCAGTCCGATAAGCCCATAAGACATCGTCTAAGCGTAAGGACCAATCCTTCCGGCTTAGAGTCACTGTCTTTTCTAAAATACGTTTCAACTCTCGGTTTGAAACTTCTACTTGTCCGCTGGTTTGTGGGTGGTATGGTGAAGACACTTTGTGGGTGACACCATATTTACTCAAAAAGATTTTCAAATTGTTTGTTGCGAAAATGATTGCCCCCATCACTAATAATTGCTCGAGGGGTGCCAAAACGAGTAAAAAATTTTCTTTTCAAAAATTGCCACTCGAGCATCATTTGTTCGTAAAGCTTCCGCCTCAACCCACTTTGACACATAATCCACTGCGACAAGTATATACTTGTTTGAACATGAACTTGGGAAAGGTCCCATAAAATCTATTCCTCATACATCAAAAAGTTCACATTCAAGAATATTATTTAAGGGTAATTCATTTCTCCTAGAGATATTACCAACCCTTTGACACATCACAAGTGGAGACATACCTGAATGCGTTCTTAAACAACGTTGGCCAATAAACCAGAGTCAAGTACCTTAGCAGTATTTTGGCTGGGCCAAAATGCCCACCTATCTCTCCACCGTGGCACTGCTTCAAGATAGATTGCATGTCCCTTTCGGGGATATAACTCCTTATAATGTTATCTGCACAAACTTTGAACAAATAGGGCTCCTCCCACATAAGATGTTTAACCTCATAAAAAAAAATTCTTTTGATAAAAAGATAGATTTTGTGGGAGGATACCACTAGCAATATAATTCGCATAATCTGCATACCAAGGTAAAATGTCAGCGTTAAACAATTGCTCATCAGGAAATTTCTCATTAATTTCTTCTACCTCACTTTCAATTGTATCCTCTCCATTGTCTATTCGAGACAAATGATCTGCTACCACATTCTCTACACCCTTTTTATTTCTTATCTCTAAGTCAAATTCTTGCAACAACAATATCCACCTAATTAAGTGTGGTTTGGCATCTTTCTTTGCAAGTAAATATTTAAGTGCAGCATGATCGGTGTACACAATAACTTTGGCAAGACATAGATAGGAGTGAAACTTATCGAATGCAAAAACTATGGCTAGAAGCTCTTTTTCAGTAGTGGCATAATTCGTTTGTGCATCATTCAAAGTGCGACTAGCATAGTAGATGGTATGACATACCTTGTTCCTCCTTTGGCCTAAAACTGCTCCTACCGTTGTGTCACTAGCATCGCACATCAGTTCAAAGGGTAACTCCCAATCAGGTGCTACCAAAACATGTGTTGTTACTAGTTTCTCCTTGAGAATCTCGAATGCCTGCACACAATCAGCATTAAATTCATAAGGTTCATCTTTAGTTAATAGGTGAGATAAAGGTTTAGAAATTTTTGATAAATCCTTAATGAATCAACGATAAAATCCTGCATGGCCTAAAAAGCTTCGGATTCCTTTCACTATTGTTGGTGGTGGCAATTGTTGTATCACTTGGATTTTTGCTCGGTCTACTTCAATACCCCTTTCGGATATCTTGTGTCCCAAGACTATACCTTCTTTGACCATGAAGTGACACTTCTCCCAATTCAATACAAGGTTCGTCCCCTCGCATCTTGTCAACACCAAATCCAAGTTATATAAACAGATATCAAATGAAGATCCAAAAACAGAGAAATCATCCATGAATACTTCTAAGAATTTCTCTATCATGTCATGGAATATGGCTACCATGCATCTTTGAAAAGTAGCATGGGCATTACATAATCTAAATGGCATTCGTCTAAAAGAAAATGTACCATAAGGGCAAGTGAAAGTAGTTTTCTCTTGATCCTCTGGTGTAATAGCGATTTGGTTATACCCTGAATACCCATCTAGAAAGCAATAAAAATCATAACCTGCTAATCTTTCTACCATTTGATCAGTGAAGGGAAGGGTAAAGTGATCTTTACGAGTTGATTCATTTAACCTCCTATAGCCAATGCACACTCTCCACCCCATGAATGTTCTAGTAGGTATCAATTCATTGTTTTCATTAGGGACAATAGTAATGCCTCCTTTCTTTGGTACACATTGAATAGGACTTACCCATGAACTATCAGAGATAGGGTAGATAATACCTGCATCCAATAGCTTAATGACCTCGGCTTTGACTACCTCTTGCATTTTTGGATTGAGAGGGCGTTGTGGTTGTACCACGGGCTTGAATGTCTCTTCCATCAAAATTTTATGCATGCACACCGATGGACTAATTCCCTTAATATCTGTTATCTTCCATCCAAATGCCTTCTTGTGCTCCCTAAGGACTTTAAGAATCTTCCCCTCGTTTTCGCTTGTCAAAGATGAAGAAATAATGATTGGTAACGCACTTCCAGAATCTAGGAATACATACTTGAGATGAGATGGGAGGGGCTTTAGTTCGAGAGTGGGTGATTCTTCGATGGATGGCCGTTGAGGCTTAATCTCTCTTTTTCCTAACTCTCCAAGATTTTCTATGGCTCGTTTTATGTAAGGAACAATGTTGTTCAAATGAGCTATAATCTCAATTTCGTCCGTGTCATGTTGTTTATCGGCTTCCACAAGGTATGCTTCCAATTTCTCTTTGTAAGTACCTTGCAACACATCAACAGTGAAGACATCAATAAAATCAATACTAAAACACATGGGCTCGTCGTGTGGGTGTTTAAGTGCTTTAAAGACATTAAACACAACTTGATCCTCCCCTATACGGAGGATCAACTTCCCTTGTTGGACATCTATGATTGCCTTTCCCATTGCTACGAACGGTCGGCCCAAAATCAGTGGTGTCTCCATGTCCTCTTCCATATCTAGTACTAGAAAATCAACTGGGAAGATGAATTTGTCCACTTTGACTAATACGTCTTCAATGATTCCTCGGGGATATGTGACAGATCTATCCGCCAATTGCAGTGAAACTTTTGTGGGTTTTGGCTCTCCTAATCCCAACCTCCTTAAAATGGAAAAAAAGGCATCAAATTAATACTCGCACCCAAATCACACAATGATTTAGTAAATGAGATTGATCCTATAGTGCAAGGTATAGTAAAACTCCCTGGGTCCTTTAACTTCGGAGACATTTTGTTTTGCACAATTGCTGAGCACTCCTCTGTTAAGCTTACCGTTTCGTACTCGCCCAACTTTCGCTTGTTAGAGAGAATTTCCTTCAAAAACTTAGCATAACTTGGCATTTGAAGTAGAGCATCAGCGAATGGTATATTAATATGCAATTTTTTAAATACCCAAGAAACTTACCAAATTCAGCGTCCATTTAGCTCTTTTTAATGCAGCGGGAAATGGGGGAGGAATTACTACCATATCAGTGTGTGTGATTGGTGTGGTGTTGGAATTTTTACCTTTTTCGGTAACCTTTTCCTCAGTCTTACTCTTGTCTTCAGTGGTGGTTTCACAACTTTCTTTTCTATGTCCTTAGCTCTTTTCCATTCCTTAGTGCTATGACATTTGCTTGCTCATTTGGATTTATCACTGTATCACTTGGTAGTGTACCTTGAGTTCGTCATACTTGGTAGTGTACCTTGAGTTCGTCAGGAAATCAACGTTGCAAGTTGCCCTACTTGTATTTCCAAGTTCTTTATAGATGCCTCCTGATTTTGCATCCTAGTTTCAGTTGATGATATGAACTTGGTCATTAGCTCCTCCATACTCGGCTTAGGTACATATCCCGGTTGTTGTTGTGGGTTCAACAAGTTGTTTTGGTTGGACCATTGCAAATTTGGATGATTCCTCCATCCCAGTTTGTAAGTATTGGAGCATGGGTTATTGGGCTGCCTGTTTCCTACATAGTTAGCAGATTCATTAGACTGAGTAAATGGATTACCTGCCTGGCACTCGGTGCTTGGATGATTGCTTCCACATAAGTCACAAGTGATAACTTGAGCTTGCATCGCTCTCATGCTCATGCTATCTATCTTTTTGTTCAATGCTTCCAACTGTGCCGAAAGAGCAGTGATGTCATCAATTTGGTGAACTCCACTCGGTTTCTTTGGCATATTCCTCTCCGATTGCCATTGATAGCTATTAGAAGCCATCTCTTCCAAGAGTTCATAAACTGCTTCCGGTGGTTTGCGCATGATGGATCCTCCTGAGGCTGCATCAATCATAGAACGGTTAGATTAAAATAAACTGTTATAAAAGGTTTGTACCTGGAGCCAAATAGGAAGACCATGATGTGGGCATCTACTAAGCAAGTCCTTGAAACGATCCCACGCCTCATATAAAGTTCAGGAACATATTGCCCAAACGTGGTGATATCATTTCTCATCTTCGCAGTTTTGGAAGGGGGAAAATATTTAGACAAGAACGATTGTGTCATCCCTTCCCAAGTGGTAATAGATCCTGCAGGTAAAGAATTTAACCAAGCTTTAGCTTTATTTTTTAATGAAAAGGGAAATAACCGTAACCTGATGGCGTTATCAGAAACGCCATTGTGTTTGAAGGTAAGTTGGAGATGTGAGTGTTTGGGTCATCAGTGGCTACTCACCCAAACATCACTGAATGCTGGATCATCTGAATTATTGCCGGCTATATCTCAAAATTGTTGGCTTGAATGCTTGGCCTTGTAATGCTTGACAGTGATCCATGGAAAGCTGGTTGAGCAAAATCCATCATAGATCTTGGATTCGGTGCTTCATTATTTACGCCCCCTTCTTGATTGTTATCCGCCATTGTTCGAGCTTCCCTTATTTTCCTTAGACATGTTCGCTCAATTTCTGGGTCAAACGGCTCGAATGTGGGGTTGCTACTCCTTAGCATGTACCAAGAAGATGACTACCTGTAAAAATCAACCCAAAAGGAGAAACACGAATGTAGTAAACCCAACGGTCAAACGTAACAAACTGACGAAACAAAAATAAATGGCTAAATTACAATTAACTAATCTCGTATGATATTATACAAATTAGTCCCCGGTGTGATGTCCTGGGATTATTGGTATTAATCCCGGAGGGTTATTAATCTTTAATAGATTTTTTTTATTGTGGCAATTAGGAATTAATTGTGGTTATATAATTCTTGCGGTGATAATTAATATATGTATTGGAATTAATTATCTTGGTAAAATGCTTAGTCACATGGTATGGGTGACCTGGGATGCATTTCGGGGTGCATGTTATACATATTGGGTGTTAGAATGATTTAAATGAAATGGGTTGTGTTTATTTGGTAAAACATGATTTTAATAGGGATTTTGATGCATTGTGGTAAAATGCTTCTAAAATATCATGTTGAGGTATTTTATATATCATGCTTGTGTCTTGATACACATTTAAAATCCCATACATGGCAAATGAGCCACTTGCACCTACTTTATATCCCATCACCCCTCTCTATCAATTTGGATGTCCATTCAACCCCATCCATTATCCAAACCCTTATTTTCGTTTCTGCATCTAGAGAGGAGGGGAAAGCTTTGAAAAAGGGATCTTTTTTGTGGTTCTTGCTAAAAACTTGGAGCTCAAATGGTAAGCTTCCACTATGGTAGAGTTTTGTTGAGTTTTGATTGGGTTGTAGCTTGTTTTTGGGGTTAAAAGGGTGGATCTTGGTCCATTATGTTGTTTATGCTTGGGGGATGCATTTTCATGTTGTTTTGTGGTTTAATGATGTGTTGGATGGTTGATCTTGGTTGTATATGAGTTTAGGTGTTGTTGGAAGCTCATACTTGGAAGTTTCTCGCGTTTACAGGGCTGCTCGATCGATCCGAAAATATTTCGATCGATCGAGCATGGCAGAATGGGTTTTGTGGCGTTGGAACAGTGGACCGATCGATCGGGATTTTGACCGATCGATCGGAGGGTGGTTCTCGATCGATCTAGATGAAATTTCGATCGATCGAGATGGCCAGTTTGTTGGTGCCTCTTTTGTTGTTTCTTGGCTCTTTTTGGGTGTCTTGCATGCTTCGCCCCGGGTTATTTCAAAAGGTTAATTGTCATGGATAGACAATATTTTTGGGGTATTATACATGCTTAGCCCGGAACTTTTATAATTTGGTAATCGTCATAGATAGACGATATGTTTGGGAGTTTTGAACGTGCTTGGGCACGTGGTTGCATGCTTATGCTTGATTGTGGGTTGTTTATGTGTTTTAGCACATGTTTCACGGAGCATGGAACTCAAGCCAGGCTTGACACGAACTACGGAATTCTAAGGTACGTATGACGTACGAGCATAGCCTATTATAATGTTGCAACTGTAAAATGCATGGTATGTGGCAATTGGTTAAATGGATATGGAAATGCATGGCATGTGGTATTTGGTTAAATGGGTATGGAAATATGTGGCATGTGTAATTGCATCGAATAGGTATTGAAATGCATGGTGCATGATACTTGCTATAAACGGATAATGATATGCATGGTAAATGGTATTTATGTCAAATGGATTATACATTGGGAACCATATGGTGCCGCTATTGAGCGAGCAATGAATTGGGATGCTGTCGCCATTGAGCGACCATCAGTTATGACGCCGCTATTGTTGAGCGTGCGCGGGTTAGAATGCCGCTATTGTGGAGCGAGCAATGAAATAGGAACATGGAACCATTCATTTGATATATGTGACATCTACGGTCTTTTATATAATAATTGTACCATATTGGTTATGGAACTGGCATAATAAAACGGTATTAGTTAATCCATGCGCCGATTAACTGGCTTTGGGAATCTGATGAGTTTGGTTATTTTGAGAACAGGGCAATACAGGGGATCCCGGATGAGGGTGATACCATCCAGGGAGTATCATTTAAATTATGGCATTTACATTCTGTAAATTATGAATTGCAATGTTATGTTATTGGATTGGTGGTATTGGTATGCTCACCCCGTGTGGGAGCTGTCTCTGTTGGGGCAGGTGTTACAGGTGTAGCAGCAGCTTTGGAGTTGAGCTCGGGCTGTTGATTTGAGGTACTTCCAGGATCGAGGTACCAGAGCTGGTTGAATAAGTACATAGATCCAGTGTTGAGATCGAATAGTGCTTGGGAGGTGCTTCCAGGATTGAAGTACCAGTAACGGTATCCGGTAGAGTGTTTTATACATCAGATACACGCTTATCCATTGGGTACTCTTATGTGAGTACATTTTACGTGTATATGGAATGTATCGATGGGCTACGGCTTCTCTCTGTTCATTATGGTTGCATGCAATTAATTATGGAATTGCTAAATGAACTAAGAGCATGTTAGTGTATTATGTGGGTGCATGTTATATGAATAATCTTGGTTGGGGAATCTGAATATTATGTGAATTGAATGCAAGAAATTTTCTGGGTAGCATACGGTGTTGCACTTGCACATGGTTTTCCCCATGATTTATGATTATATGCACTAATGGTATGGCTTAATACACTAATAACGGGTTAAGGGCACGGGGGTCCTTACATTAGTGGTATCAGAGCAGTGGTTAGCTCTTTGGGGCTGTTGAGGGCCTAGGAACATGTTAATGGGAATGAGAAGCACATACTTATGCATGATTGCTTATGTGCATTTATGATATGTGTTCATAATTGGAATATGCTATTGCTAACCATGGTGGTGGCAGGGTCTTATGAGACATGGACTATGCATTACGGTTGCATAGATATACATCGGAGTGATGATTTTAATGCTTTGCCGCTAAATGTTGGAGCGAGGTGCATGAAAATACACTCATGGCGATGTTTATGGGAATACGGGTTATGCATTACGGTTGCATGCACGTCGAAGCGATGATGCCGCTGTCGTGTCGAAGCGATGGTAAATGCCGCTGTCACGTCGAAGCGATGATGCCGCTGTCGTGCCGAAACAATTATTGGAACACGGGATATGCATTATGGTTGCATGCGTGGCGTAGCGATATGAATACTTGCCGCTGTCATACCGTAGCGATGAGAGAATATTTGCCGCTAATATGAAGCGAAGAACACGGCCGCTGTCATATTAATAGCGAGGGATATTATTTTCCGCTGGTATTGTCGAAGCGAGGGGTATTTCCGCTGTCATGTAAAGCGAGGGGTATTTCCGCTGTCATGCCGGAGCAATGGTAAATGTCGCTGTCGTGTTGAAGCGATGGTGAATGCCGCTGTCACGTCGAAGCGATGGTACCACAATCATGTCGAAGCGATGATGCCGCTGTCGTGTCGAAGCGATGTTACATGCCGCTGTCACGTCGAAGCGATGATGCCGCTGTCATGACGTAGCGATGCGATCGGGAACAAAGTACTACATGGGTGTGAGTACCTCTTGAATCCGCGATTATTCTGGGTATTTTATTGGCGATGGTTCATGCCGCCGGGTATTTTATTGGCGATGGTTCATGCCGTCGGGTATTATATTGGCAATGGTTCATGCCGCCGGGTATTATATTGGCGATGGTTCATGCCGCCGGGTATTTTATTGGCAATGGTTCATGCCGCCAGGTATCATATAGCGATGGTACATTCTGCTACATCTATGGCGATGCTTCATACCGCCGGATATTCTTTAGAGATGTTTTATGCCGCTGATTCTATAGCGATGGATTATACCGCTATGTGTGTAGCACTGGATTATGCCGCCTACGAGCGATGGATGCTGCTTGTGTACCGCTGGTGAACGATGGATAAAGGTATTCCGCTATCTTGATAGCGATGAGGTATGGCATATTACTTTTGTTATCATTATTGTGGATATTATGTGTTGTTTTATACCGTCATGTGTTTGACGATGAGATTATGAGTGTCGTGTATCGACGGGTACCGTCATGTGTTTGACGATGTTATTTGGGATGTCTATGTGGACGCGTGGCGTCGTTTTAGTGAATAATACATTCGTGTTTATATATTTGGTTGTATGGTTGAGTGCCGATGGTGAGCACATGGTAGAGTCTGGGTCACTAGTTGACAAGACCTTTTTGCCGAGCAGGTTTGCTCGAGGGAGCATCAGATGCATTGTACCGGTGTGTATACCGCATCATGTTGTGGAGGTAAATATTTGCCGAGCAATGATACCCTTGGGTATGCTCGTTGGATTGGATAGGGCCAAGTGATTGGCGGTAAGAGTAGTCATTGAGGAAACTACTCGCTTGTTGTTGTGATATGTGATAGGCATGGGCACACCCACCGTGAGGGTGTGGAATAAATCCTAATGGATTAGGATTGCATGGTAATTAAGCATGGACGCCGGGTTGTCCATTGTGCTTTGGCGTTTTAGAGATATGTTGGGCAATGACCCACAACTCTAATGGTTACGGTATGGTATACCGGGATGGAACGTGTGTCACGTTGATAGGTTGGTATGAGCCTATGGGGCCAGCAAATCGCTAGCCAGGTATTGTTGCAGTACTTTAGTGTGCTTGTGTTAGCCATTATAATGCTCGTTGGATTCGAGTTTGGTGAATCGTATGGTGATACGATGAGGGTTATGGTAGACTCTTGTAGTCTCTTTGTGGCATGGTATTTGAGGTAGGGAATACCTGGTGGAGACGTTTATACGTCAAATGTTTTGAGAGACTTGCTTTGGGGCAGCTCAATTCTGTTGGGAATGCCAACGTGAGTGTCGTCAAGTCGTGTTAGCTCTGGTTGAGCATCCTTGCATATGGAATGCAACGGGGGTCACTATGGTTTGTGAGATATAGTTAGTGGGGGTGACACTACTATATTGATTTTTCTCTTGGAGAGATTTGGATTGTACTGTCTTGGAGATAGCTTGCATTGGTTGTGGATTGATTGTGAATCAGCCATGGTAAGCATTACTGGTGTTGGACCGAGTAATGGATTTCTTACCTCGGTGAGACGTTTGAGGAGACGTCTTCGGGGAGATGCTCGATTGTGGAGTGCTATGGCATTAGTACAGAGCATTGTTTGGATGTGTATACATGGCGTATACGGATTTTGGATCGGGTATTGGTGGCATTGATGCACTACTCTAACCAGCTGTGTATTTCTGGGTTCCGGGATATGTTTCGGTATAAATATATCCAGGTCTTCCGAACGGTGGTTCGAGGATTGGAGGATCATGAATTCATGACTTTTTCTTTGAGAGAAAGGCGGTATTATGATACCTACCGGTTGAATCTTTTGGGGGGATTCGTTATTTTGGTTCGTGTGGTGGTGATTTGAAATCACACCCTTTGGTTTTGGTTTGTCAACCATCACTCTCCGTGGGGTGAGAATAATTGAGGTTTGACAGTTGGTTTTGGGATTTGGGTATGTTTGGAGATACCCGAGTCTATTGCATTGTGTATGCATGTTGTGATTGGTGTTTGGGCATGTATGCCGTGAGTGTATACGAATGCCAACGTTATTTTGTTCATTGTCGAACGCCGGGTTGTATGCTTGGTTTGGTGAATCTACGGTGTGAGATTGTGGAACTTCGAGATCTGTAATCTCGATGGCACGATGCATTCTGATGAATGATCGTGAGGGTTGTTCGACTTCCCCTTGAGGAGGGATTGTCGTGTTTTGAGACCATGGTAGTTCTTGCTGGTTAATTCGATAGCCTCCCTGTTTTAGAATTGTTAAATCCCAGGATAGACAAGGGGTGGCCAGGACTCGGATTTGTTTGGTGTCGTGGTTGACACGCGTGGCGGGGATGCAAATTGATTGTTTTGCGTGACCTCTGTGGAACTTGCAACTTTGTGGAGTCTTGATGGTGTGTCGGGACCAAGATATGATTTCTTGGAACACACCGGTGTAAACGTCCTTGGTGATGTGTTTTGTGTGGATCAGTGACCGTGGGTAACCCGGTCCGGATTGCAATTGGTGCAACTACTCCTTTGGAGGAGATGGACTGGGAAGCAGAAACTGAAATTTTCTGTGAGTATACTGTTTATACTAGTGGTTCCCATCATAACGATGCGTGTCAAGCATCGTGGGCAAGTGTTGAATATCATGGAATGATATCTATGTCAGAACCAAGGGAGATTTGGTTGATTTGAAATTGTGGTGGAATGACTTCTGGGACGATTCACATCGAGGTATGTTGTTATCTTATGGGTTTGTGTGGATTTTGACGTTTGCTCTACTTTAGAACTTGGTGCGAGATTGGTGTTCTCGCAGTTGTTAATTCGATTCTAATGAGATCCAGGATCGGGCTCGTGGTTTTATTTTGGTTGGTGTAGCCTTGGTGTTACGTGGAGTACACCGGTGCAAATTTCGAGGACGAAATTTTATTAGTGGGGGATAATTGTGATGTCCTGGGATTATTGGTATTAATCCCGGAGGGTTATTAATCTTTAATAGATTTTTTTTATTGTGGCAATTAGGAATTAATTGTGGTTATATAATTCTTGCGGTGATAATTAATATATGTATTGGAATTAATTATCTTGGTAAAATGCTTAGTCACATGGTATGGGTGATCGATGCATTTCGGGGTGCATGTTATACATATTGGGTGTTAGAATGATTTAAATGAAATGGGTTGTGTTTATTTGGTAAAACATGATTTTAATAGGGATTTTGATGCATTGTGGTAAAATGCTTCTAAAATATCATGTTGAGGTATTTTATATATCATGCTTGTGTCTTGATACACATTTAAAATCCCATACATGGCAAATGAGCCACTTGCACCTACTTTATATCCCATCACCCTCCATTCAACCCTATCCATTATCCAAACCCTTATTTTCGTTTCTGCATCTAGAGAGGAGGGGAAAGCTTTGAAAAAGGGATCTTTTTTGTGGTTCTTGCTAAAAACTTGGAGCTCAAATGGTAAGCTTCCACTATGGTAGAGTTTTGTTGAGTTTTGATTGGGTTGTAGCTTGTTTTTGGAGTTAAAAGGGTGGATCTTGGTCCATTATGTTGTTTATGCTTGGGGGATGCATTTTCATGTTGTTTTGTGGTTTAATGATGTGTTGGATGGTTGATCTTGGTTGTATATGAGTTTAGGTGTTGTTGGAAGCTCATACTTGGAAGTTTCTCGCGTTTACAGGGCTGCTCGATCGATCCGAAAATATTTCGATCGATCGAGCATGGCAGAATGGGTTTTGTGGCGTTGGAACAGTGGACCGATCGATCGGGATTTTGACCGATCGATCGGCGGGTGGTTCTCGATCGATCGAGATGAAATTTCGATCGATCGAGATGGCCAGTTTGTTGGTGCCTCTTTTGTTGTTTCTTGGCTCTTTTTGGGTGTCTTGCATGCTTCGCCCCGGGTTATTTCAAAAGGTTAATTGTCATGGATAGACAATATTTTTGGGGTATTATACATGCTTAGCCGGGAACTTTTATAATTTGGTAATCGTCATAGATAGACGATATGTTTGGGAGTTTTGAACGTGCTTGGGCACGTGGTTGCATGCTTATGCTTGATTGTGGGTTGTTTATGTGTTTTAGCACATGTTTCACGGAGCATGGAACTCAAGCCAGGCTTGACACGAACTACGGAATTCTAAGGTACGTATGACGTACGAGCATAGCCTATTATAATGTTGCAACTGTAAAATGCATGGTATGTGGCAATTGGTTAAATGGATATGGAAATGCATGGCATGTGGTATTTGGTTAAATGGGTATGGAAATATGTGGCATGTGTAATTGCATCGAATAGGTATTGAAATGCATGGTGCATGATACTTGCTATAAACGGATAATGATATGCATGGTAAATGGTATTTATGTCAAATGGATTATACATTGGGAACCATATGGTGCCGCTATTGAGCGAGCAATGAATTGGGATGCTGTCGCCATTGAGCGACCATCAGTTATGACGCCACTATTGTTGAGCGTGCGCGGGGTTTAGAATGCCGCTATTGTGGAGCGAGCAATGAAATAGGAACATGGAACCATTCATTTGATATATGTGACATCTACGGTCTTTTATATAATAATTGTACCATATTGGTTATGGAACTGGCATAATAAAACGGTATTAGTTAATCCATGCGCCGATTAACTGGCTTTGGGAATCTGATGAGTTTGGTTATTTTGAGAACATGGACAATACAGGGGATCCCGGATGAGGATGATACCATCCAGGGAGTATCATTTAAATTATGGCATTTACATTCTGTAAATTATGAATTGCAATGTTATGTTATTGGATTGGTGGTATTGGTATGCTCACCCCGTGTGGGAGCTGTCTCTGTTGGGGCAGGTGTTACAGGTGTAGCAGCAGCTTTGGAGTTGAGCTCGGGCTGTTGATTTGAGGTACTTTCAGGATCGAGGTACCAGAGCTGGTTGAATAAGTACATAGATCCAGTGTTGAGATCGAGCTGTGCTTGGGAGGTGCTTCCAGGATTGAAGTACCAGTAACGGTATCCGGTAGAGTGTTTTATACATCAGATACACGCTTATCCATTGGGTACTCTTATGTGAGTACATTTTACGTGTATATGAAATGTATCGATGGGTTACGGCTTCTCTCTGTTCATTATGGTTGCATGCAATTAATTATGGAATTGCTAAATGAACTAAGAGCATGTTAGTGTATTATGTGGGTGCATGTTATATGAATAATCTTGGTTGGGGAATCTGAATATTATGTGAATTGAATGCAAGAAATTTTCTGGGTAGCATACGGTGTTGCACTTGCACATGGTTTTCCCCATGATTTATGATTATATGCACTAATGGTACGGCTTAATACACTAATAACGGGTTAAGGGCACGGGGGTCCTTACACCAGGCAACGGCGCCAAAAATTTGATCGATATTATTTTAAACAATTAATTCCAGTGTAGCGATTTTAGACTGCAAGTGCACGGTGTCAAGTTTTAGTATAGTGATTTAAAAGAAGTGGTGTCGTACCCACAGGGACTAACGTATAAGTACCAAATAAAATTAGCAAAATTATATTTAGCCTACGAAATAAATGAATAATTATCTGATTAAAGCTAAAAAACTTAAAAACTCAAAACTAAATCAACTCCTTTGAAGATGCGAAGGAATTCCACTCGAGAAATTTATCAAGATGTTGATTCAATTGTGTTATCGTCAATGATTTGTTTGTACGAATAATTACTACCCAATTAATTCTTAAGGTGACGGATTCCCTAATATGTAATACCCCCGAAATGTGATATGATTATGTTCTACGATGATAAATTATGATGTGTTTAAGGGTTGTGATGTATTTAAATTGGGGGCCACGATTTATGTTATGATGATATGTTGTGGGGAACATGTTGGGTGTTTTAAGGGATGTATTAATTAAATGAAGTTAGAAAATATCGAGTGAGGATATTTTAATACATCGTACTATATACCGGGACACAATTAAACACCTCAAGGCACCCCAACCACACCACCCCCCCCCCCTACTCGGCCACCTCCCCTTTTCCCACTTGTCAAAGCCCATACCCCCACTTGGTCATGCCCATGCTTCCAATCACTTTGCAGCCAAATCATTCCCTTCTCCTTCTCTTGCTCCCCTTCGTTCCATCTTAGCAGCTGTAAGGCAAGGAAAAAGCTTGGTAAGAAGGTGTTCAAATCCTTGCAAAAAGAGGAGCAAAAAGAGAGGGGTAAGTGGGTACCCTGTTTTCTGGGTTTGTGTTTGAGCTTGGGTTTGGTGGGTTGTTTTTAACTCATGCTAAGTGTAGGCTTGGGTGAAACCTGGGTAAGGATGCTTACATGGTAGTATTAAGTAACTACTAGCATGGTTGTTTGAGCATTTTACATGATTTATGTGATAGATTTCTTGTTATGAATCTATGTGCTCGAAAAACCTGGACAAAGAAGAAGATACTCTGTTTTTGTATAGGATGGTTGAGGATGAAGATTATGATGATGTTATGATGCATGTTAGCTTAGGTTTTGTTAAACCTTTGATTTAAGAGCTTACATGGATATTTTATGAAGTTCTTCACATGTTTGTTTCAGCATGAAAGATGTGTTATGAAGTAGAAAAGATGGTATGAAAAGAGGTGCTCAAAAATCTGGGGAAAATCCCGATTTTTCAGAGCTCTCGATCGATCGAGATTTGGTCCCGATCGATCGAGCGAGGCAGAATGTCTAATGCATGTTTTCAAAATTTTGATGCCGATCGATCGAAGGATTTCTCGATCGATCGGTGAAGCTCCTCGATCGATCGGTAAAATGTTCGATCGATCGAGCGAGGCAGAATGCTAAGGCACTGTTTGTGCACAGTGTCTCGATCGATCGAGACCTTGGGCCGATCGATCGAGAGAAGCAGAAAGTTGAAAAGTATAATGATGTTTTATTTTGTTAAGTTTATGATGTGAGATGGTTTGAGGCATCTAATATGGTATTGTGTGGTCTTGTAGAACCATCCCAGGTACCGGCACCATCAAGGAGATAAAGTCCGTTGACTCCTCCTCTTTTGAAAAGGTACGTAAGAAACGTACGGGCACCGGACGGTAAACCATACTCCTACCTCTGATGATGATGCCTATAATAATGATGTTTATGATGATGTTTACGATGATGATGTTTACGATGATGTTTATAATGATGATGTTTATGATGATGTTTACGATGATGATGTTTATGATGACGTTGATGATGTTGATGTTATGATTGGGTAAGACGCCCATGTGGTAAGATGCCACCCAATGTATGTGAGCGGGTAAGATGCCCATGTGGTAAGATGCCACACAATGTTATGATACGGCAAGACGTCATATGACGGGGTAAGATGCCCTGTGGTAAGATGCCACACAACGGTTATGTTATGGTAAGATGCCATACAACGGGGTAAGATGCCCTCATACATGAATAAGAATCAGGGATAACAAAAGAAGTCGAAGAACGACCAATAACATTTACTTAACTAAGATGCTATGCATTACTGTATGTCTTTTCTATCATGTTAAGTAAATATGTATGTGCTCACGATGTGTTATCCCTGTAGGTACACTTTTGGACGAAAGGACTAAGGGTCGGGTTGAGGCAGTGAGCTACGAGGGACACAGGAATGCATAGGATTCAAGTTATGATTAGTATCTACTCTAGGAGTAGTGTAAATCTAAATGACATTCTTGTAGAATGTAATGAATTATTTTTGAAGTTTTGTATTTTGGCCTGTAATCCTGTTAGCTCGTGTAACAACCAAAACCTTAAGATGTTACCTTAATGCATGATTAGTCCTTCTTATGTCTTTTAATCACTGTTAAGGTGAGAAGACCCCACATTAGTGGTATCAGAGCAGTGGTTAGATAACCCGGGAATGAGTGAAGGGTAGCCTTAGCAATAAGTTGGCTAGGTGCTTACTTTTAAACATGTTTTGCGCATAAGCTACATATGAAGTATATGACTGTTATGCTAACATGTTATGCCTTTCTAACGATGTATATATGAACTGTTTTTGGATCTTGTTGTTAACCCTTGCGTTGCAGTATGGCAGCAAACGTGGAGGTAGGTGACGCAGTGAGCGTCAATGCAAGTGCGGGGCGTACGAATCCCCTACCCCCGCCAGCTTTTGATGATGAACCGTCCGAACAACAGTTGTTGCCAGGGGAGCTAAGCTTAACTCAGTTTCTTGCTTACCGACCCCCAACCTTTGAAGGAACCGAAACTGGGGAA
Organism: Haberlea rhodopensis; assembly: GCA_907163345.1. Classification (NCBI taxonomy): domain Eukaryota; kingdom Viridiplantae; phylum Streptophyta; class Magnoliopsida; order Lamiales; family Gesneriaceae; genus Haberlea; species Haberlea rhodopensis. Next base: position 189,804 of record CAJQUN010000447.1, read on the forward strand.
CGAGCCGAGGAATGGTTGGAAAGAATAGAGCAGATCTTTGTGGCAGCCCCATGTGCGAAGACAGCATGGATACGGTTAGCAGAGTTCCAATTGGCCAAGAAGGCGCTAATGTGGTGGAAGACCACTGTGGTAGAGCAAGAGGCTCAAGGTCATGAAGTTAATTGGAAAATGTTTCGGACTCGCTTTCTGAATCGTTATTTCTCGGCTGCTGCACGACAGGCTAAGGAAGATGAATTCACTCACCTCAAGCAAGGTAATATGTCAGTGTCAGATTATGCTCTTCAGTTTTGCTCCTTACTCAGATATGTGCCTCACATCGCCACGAGCACTCAAGCAAAGATGAGGAACTTTATGAAAGGCTTGAGGCCGGAGCTGTACGATAGGGTGATTACTTATGGCCCTACTTGCTTTGACGATGCACTCTCACGGGCTGAGCTAGCCGAACTGGGAGTGGGTGCATACCCTGATGTTGTACCACCGCCAGCACCCCCTCAGAAATCCACTCATTGATAATTTGAAGCCAAGGGGTGAGCAATTCAAATCAAGAGGAAACACATCGGCGTCCAGGTTCAGTGGTAAGAGGTCTGACAATAGATGGAAAGGAAACCGAAGGAGTGATGCCCCATCTGGAAGGGGGCAGTCTCAGGGAGACAGATCCGGGAAGGTCCAATGCACTCTTTGTGGGCAACCACATCTGACGAAAGATTGTATAGGATGCTATGTTTGTGGCGACAAGGGCCACTTTGGTAGACAGTGTCCCAACAGGGGAAGTCAACAGGGTCCTGCGGGGAGGCCTGCGGATAGGACAGCACAGCACAGACCACCATTTGTGCCGCGACAGTATGGAGGTCAGCCTATGGGGCCACCTCAAGGACAGTCTATGCATTGACAAGGGAGCAGGCTTCAGCGGCTCCGGAGGAGGTTATAGCGGGTACGTGTCTTTTATTTACGCACCCTGCTTTTATATTGATAGACACAGGTGCGTCACACTCTTTTGTGTCGACGAGTTTTGTTGAAAGGCACCACATATGCACTTCTCCGTCCCCCATGCCTCTTATGGTCTCGACCCCCGCTGGAAGAAGTTTGACTACGGATCAGATTGTCTATGATGGCCTCATTTATTTTGAGGATAATGAGCTAAGATCAGATTTGATTGTGCTGCGAATGACAGACTTCGATTGCATTGTGGGCATCGATATTCTGAACAAGTATCAGGCAGTGGTAGACTGCAGGCAGAGGACTGTCCGATTTAGACCTGTATTGGGAGTCCAGTGGACATTTTATGGGGATGGTTCCCGTCCGAAGATTCCGTTAATATCTGCTGTCAAGATGACACAGCTATTGGAACGAGGTCATGCAGGATATCTTATATATACTGTTGATATGACGGATAAGAGGAAGGAATTAAAGGTTGAGGATGTGCCCGTAGTGGCGGAGTTTCCTAATGTCTTTCCGGAGGAGATTCCCGGATTCCCACCGACGAGAGAGGTCGAGTTTGGGATTGAGTTACTACCAGGGACGCCTGGATTTCTCGTGCCCCGTATAGGATGGCACCAGCGGAGCTAAGGGGGCTAAAGATTCAATTGCAAGAACTCCTAGACAAAGGCTACATACGCCCTAGCGTATCACCATGGGGTGCGCCTGTCTTATTTGTTAAGAAGAAAGATGGATCGATGCGTCTATGCATTGACTATAGGCAGTTGAACAAAGCTACAGTAAAGAACAAGTATCCACTCCCGAGGATCGATGACTTGTTCGATCAGTTGCAGGGTACGAGGCTCTACAGTAAGATCGATCTGAGGTTGGGGTACCATCAGATTCGAGTAAGAGAAGATGATGTTCAGAAGACGGCTTTCAGGACTAGATATGGGCACTATGAATTCGTGGTCATGCCTTTTGGGGTGACGAATGCCCCAGCTGTCTTCATGAGTTTGATGAACAGGGTGTTCCAGCCATATTTGGATCAGTTCGTCATAGTCTTCATTGACGACATACTTATTTACTCTCGGACTGAAGAAGAGCATGTAAGGCACTTGAGGACAGTGCTTCAGATCCTTAGGGATCATCAGTTGTATGCAAAGCTTAGCAAGTGCGAGTTCTGGTTGGACATCGTGGTATTCTTAGGCCATGTCATATCTAGCCATGGGATATCTGTGGATCCCAAGAAGATTGAAGTTGTGATGGAGTGGGCTGCACCCACTTCTGTACCTGAGATAAGGAGTTTTCTCGGTTTGGCAGGATATTACCGACGTTTCGTCGAGGGTTTTTCGAAGATTGCCAAACCCCTGACACAGCTGACTCAGAAAGGAGTCCCCTTCTTTTGGTCTGAAGCTTGTGAGGAAAGCTTCCAAGAGCTGAAACGTCGTTTGACTATGGCGCCTGTGCTGGTGATTCCGTCTGAAGATAAGAGATTCGCCTTGTATACGGATGCGTCATTACAGGGTTTGGGCTGTGTGTTGATGCAAGATAAGCATGTAGTGGCTTATGCATCGAGGCAACTGAAGCCAGGTATCCAGTGCATGATTTGGAACTGGCGGCCATCATATTTGCCTTAAAAATCTGGAGGCATTACTTGTATGGCACGTCCTTCACTATATATACGGATCATAAGAGCCTGAAGTTCTTATTCACTCAGGCAGAGTTGAATATGAGGCAAAGAAGGTGGATGGATTTGCTCAAAGACTATGATTGTGAAATTGAGTACCATCCAGGTAAAGCGAACCTGGTAGCAGATGCCTTAAGTCGGAAGGTGAAGAGTACTGCAGAGGATGTCATGTGTTTGTCGGCCTTAATGACTTCTTACTGCCATCTGGGCTATGACTTCGATGTAGACACGTCGACCTTATTGGCGGAGCCAGATATATTTGAGGCAATCAGGAAGGCCCAGAAGTTGGATAGTGAGATTCAGAGATGGACATCATTGATACTTCAGGGTCAGCCATCCAAGTTCAGAGTGGCTGAGGATGATTCTTTGAGACTGGGCAACCGATGGGTAGTCCCAGATGCACCAGGGCTGCGTAGAGGAATATTGGAGCGGGCTCACAGTAGTCGTTTCAGTATCCACCCAGGGGGAAAGAAGATGTACAAAGATCTATGCGATCAATTCTGGTGGAGACGCATGAAGCGTGAGGTAATCAGTTTTGTTAAAAGATGTTTGATCTGCCAGCAGGTAAAGGCAGAGAGGCAGAGGCCTGGTGGAGAGCTGAAGAGCTTAGAGGTGCCTGAATGGAAGTGGGAGCATATATCTATGGACTTCGTGACCCACTTGCCGAGGACGGCCTCAGGATTTGACGCGATCTGGGTGATCGTAGATAGGCTGACGAAGACGGCTCATTTCATCCCTTACAGTATGTCGTATACATACTTAAAGATGGCCCAAATGTATATACGTGATGTAGTGAGATTGCATGGTATTCCAGTCTCGATAGTGTCTGACAGGGACCCGAGGTTCACTTCACATTTCTGGGAGGGTCTTCAGACAGCTTTGGGCACAGAGGTGAGACTGAGTACGGCCTATCACCCTCAGACCGACGGCCAAACAGAGCGTACCATTCAGACGCTCGAGGACATGTTGAGGGCATGTATTCTGGAGTTTGATACTCCATGGCAGGATTCAGTGCCACTGGTAGAGTTCTCCTATAACAACAGTTATCAAGCGAGCATTCAAATGGCCCCTTTTGAAGCTCTGTATGGACGACGATGTAGATCACCGCTGTATTGGGAGGACTTGACTAGCAAAGCGGTCGGAGGACCGGATATGATCAAGGATATGGAAGGTAAGATTAAGATGATACGCCAAAAGATGAAAGCGGCACAAGATAGGCAAGCGGCCTATGCCAATAGGCGGTGACGACCACTAGAATTCCAGTTAGGAGACAGGGTCTTCTTAAAGATCTCGCCCTTCAGGGGTGTGGTTCGTTTCGGGATGCGGGGAAAGTTATCTCCGAGGTATGTTGGGCCATATGAAGTTTTACAGCGTATCGGTACATTAGCTTATCGTTTGGCTCTACCGCCGTCTTTATCTGGAATTCATGATGTCTTCCATGTTTCTATGTTGAGAAAGTATGAGCCAGACCCGTCTCATGTTTTACAGCCTACTGAAGTGCAGTTGGATTCAGATGTATCCTACGTTGAACGACCGGTCAGATTCTGGATCGTGAGGATCGCAGACTACGAAGTAAAGTTATACCGATGGTCAAAGTTCAGTGGGATCGTCGGGGTGTCGAGGAGGCTACGTGGGAGACGGAACGGCATATGGTGCAACACTACCCGGAACTATTCTCTGGTATGTTTTTAATGTATAGTTCCATTATGATGATGCATGTGGATTTCGAGGACGAAATCTTATAAGTAGGGGAGTAATGTAATACCCCCGAAATGTGATATGATTATGTTCTACGATGATAAATTATGATATGTTTAAGGGTTGTGGTGTATTTAAATTGGGGGCCACGATTTATGTTATGATGATATGTTGTGGGGAACATGTTGGGTGTTTTAAGGGATGTATTAATTAAATGAAGTTAGAAAATATCGAGTGAGAATATTTTAATACATCGTACTATATACCGGGACACAATTAAACACATCAAGGCACCCCAACCACACCACCCCCCCCTACTCGGCCACCTCCCCTTTTCCCACTTGTCAAAGCCCATACCCCCACTTGGTCATGCCCATGCTTCCAATCACTTTGCAGCCTGTAGGGTCTTCCTACCTTGACATCGTCTTAATCACCTATTAGGGACTAAACATGCATTTATAACGTCTTAGGGTTTCAGTTGTAGCGTAGAGCTAGTAAAATTATGGGCCGAGAATGAAATTTTAAAAGCTAAAATAATTACATTCACAAAATGAATGTTAAGGCGATAGAATTATTCTACTCCTAGAGTAGATACTATCCAAAAGTTCTTGCATCCTAACTTCTTCCATGCTTCTCAAAGCTCACTGCCTCAACCCGGCCCTTAATCCATTAGTCCAAAGGTGTACCTACAGGAACAACCCATCATGAGCATATACATCTTTACTTAATAATCATAAGGAAATGGCATATAAATTAATGCATGAAAGTAATTGATAACATATACTTCCTGGTTAATCGTATTAACCCTCTTTGGTTGTCCCTGTTTCATAGTCATGCATAAAATCATTAGTTCTTGCCATAAATGATTAAACATCATACTTCACATATATGCTCTCAACAAACTATGTTAATTAGAAATGGGATTGTCCGGGTTCCATTATGACAGCGGTATAATTGGCCCCCTCGCTCGACATAACACATCATATGATACCCATCGCTACACCTTGATAGCGGATTTATCTCTTTGTTCAGCGGATGATACCCCTCGCTACGCCTTGATAGCGGATGTACCCCCTTGCTTAGCGGATGATACCCATCACTACACCTTGATAGCGGATGTACCCCATCGCTCAGCGGATGATACCCATCGCTACACCTTGATAGCGGATGTACCCCATCGCTCATTTATGTGAGCGGCAAGACCTTCCTCGCTTGCCCATAATAACCACCGGACATTCAACCATTCTTAAGAACATAGTTTCATATTCATCATAAACATCACAGCATCTTATAAACATCATCATCTTGTAAACATCATTATCATATAAACATTATCATCTTATAGACATCATCGTCTCATCATAATCGTTATAGTAACGTCATATCATTTTCTTTTATCATAACACCATCGTAAGCATCTTGTCATCATTATTTATTATAAAATCATCTTCATCGTGAACTTACTTATCATAACATCATCTTAAACATCTTATCATTTTTTATTCATTATGTACATCATCATGGCATCGTAAATTCTTATGCCATCATAGTATGATCATAATATAGGAGTATGGCCTCTTGCCATATGGGCATCTTACCCCGTGGCGTCTTACCACATAATAACATCGTATCCCATCATCATAAACTTACTTATCAAAATCATCATCATAAACTTCATCATCATAATCATCATCATCATAACTTACTTATCATAATCATCTTTATAAACATCATATCATCTTCATTTATCATAACATCATCATCATAAACTTGCTTATCATAATCATCATTATAAACATCGTATCATCTTCATTTATCATAACATCATCATCATAAACTTGCTTATCATAATCATCATTATAAACATCGTATCATCTTCATTTATCATAACATCATCATCATAAACTTGCTTATCATAATCATCATTATAAACATCGTATCATCTTCATTTATCATAACATCATCATCATAAACTTGCTTATCATAATCATCATTATAAACATCGTATCATCTTCATTTATCATAACATCATCATAAACATCGTGAATACTTATGCAATTAATGCATAGTCAGAGTTAGGAGTGTGTTACCGTCCGATGCCCGTACACTTCTTACGTACCTCAATTCCAAAAGTGGAGGAATTGAAGAACTCTATCTTCTCGATGTTGTTGGCACCTGGGATGGTTCCACATAACCATACAAATCGATATTAGAAGCTAAACAATAGCCAAATACCAAAAATTCAACAAAAAACATCATTTGCCATGTTTAACACAGCGGCGATCGATCGCTACTTGAGGCGATCGATCGCCTCGCTCTTTTGTCTTGCGGCGATCGATCGCTTAATTTTAGGCGATCGGTCGCCTAACACGTGAAATGGCTACTGCCTCTCGGCGATCGGTCGCCTCATTTTAGGCGATCGATCGCCTCCCCTGCGAAAATGGTACTGCCCTATGGCGATCGGTCGCCTCTTTTCAGGCGATCGATCGCCTCGCACAGAGTCGGGATTTTTCACCATTTTTGTACATTTTTCGAGCTCATCCTCATACCATTCAAACCCAAACTTTCCAATCACACTAACATCATCATAACTTGTTAAAACCCACATAAAACACTTCAAAAATCATACCCCAACAACATACAACACATACCCCAAACAAACCCACATAAATCACTTCAAAATCATCCCATTTCAAATCCAAACTTCATAAAAACTTTAGGAAGGGTTCCATACCTCTTGAAGACTCCAAATCTTAACAAAGATCACACAAACACAAGTTTTGTGGAGTTTCCTCCTTCCTCCTTTGAGGGATTTCGAAAATGGGGTGAGGTTAGGGCTTTGGGAGAGAATTGGGGGTTTTTGAGTGGTGGGGAAGAAGTTAAGGGAAAATGGGATAAAAGGGGAATATAGTGGGGTTATTAAAATTGTACCCCAAATTAACATGATGTATAAAATACCCCAACATGGTATTTTAAAAGCATTTACAAAGATGCATTAAACTTCCACTAAATCATGTTTTCCTCATAATTCCCAATCAATACAATTAAATCATGTTAACCCCATTTCCTATCATGCATAACATGCACCTTGAAACGTAACCCCCGTGTCATGCCTATCATGTGACTAAGCATTTCATCGTGATAATTAATTTAAACACATAAATCAATTATCCACATAATTAAACACATGAACATAATTAATGCCTTAATTGCAGTTAATTATTTCGGGGACATCACATTACTCCCCTACTTATAAGATTTCGTCCTCGAAATCGCATGCACTTACCCAAAATGAAACTAAACATAAATCATACCAGAAAATAGTTCCGGGTAATGCTGCATCATGTGCCGTTCCGTCTCCCACGTAGCCTCCTCGACACCCCGACGATCCCACTGAACTTTGACCATCGGTAAAACTTTACTTCTTAGTCTGCGATCCTCACGATCCAGAATTCTGACCGGTCGTTCAACGTAGGATACCCCTGAGTCCAACTGCACTTCAGTAGACCGTAATACATGAGACGGGTCTGGCTCATACTTCTGTAACATAGAGGCATGGAAAACATCATACATCCCAGATAAGGACGGCGGTAGAGCCAAACAGTAAGCCAAAGTACTGGTACGCTGCAATACTTCATATGGCCCAACATACCTCGGGGATAACTTCCCCCGCATACCAAGACGAACTACACCCCTGAAGGGTGAGATTTTCAAGAAGACCTGTCTCGTACTTCAAATTCTAGCGGTCGTCGCCGCTTGTTGGCATAGGCTGCTTGCCTATCCTGGGTCGCCTTCATCTTTTGGCGTATCAACTTAATCTTGTCTTACATATCCTTAATCATATCCGGTCCTCCGACTGCTTTACTAGTCAAGTCCTCCCAATACAGCGGTGACCTACATCATCGTTCGTAAAGAGCTTCAAAAGGAGTTATTTGAATGCTCGTCTGATAGCTGTTAATATAGGAGAACTCCATCATTGGCACTGAATCTTGCCACGGAGTATCAAACTCCTAAACACATGCCCTCGACATGTCCTCGAGCGTCTGAAGGGTACGCTCTGTCTGGCCGTCTGACTGAGGGTGATAAGTTGTACTCAGTATCACTTCTGTGCCCAAAGCTGTCTGAAGACCCTCCCAGAAATGTGGAGTAAACCTTGGGTCTCTGTCAGACACAGTCGAGACTGGAACCTCATGCAACCTCACCACATCCCATACATATTATTGGGCCATCTTTAGATACGCAAAAGTCATACAGTAGGGGATGAAGTGAGCTACCTTCGCTAGCCTATCCACGATCACACAGATCGCATCAATCCAGAGGCCGCTCTTGGCAAGTGGGTTACAAAGTCCATAAATACATGCTCCCACTTCCATTGGGGGGTACTTCCGAGCTCTTCAGCTCGCCATAAGGCCTCTGCCTTTCTGCCTTTACCTGCTGGCAGATCAAACATCTTTTGACAAGGCCATAACATCACGCTTCATACGTCTCCACCAGAATTAACCACCTAAGTCCTTGTACATCTTCCTTCCTCCTGGGTGGATAGTGAACCGACTACTGTGGCTCGCTCCAACAAGATCGACACTCGCACCGGCGACGTGTCCACATCAAAATCATAGCCCAAATGGCAACAAGAGGTCATCATAGCTGATAAATTCATGACATCCATCTTCTTTGTCGCATATTCATCTCAGCTTGTGCGAACAAAACTCCAGGCTCTTATAGTCCGTGTAGATGGTAAACGACGTACCATCCAAGTAATGCCTCCAAATTCCAAGGCAAACATAATGGCTGCCAGCTCCAGATCGTGGACTGGGTACTTAGCCTCATGTGGTTTCAACCGCCTCGATGCATAAGCCAGCACAAGCTTATCTCGCATCAACACATAGCCCAAACCTTGAAGTGATGTATTCGTGTACAAGGCAACCTCTTGTCTTCAGAAGGAATCACCAACCCTGGCACTGTCGTCAGACGACGCTTCAATCCTTGGAAGCTTTTCTCACAAGCTTCGGACCAAAAGAATGGGACTCCTTCCTAAGTCAACCGTGCCAGCGGCTTAGCGATCTTGATATAACATGATCCAAGAATACTACACTGCTCGACCAGAACTCGTACTTACTGAGCTTTGCATACAACTGATGATCCCTAAGGATCTGGAGTACTGTTCTCAAGTGCTTTACATGTTCCTCTTCAGTTCGAGAGTAAATAAGTACATCGTCAATGGAAACTATGACGAACTGATCCAAACATGGTTGGATCACCCTGTTCATCAGGCTCATAAAATAGTTGGGGCATCCGTCACCCCAAAAGGCATGACTAAGAATCCGTAGTGCCCATATCTAGTCCTGGAAGCTGTCTTCTGTACATCATCCTCTCGAACTCGAATCTGATGATACCCCGATCTCAGATCGATCTTACTGTAGAGCCCCGTACTCTGCAGTTGATCAAACAAATCATTAATCCTTAGAAACAGATACTTATTCTTCACCATGGCTTTGTTCAGTTGTCTGAAATCAATGCACAGCCGCAATGAACCATCTTTCTTTTCGACAAATAGGACTGGTGCATCCCAAGGCGATATGCTAGGGTGTATATAGTCCTTGCCAAGGAGTTCTTGCAACTGAACCTTTAATTCCCTTAACTCCGCTGGTGCCATCCTATACGGGCACGAGAAATGGTAGGCGTCCCCGGGTAGTAACTTAATCCCAAACTCGACCTCTCTCGTCGGTGGGAATCCGGGAATCTCTTCCGGAAATACATCAGGAACACCGCCACTACGGGCACATCTTCAACCTTTAACTCTTTCCTCTTTCAGTAATAACCACAGTATAGTTGAAATATCCTTTGTGGTCTCGTTCCAATAACTGTGCCATCTTGACAACAGATATTAACGGAATCCTTGAACGGAAATCATCCCCATAGAATGTCCATCGGACTCCCATATCAGACCTGAATCGGACAGTCCTTGTCTGCAGTCCACAACTGCCTGATACCTGTTCAGAACATCAATGCCTACAAACTGACATCCCCAGAACAATCAAGTCTGTCCTCAGTTCGTTATCCTCAAAATAAATGAGGTCGTCTTAACCAATCTGATCAGTTATCAAACTTCTTCCAGCGGGGGTCGAGACTACTAGAGGCGTGGGCAACGGAGAAGTACATATGTGGTGCCTTTCCACAAAACTTGTTGACATTTGCTGCCATACTGCAAGATAAGGGTTAACAACAATACCCAAAAGCAGTTCACATAATACATCGTTAGAGAAGCGAAACATGTTAGTACCACATCATATACTTCATATGCAACTTATGCACAAAACATGTTTAAAAGTAAGCACCTAGCCAACTTATTGCTAAGGCTACCCTTCACTCATTCCCGAGTTATCTAACCACTGCTCTGATACCACTAATGTAGGGTCTTCCTACCTTGACATCGTCTTAATCACCTATTAGGGACTAAACATGCATTTATAACGTCTTAGGGTTTCAGTTGTAGCGTAGAGCTAGTAAAATTATGGGCCGAGAATGAAATTTTAAAAGCTAAAATAATTACATTCACAAAATGAATGTTAAGGCGATAGAATTATTCTACTCCTAGAGTAGATACTATCCAAAAGTTCTTGCATCCTAACTTCTTCCGTGCTTCTCAAAGCTCACTGCCTCAACCCGGCCCTTAATCCATTAGTCCAAAGGTGTACCTACAGGAACAACCCATCATGAGCATATACATCTTTACTTAATAATCATAAGGAAATGGCATATAAATTAATGCATGAAAGTAATTGATAACATATACTTCCTGGTTAATCGTATTAACCCTCTTTGGTTGTCCCTGTTTCATAGTCATGCATAAAATCATTAGTTCTTGCCATAAATGATTAAACATCATACTTCACATATATGCTCTCAACAAACTATGTTAATTAGAAATGGGATTGTCCGGGTTCCATTATGACAGCGGTATAATTGGCCCCCTCGCTCGACATAACACATCATATGATACTCATCGCTACACCTTGATAGCGGATGTATCTCTTTGTTCAGCGGATGATACCCCTCGCTACGCCTTGATAGCGGATGTACCCCCTCGCTTAGCGGATGAGACCCATCACTACACCTTGATAGCGGATGTACCCCATCGCTCAGCGGATGATACCCATCGCTACACCTTGATAGCGGATGTACCCCATCGCTCATTTATGTGAGCGGCAAGACCTTCCTCGCTTGCCCATAATAACCACCGGACATTCAACCATTCTTAAGAACATATTTTCATATTCATCATAAACATCACAGCATCTTATAAACATCATCATCTTGTAAACATCATTATCATATAAACATTATCATCTTATAGACATCATCGTCTCATCATAATCGTTATAGTAACGTCATATCATTTTCTTTTATCATAACACCATCGTAAGCATCTTGTCATCATTATTTATTATAAAATCATCTTCATCGTGAACTTACTTATCATAACATCATCTTAAACATCTTATCATTTTTTATTCATTATGTACATCATCATGGCATCGTAAATTCTTATGCCATCATAGTATGATCATAATATAGGAGTATGGCCTCTTGCCATATGGGCATCTTACCCCGTGGCGTCTTACCACATAATAACATCGTATCCCATCATCATAAACTTACTTATCAAAATCATCATCATAAACTTCATCATCATAATCATCATCATCATAACTTACTTATCATAATCATCTTTATAAACATCATATCATCTTCATTTATCATAACATCATCATCATAAACTTGCTTATCATAATCATCATTATAAACATCATATCATCTTCATTTATCATAACATCATCATCATAAACTTGCTTATCATAATCATCATTATAAACATCGTATCATCTTCATTTATCATAACATCATCATCATAAACTTGCTTATCATAATCATCATTATAAACATCGTATCATCTTCATTTATCATAACATCATCATCATAAACTTGCTTATCATAATCATCATTATAAACATCGTATCATCTTCATTTATCATAACATCATCATAAACATCGTGAATACTTATGCAATTAATGCATAGTCAGAGTTAGGAGTGTGTTACCGTCCGATGCCCGTACGCTTCTTACGTACCTTAATTCCAAAAGTGGAGGAATTGAAGAACTCTATCTTCTCGATGTTGTTGGCACCTGGGATGGTTCCACATAACCATACAAATTGATATTAAAAGCTAAACAATAGCCAAATACCAAAAATTCAACAAAAAACATCATTTGCCATGTTTAACACAGCGGCGATCGATCGCTACTTGAGGCGATCGATCGCCTCGCTCTTTTGTCTTGCGGCGATCGATCGCTTAATTTTAGGCGATCGATCGCCTAACACGTGAAATGGCTACTGCCTCTCGGCGATCGGTCGCCTCATTTTAGGCGATCGATCGCCTCCCCTGCGAAAATGGTACTGCCCTATGGCGATCGGTCGCCTCTTTTCAGGAGATCGATCGCCTCGCACAGAGTCGCGATTTTTCACCATTTTTGTACATTTTTCGAGCTCATCCTCATACCATTCAAACCCAAACTTTCCAATCACACTAACATCATCATAACTTGTTAAAACCCACATAAAACACTTCAAAAATCATACCCCAACAACATACAACACATACCCCAAACAAACCCACATAAATCACTTCAAAATCATCCCATTTCAAATCCAAACTTCATAAAAACTTTAGGAAGGGTTCCATACCTCTTGAAGACTCCAAATCTTAACAAAGATCACACAAACACAAGTTTTGTGGAGTTTCCTCCTTCCTCCTTTGAGGGATTTCGAAAATGGGGTGAGGTTAGGGCTTTGGGAGAGAATTGGGGGTTTTTGAGTGGTGGGGAAGAAGTTAAGGGAAAATGGGATAAAAGGGGAATATAGTGGGGTTATTAAAATTGTACCCCAAATTAACATGATGTATAAAATACCCCAACATGGTATTTTAAAAGCATTTACAAAGATGCATTAAACTTCCACTAAATCATGTTTTCCTCATAATTCCCAATCAATACAATTCAATCATGTTAACCCCATTTCCTATCATGCATAACATGCACCTTGAAACGTATCCCCCGGGTCATGCCTATCATGTGACTAAGCATTTTATCGTGATAATTAATTTAAACACATAAATCAATTATCCACATAATTAAACACATGAACATAATTAATGCCTTAATTGCAGTTAATTATTTTGGGGACATCACACAGCCAAATCATTCCCTTCTCCTTCTCTTGCTCCCCCATTTTTGTTCCAGCTTAGCAGCTGTAAGGCAAGGAAAAAGCTTGGTAAGAAGGTGTTCAAATCCTTGCAAAAAGAGGAGCAAAAAGAGAGGGGTAAGTGGGTACCCTGTTTTCTGGGTTTGTGTTTGAGCTTGGGTTTGGTGGGTTGTTTTTAACTCATGCTAAGTGTAGGCTTGGGTGAAACCTGGGTAAGGATGCTTACATGGTAGTATTAAGTAACTACTAGCATGGTTGTTTGAGCATTTTACATGATTTATGTGATAGATTTCTTGTTATGAATCTATGTGCTCGAAAAACCTGGACAAAGAAGAAGATACTCTGTTTTTGTATAGGATGGTTGAGGATGAAGATTATGATGATGTTATGATGCATGTTAGCTTAGGTTTTGTTAAACCTTTGATTTAAGAGCTTACATGGATATTTTATGAAGTTCTTCACATGTTTGTTTCAGCATGAAAGATGTGTTATGAAGTAGAAAAGATGGTATGAAAAGAGGTGCTCAAAAATCTGGGGAAAATCCCGATTTTTCAGAGCTCTCGATCGATCGAGATTTGGTCCCGATCGATCGAGCGAGGCAGAATGTCTAATGCATGTTTTCAAAATTTTGGTGCCGATCGATCGAAGGATTTCTCGATCGATCGGTGAAGCTCCTCGATCGATCGGTAAAATGTTCGATCGATCGAGCGAGGCAGAATGCTAAGGCACTGTTTGTGCACAGTGTCTCGATCGATCGAGACCTTGGGCCGATCGATCGAGAGAAGCAGAAAGTTATAATGATGTTTTATTTTGTTAAGTTTATGATGTGAGATGGTTTGAGGCATCTAATATGGTATTGTGTGGTCTTGTAGAACCATCCCAGGTACCGGCACCATCAAGGAGATAAAGTCTGTTGACTCCTCCTCTTTTGAAAAGGTACGTAAGAAACGTACGGGCACCGGACGGTAAACCATACTCCTACCTCTGATGATGATGCCTATAATAATGATGTTTATGATGATGTTTACGATGATGATGTTTACGATGATGTTTATAATGATGATGTTTATGATGATGTTTACGATGATGATGTTTATGATGACGTTGATGATGTTGATGTTATGATTGGGTAAGACGCCCATGTGGTAAGATGCCACCCAATGTATGTGAGCGGGTAAGATGCCCATGTGGTAAGATGCCACACAATGTTATGATACGGCAAGACGCCATATGACGGGGTAAGATGCCCTGTGGTAAGATGCCACACAACGGTTATGTTATGGTAAGATGCCATACAACGGGGTAAGATGCCCTCATACATGAATAAGAATCAGGGATAACAAAAGAAGTCGAAGAACGACCAATAACATTTACTTAACTAAGATGCTATGCATTACTGTATGTCTTTTCTATCATGTTAAGTAAATATGTATGTGCTCACGATGTGTTATCCCTGTAGGTACACTTTTGGACGAAAGGACTAAGGGTCGGGTTGAGGCAGTGGGCTACGAGGGACACAGGAATGCATAGGATTCAAGTTATGATTAGTATCTACTCTAGGAGTAGTGTAAATCTAAATGACATTCTTGTAGAATGTAATGAATTATTTTTGAAGTTTTGTATTTTGGCCTGTAATCCTGTTAGCTCGTGTAACAACCAAAACCTTAAGATGTTACCTTAATGCATGATTAGTCCTTCTTATGTCTTTTAATCACTGTTAAGGTGGGAAGACCCCACATAATATAATCAATACACTTTCTCAAGCTATATTGAAACTAATATTAAATTGAAACAAGTAACTATCGTTCACTTAAACCAATTTAATATTGAATAAATCTCGATGAAAACCGTTAACTTTAAATCTTTCAATTCAAATTGATCACGTATGTGATTTAATCTCTCGATCTAAATCTTTAACATACAACATTAATCATTATAGCGTATTATAACTTTATCTCTCGATCTCAATTATAATTCACCAATTCAATCAAAGTTAGCAAGGCTTTGATAGCATTAAGATTATAATTCATGCACAAAAGAATTAATCCACTCAAACACATTCAAATCAATGACTCAATCACAATCTTCCCTAACCTTAATAAAATAAACTTAATTTATATTCAAATTAAACTAAAAAGATGTATAATTGTTTCTCAACCTCATAAACATCAATAAATTTGAAAATCAAAACAACTAAAGTTTAGAAGTACGATAACGTAGGAGTCGAATCCGTGCGTTGAACGTTACATCTTCTCTTACTTCCTTCCATGCACTTCGAAGGCTTTTTCTCTAAATTTGTATTGTTGTTGGAGGATGAAAGGAGGCTGAAATATGGTGTATATTCTGATATTGGGTCTGATATTGGTCCCATATTTCGTGCCCTAGGTCCCTTATTTATAGAAGAGGAGGTGGATGGAAGTCTTTCCATATAGATCAAACTCAACCAAGTCTTTTTTTTTTCTGAAAATTCTGTTGCTCGATCGATCGGTACAATTGTCTCGATCGATCGAGCACTTTAAACTCTCGGCCCTGACTTTTTCTGCCTCACTCGATCGATCGAACATGAACTGCCGATCGATCGATCTTTCTTCAATCTCGCTTGTAAATTCTTTGCCATGCTCGATCGATCCTTCGATCGATCGCGCTCCACTACCGATCGATCGGTCATGTCAGAATCCAAATTCTTCAATTATTGCCTCGGTTTGATCCGTTTTCTTCCTTCTAGCTCAATTCTTCCACTTTCCACCTAGATTCCTGAAACAACCAAATAAATACCAAAAAGCGTAACATCATCCCAGAATCTACACGAAAATATATACATATCATTGCAAAAATACACGTAATATTCAACCCCATCATGTGTCCTTTATACTGATGCATCACTACAAGGCTTGCGTTGCGTGTTGATGCAGGATAAGCAAGTGGTAGCCTATGCTTCAAGACAACTGAAACCACATGAGACTAGATATACAGTTCATGATTTATAATTGGTGGCCATTATCTTTGCACTGAAGATTTGGCGACATTACTTATATGGCACGTCGTTTACAATATTTACGGATCATAAGAGCCTGAAATTTTTATTTACTCAGGCAGAGTTGAACATGAGACAGAGGAGATGGATGGACATATTGAAGGACTATGATTGTAAGATAGAATACCATCCAGACCTGACTAACCTGACAGCTGATGCCTTGAGTCGAAAGGTGAAGTATACTGCTGAAGATGTCATTCATTTGTCGGCCTTGATGACTTCCTACTTCCAGTTGGGGTACGATTTTGATGTATCTACATCACATGTACTTGTGTCAATGTTATTAGCGGAGCCTGGTATTTTTGAGAACATCGGAGTAGCTCAGAAGACAGACAATGAAATACAAAGATGGGTAGTACTGGTCTCTCAAGGACAGCCATCGAGCTTCAGGATGGCTGATGATGGCACCTTAAGGCTTGGTGATCATTGGGTAGTCCCTGGTACATACGGATTACGCCAAGAAATTTTACAAAGAGCTCATATCAGTTAATTTAGTATCCATCCAGGTGGTAAGAAGATGTATAAAGACCTGTGTGACCAATTTTGGTGGAAGCAGATGAAGCGAGATGTATTAGCATTTGTAAAAAGATGTTTGATCTGTCAGGAGGTGAAAACGGAGAGGCAGAGTCCATGAGGTGAATTGAAGAGTTTGAAGTGCCTAAATGAAAATGGGAACATATATATATGGATGTTCTAACTCATTTGCCAAGGACTGCTTCGGGATTTGATGGCATTTGGGTGATAGTGGACTGACTAACTAAAATAGCTCACTTTATACCTTACAGTATGACTTTCACGTACTTGGGGATGGCCCAGCTGTACGTTCATGATGTAGTGAGGTTGCACGGATCCTGATTTCCATTGTATCTGATCGAGATCCGAGATTTACTTCTCACTTCTGGGAAGGTCTACAGTTAGCTTTGGGGACTGAAGTAAGGTTGAGTACTGATAGGCTTAGATTTTAAGTGTTTTTAACTGTAATTTCTTCCCATTTTCCGTACTTTTTCCTGGATGATATTATGCTTTTTGGTGTTTATTCGTTTGTTTCAGGAAATTAGATCAAAAATGGAAGAAATGAGCTAATATGAAGATAACGGGCGAAATCGAGGCGAGAAAGAGTTGAAATGAAGGAAGTGAGATTTTCGGAATCTCGATCGATCGAGATTTTGTCTCGATCGATCGAGCCAGGCAGTGTGCTGAGTATCAAATGAATCGAAGTCTCGATCGATCGAGATTATTTCTCGATCGATCGACCAAGGCAGAAACTTCAGAGCTAAATTTAACAAAGTCTCGATCGATCGGAAGGAAATCTTGATCGATCGAGCGAGGCAGTGAGTTTCAAAGGCTGGCATGAACAGTGAACCGATCGATCGGACGCAAATCTCGATCGATCGAGACGCAAATCCGGGAAAATCTTATCTTCCATTTTTGAAATGATTTTTGAGGTATAAAAGGATAAATCACTTCCATATCAAGGGGAGACCATACCAGACGTGATTTAGGTCGAAAATTAGCAGCCCTAGCCGCCGCCTAAAGCCGCCGAAGGAGATTCAATCTCCGTTCTTCGTCCAAAGTCGAGCCAATCCATTCCGGAGTGCAAGGAAGGAGAAAGAGAAGAAATCACGGTGCAACGCACGGATTCATCCACCGTTTATCGTATTTATAAACTTTGATTTCTTTGATTTTCAATTCCATTTGATGTTTTGAGGTCGAGAGACAATTAAACTCTTATGTATTTGATTTGAATTAAATCTAGTTTATTTTATCGAGTTTTAGTTTCATTGTGTTTGATTATTGATTCAATTGTGTTTGAGCGTATTGATTGTTATTGTTCATAAATTAATTGTTTGTGTAGATCAGAGTCTAGCTAGCTTTGATTGAATTTGAGAGTTATAACCGAGATCGAGAGATAACGTTGTAACACGCTCCATTAATTTATGATGTATGTTACGATTGAGATCGAGAGATGATATCACATACGTGAGAACTTGGAATCGAAAGATTTAGAGTTATAAGGTGTTGACGTCTTATGCAATATTATATTAGTAAATAGGTGCACGAGAGTGACTTATTCTAATTAATGTTAGTTTCTTTACAGCTCGAGAGAGTGTATCGAATAATCGCGAAAACCTTTCACCTTTAAAATCAATTGATTGATAATTTGAGAATTCAGTTGAATCATTAAAGATAACATAGTTGAACGACGATCTTGGTAATTTTCTCGAGTAACTTGCCTTCGCATATCCGGGACCATACATTTTACTGTTTCTTGTTTGTTTGTCGGACGTTAGTTCAGTTTGGCATTAGATAATCACCTTTGTTAATCGTAGGCTAAATATAATTTTATTAATCTTATTTGGTACTTATACGTTAGTCCCTGTGGATTCGACAACCCGTACTTAATTTTCACTATACTAAAACTTGACAACCGTGCACTTGCGGTAGAATCGCTTCACACTATTCTTCGAAATATCTTTTGTTTAAAAATAAAGCGGTCAAGTTTTTGGCGCCGTTGCCGGGGACTAATCTGTATAATATCATACGAGATTAGTTAATTGTAATTTAGCCAATTCTTTATTATTTCGATTTGTTTTGATTCTTTGTTTTTGTTAGTTGATTGTTTTGATTTTTGATTTGTGTATTTTGTTGTCTCCTTTTGTCTATTTTGTACAGGAATCTTTTCTCTAGTGCATGCTCAGAAGAGAGGAGCCCATTCTCGAGCCTTTCGATCCGGAAATAGAAAGAACCCTACTTAGGCGATTACGAGAAGCTCGAGAGATGGCAGATAATAATGAAGCACAGAACCCAAGGTCAATGATGGACTTTGCCCAACCGGAATTTCATGGATCGTTGTCCAGTATTACGAGGCCGACGATTCAAGCGAACAACTTTGAGATCAAGCCGGCAATTATACAAATGATTCAGCACTCGGTTATGTTTGGGGGAGCGGCTACGGACGACCCGAATAATCACATCTCCAACTTTTTGGAGATTTGTGACACGTTCAAACATAATGGCGTCTCCGACGATGCCATCAGGTTAAGACTTTTCCCCTTTTCATTACGAGACAAAGCTAAGTCATGGTTGAATTCACTACCTGCAGGTTCTATCACAACATGGGAGGGGATGACGAAGGCGTTTTTATTAAGTACTTTCCCCCTTCCAAGACGGCGAAGATGTGGAACGATATCACAACTTTTGGGCAGTTTGACCCCGAGACGTTATATGAAGCGTGGGATCATTTTAAGGAATTGTTGAGGAGATGCCCACACCATGGTCTACCCATTTGGTTGCAGGTACAAACTTTCTATAACGGTTTATTTTCTTCTAACCGTTCGATGATAGATGCAGCATCTGGGGGATCCATAATGAGGAAGACGCCGGAAGAGACATATAGCTTATTGGAAGAAATGGCATGCAACAGCTATCAGTGGCAGTCAGAGAGGAGCACGCCACAGAAACCAATAGGAGTCCATCAATTGGACGAGATCACTGCTCTTTCGGCTCAGTTAGAAGCTATGAACCGGAAGATAGACAGCATGGGAGCAGCAGCGATGCAAGCTCAAGCTATCTTCTGTGAGCTGTGTGGAGGCGGTCATCCAAGCATCGAGTGCCAGGCAGGTAACCCATTCTTGCAAACTAATGAAGTGGTGAATTTGTAGGTAACAGGCCACCCAACAGTCCGTACTCAAACTCATTCAACCCGGGGTGGAGGAATCATAACAATTTTAGGTGGTCCAACAAAGAGAAAGTGTTAAATCCACAGCTACAACCGGGAGGATCGAATAAATTGAGTATGGAAGAGCTAATAGCCAAGTTCATAGCATCAGCTGAATCCAGGATGACAACTCAGATGCAGCAATAAAGAACTTGGAAGTGCAAGTGGGTAAGCTCGCATCATTTATTTCAGGACAAACGCAGGGCACAATCTCAATTGGAACAGTGAAGAATCAAAATGAGCAAGCAAAGGCCATTGAGTTAAGAAGTGGAAAAGAGCTAAGACCGCAAGCTGAAGCCGAAGAGAGTCATGGAGAGACATCCGAAGGCAAGGATATGACTGAGAAAAAGGTAACAGAGAAAGGTAAGAATTCTAACACTACACCGATCACACACATTGATAGGATAGTAATTCCTCCCCCATTTCCCGCAGCTTTGAAAAAGGCTAAGATGGACGCAGAATTTGGTAAATTTCTTGAAGTTTTTAAGAAACTACATATTAATATTTCATTTGCTGATGCTTTACTTCAAATGCCTAGTTATGCTAAGTTTTTGAAGGAAATCTTGTCGAATAAGCGAATGTTGGGCGAATATGAGACGGTAAGTTTGACGGAGGAGTGCTCAGCAATTGTGCAAAATAAAATGCCTCCAAAGTTAAAAGACCCAGGGAGTTTTACTATACCGTGCACTATAGGATCAGTATCTTTTACAAAGTCATTATGTGATTTGGGTGCTAGTATAAATTTAATGCCATTTTCTATTTTCAGGAAGTTGGGGCTAGGAGAGCCAAAACCTACTAAGGTTTCACTACAATTAGCAGATCGATCCATCACATACCCCAGGGGTATCATTGAAGACGTTTTAGTCAAAGTGGATAAATTCATCTTTCCCGTTGATTTTCTGGTACTTGATATGGAAGCAGATTCAGAGACACCACTGATTTTGGGTCGACCATTCTTAGCAACGGGAAAAGCAATAATCGATGTGCAACAAGGGAAGTTGGTTCTCCGAGTAGGGGAGGATCAAGTTACTTTTTTTGTTTTCAAAGCACTTAAACATCCACACGATGAACACATGTGTTTCAGTATAGATATTATTGATATTCTGACAAATGATTTGTTGCAAGATACATTCAAGGATAACATGGAAGCATGCCTAGTGGAAGCTGATGAGCAACACTGCAAGGAAGACATTGAGAGTATAGCTTTTATGAACAACACCAGTCCATACATGAAGCGAGCCACTGAGAATCTGGGAGAGTTGGGAAAAAGAGATATTAAACCTCAAAAGCCATCAATTGAAGAGTCACCTAATCTTGAGCTCAAACCTCTTCCATCACATCTCAAGTATATTTTCTTAGATGCTGAAAGATCTTTACCAATCATTATTTCTTCGTCTTTGACAGGTAATAATGAGGAAAAGCTTCTAAAAGTCCTTCAGGAGCACAAGAAAGCATTTGGATGGAAGATATCAGATATCAAAGGAATTAGCCCATCGGTCTGCATGCATAAAATTCTTATGGAAGACACATTCAAGGCCGTGGTTCAACCTCAACGTCGTCTTAATCCAAAAATGCAAGAGGTAGTCAAAGCTGAGGTGATTAAGCTTATGGACGCAGGTATTATCTATCCTATTTCTGATAGCTCGTGGGTAAGTCCTATTCAATGTGTACCAAAGAAGGGAGGTATTACTGTTGTTCCTAATGAGAATAATGAGTTAATACCCACAAGAACAGTCACAGGGTGGAGAGTGTGTATTGATTATAGGAGGTTAAATGATTCCACTCGTAAAGACCATTTCCCCCTTCCCTTCATTGATCAGATGGTAGAAAGGTTAGCAGGGTATGATTTTTATTGCTTTCTAGATGGATATTCGGGATATAACCAAATTGCTATTATGCCTGAGGATCAAGAGAAGACCACCTTCACTTGTCCTTATGGCACATTTGCATTCCGAAGAATGCCATTTGGATTATGTAATGCACCTGCTACCTTTCAAAGATGTATGGTGGCCATATTTCATGACATGTTAGAGAAGTTCCTAGAAGTATTCATGGATGATTTTTCTGTGTTTGGTTCTTCTTTTGATATATGTTTAGCTAACTTGACTTTGGTGTTGGCAAGGTGTGAAGAGACAAATCTTGTACTAAATTGGGAGAAGTGTCACTTTATGGTCCAAGAAGGAATAGTCTTGGGACACAAGATATCTAAAAGGGGTATTGAAGTGGATCGGGCTAAAATTCAAGTGATACAACAATTACCACCGCCAACAACAGTGAAAGGAATCCGAAGTTTCTTAGGACATGCAGGATTTTATCGACGTTTCATTAAGGACTTTTCAAAAATTTCTAAACCTTTATCTCATTTGTTAACTAAAGATGCATCTTATGAATTCGATTCTGATTGTATGCAGGCGTTCGAGACACTCAAAGAGAAATTGGTAACTGCACCGGTATTGGTCGCACCTGATTGGGAGTTACCTTTTGAACTAATGTGTGACGCCAGTGACACTGCGGTAGGAGCAGTCTTAGGTCAAAGGAGGAACAAGGTATTTCATACAATTTACTATGCTAGTCGCACTTTGAATGAAGCACAACTTAACTATGCCACCACTGAAAAAGAGCTTCTAGCCATAGTTTTTGCTTTTGATAAGTTTCACTCCTACCTAGGTCTTGCTAAAGTTATTGTGTACACTGACCACGCTGCACTTAAATACTTACTTTCAAAGAAAGATGCCAAACCACGCTTAATTAGGTGGATTTTATTATTGCAAGAATTTGACTTAGAGATAAGAGATAAGAAAGGTGTTGAAAATGTGGTTGCAGATCATTTATCGCGAATTGAGAACATAACTGATACAAGTGACAATGAGGTAGTTGAGATTAATGAGAATTTCCCTGATGAGCAATTGTTTAGTGCTGAATTGTTACCTTGGTATGCACAGTATGCAAACTATATTGTTAGTGGTATCCTCCCACAAAATCTGACTTTTTATCAAAAGAAAAAATTCTTTTCTGAGGTTAAACATCTTTTGTGGGAGGAACCATACTTGTTTAAAGTCTGTGCAGACAATATCATAAGGCGTTGTGTCCCCAAGGAGGAGATACGGGATATTTTGCAGAAATGTCATGATGGGGATGCTGGTGGGCATTTTGGAGCTACCAAAACAGCGGCTAAGGTACTTGCTTCTGGATTTTATTGGCCAACGCTGTATAAGGATACATTCAGGTATGTCTCTTCATGTGATACATGTGATAGATGTCAGAGGGTCGGTAATATTTCTAGGAGGAATGAATTACCATTGATCAATATGCTTGAATGTGAAATTTTTGATGTGTGGGGAATAGATTTCATGGGACCTTTCCCAAGCTCTTGTTTAAATAAATACATACTTGTTGCAGTAGATTATGTGTCAAAGTGGGTAGAGGCGGAAGCTTTGCGCACTAATGATGCTCGAGTGGTTGTACAATTTTTGAAAAGAAAAATTTTTACTCGTCTTGGCACCCCTCGAGCAATCATTAGTGATGGTGGCACCCATTTTCGTAACAAACAATTTGAAAAACTTTTGGGTAAATATGGTGTCACCCACAAAGTGTCTTCGCCTTATCATCCACAAACCAGTGGGCAAGTAGAGGTTTCAAATCGAGTGTTGAAGAGGATCTTAGAAAAAACAGTGACTCTAAGCCGAAAGGATTGGTCCTTACGCTTAGATGATGCACTATGGGCTTATAGAACTGCTTTTAAGACTCCCATTGGCACATCACCTTATAAGTTGGTATTTGGTAAGGCATGTCACCTCCCTGTTGAACTTGAACATAAAGCATATTGGGCTATTAAATGGTTGAACTTTGACTGTCAGGCTGTAGGTGAGAAGCGTCTTCTACAATTGAATGAGATGGAAGAATTCCGAAATCAAGCATATGAGAATGCCAAGATTTACAAAGAGAAAACTAAGAAGTGGCATGATTCGCGTATACAACAAAGGGAATTCAAGGTAGGAGATGCTGTACTCTTGTTCAACTCCAGATTGCGACTCTTCCCAGGCAAACTACGTTCTCGTTGGTCCGGGCCATTCACCATTGCAAAGATCTATCCCTCTGGTGCAATTGAAGTTACTGATCCTAGCAGGGGAACATTTACAGTGAATGGGCAACGCTTAAAGCATTACCACATGAGCAATGGAGTCCAAACGGTTTCTATAGTTTATCTTGACGACTAAGAGAGAGGAGATGACAGTCCAGCTTGGGACTATAAATCAAGAACTCTTTCTTATTTCCTTTGTTTCTTTTTCTTTTTCTTTAGTTTAGTTTTATTGATTTTGTGATTTTTTTTACTTTTGTTTTGTAGCATGAATCTGTGTGTGGCGAGGAGCACCACTACCCAGTCCCCCCTCCGGAGCATGATGAGGACGACGATCAGTGACGATCGTCGTCATGGTATGTGTCTTTGCCTGTGCATTCATTTTTCTTGTTCATTGAGGGCAATTCACATGCTAAGTTTGGGGGGGGGGGGGGTTTGAGTATTTGTATATATCTTGTACTTGCACATTCTGCTACTTGTCTTGCTTCTTTTCCTAGCATGATTGCATGATTTTGAGACTGATTCATTCTTGAGGAATAATTTGAGCACTTATTGAGTCATGATTGAGTGAAGTATGTATTGATTAAAGTGAAAATTTCTGTTAACTATGATGAGTCTTGAGCATCTTAGATAACTCTACAATTTATTTAAAAGCACTTTGAGGCGAAATTTATAATTATGAACTTGACTTGGAGATGATTTAGGCGATCTTTGGACCGTTTGTGCCTTTCAAGCCTACCTTTTATACATCATTCCTTAATGTCCCCTCTTGTGCCTGATTGAAAAAGAATGGTATATGCATTGCATATGATTAGACCCCCATTCAACATTCTTGACAACCTCATTATACCTACCTTGGATTGAGCCTAAAAGAAAATTTTTACCCACCCCTAGGGGAGTATAATGAATCTCATTAAATTGTTATATGTTGATAAGTTCATTGTGAAAAAAAAATGAAATGAACAAAAGAATGAGCAAAGAAAAAGAAAAGATGTAGAGAAAAAGCCTTGAAAAGAAAATTTAAATAAGACCCAAAGTTGCCAAGGCTAGAAAATGTGAAGAGAAGCTCAATGATTATGTGAGAAGATTTTGAACTGATCATGTTCTACTCTCTTCTTTGCTTCTATCCTACCTTTTCTTTGGAGCCGACACCAAAAGGCCTAACGTTATAAGCTTTTAAAGTCCTGTTGATCCAAGTCTAGGGAATAATTACATTAGTGGAGAAGTGTGGGATAGTAAATCTGTAGAGTAGTTCAAAGTAATCTTGACCAGGAGTTGATATGGCACATGTTGATCTTAAAGATATATATGTAACTCATGTTTGACAATAGCACACACGCACGTTCCGATGTTGCGATGTATTGTTTAACTTAGGAGGAATCGCTTCTTGTTAAATGTTGAATGACTTTTATTGATGTGTAAGTAGGATTTCTGAGTTTTTACGTATGTTGTAAAGATGATTCTTGCTTAGTATCGAGTTTAACTTTTCTTTTTGAGCTTATTGCTTGCTCGAGGACGATCAAGTCTAAGTTTGGGGGAGTTGATAGGCTTAGATTTTAAGTGTTTTTAACTGTAATTTCTCCCCATTTTCCGTACTTTTTCCTGGATGATATTATGCTTTTTGGTGTTTATTCGTTTGTTTCAGGAAATTAGATCGGAAATGGAAGAAATGAGCTAATATGAAGATAACGGGCGAAATCGAGGCGAGAAAGAGTTGAAATGAAGGAAGTGAGATTTTCGGAATCTCGATCGATCGAGATTTTGTCTCGATCGATCGAGCCAGGCAGTGTGCTGAGTATCAAATGAATCGAAGTCTCGATCGATCAAGATTATTTCTCGATCGATCGACCAAGGCAGAAACTTCAGAGCTAAATTTATCAAAGTCTCGATCGATCGGAAGGAAATCTTGATCGATCGAGCGAGGCAGTGAGTTTCAAAGGCTGGCATGAACAGTGCACCGATCGATCGGACGCAAATCTCGATCGATCGAGACGCAAATCCGAGAAAATCTTATCTTCCATTTTTGAAATGATTTTTGAGGTATAAAAGGATAAATCACTTCCATATCAAGGGGAGACCATACCAGACGTGATTTAGGTCGAAAATTAGCAGCCCTAGCCGCCGCCTAAAGCCGCCGAAGGAGATTCAATCTCCTTTCTTCGTCCAAAGTCGAGCCAATCCATTCCGGAGTGCAAGGAAGGAGCAAGAGAAGAAATCACGGTGCAACGCACGGATTCATCCACCGTTTATCGTATTTCTAAACTTTGATTTCTTTGATTTTCAATTCCATTTGATGTTTTTGAGGTCGAGAGACAATTAAACTCTTATGTATTTGATTTGAATTAAATCTAGTTTATTTTATCGAGTTTTAGTTTCATTGTGTTTGATTATTGATTCAATTGTGTTTGAGCGTATTGATTGTTATTGTTCATAAATTAATTGTTTGTGTAGATCAGAGTCTAGCTAGCTTTGATTGAATTTGAGAGTTATAACCGAGATCGAGAGATAACGTTGTAACACGCTCCATTAATTTATGATGTATGTTACGATTGAGATCGAGAGATGATATCACATATGTGAGAACTTGGAATCGAAAGATTTAGAGTTATAAGGTGTTGACGTCTTATGCAATATTATATTAGTAAATAGGTGCACGAGAGTGACTTATTCTAATTAATGTTAGTTTCTTTACAGCTCGAGAGAGTGTATCGAATAATCGCGAAAACCTTTCACCTTTAAAATCAATTGATTGATAATTTGAGAATTCAGTTGATCATTAAAGATAACATAGTTGAACGACGATCTTGGTAATTTTCTCGAGTAACTTGCCTTCGCATATCCGGGACCATACATTTTACTGTTTCTTGTTTGTTTGTCGGACGTTAGTTCAGTTTGGCATTAGATAATAACCTTTTTTAATCGTAGGCTAAATATAATTTTATTAATCTTATTTGGTACTTATACGTTAGTCCCTGTGGATTCGACAACCCGTACTTAATTTTCACTATACTAAAACTTGACAACCGTGCACTTGCGGTAGAATCGCTTCACACTATTCTTTGAAATATCTTTTGTTTAAAAATAAAGCGGTCAAGTACGGCATACCATCCTCAGACAGATGGTCAGACAGAGCGTGCTATAGAAATGCTCGAAGATATGTTGAAAGCTTGTGTGTTGGAGTTTGACACTATGTGGCAGGATTCAGTGGCCTTGGTGGAGTTTTCGTACAATAATAGCTATCAGCGAGCATTCAGATGGCTCCATTTGAAGCCTTATATGGTCGACGTTGTAGATCTCCACTGTGCTGGGATGACGTAAATCGTAAGTCATTCGGAGGGCCAGAGTTAATCCAGGAGATGGAGGAGAAAGTGAAGGTTACGACTGAGAATGAAAGCAGCCCAAGATAGACAGACATCTTATGCTAATAAACGTCGATGACCGTTAGAATTTTAGTTGGGTGACAAAGTATTCTTGAAAATCTCACCTTTCAGGGGTGTTGTGCATTTTTGGATGCGAGGAAATTTGTCACCGAGGTATGTCAGCCCCTATGAGATCTTGCAGCATATTGGCACATTGGCTTACCGCCTAGCCTTCCCACCGTCGCTATCTGGCATCCACGATGTGTTTCATATGTCGATGTTAAAGAAGTATGAACCGACCACCCGTCGCATATGTTACAGTCTTCAGAAGTGCAATTAGACTCTGATGTGTCGTATGTAGAACGTTCGGTTAGAATAGTGGATCGAGCAGATCGCAAACATTGAAATAAAGTGATACCGATGGTTAAAGTTCAATGGGATCGTCGTGGTGTCGAGGAGGCCACGTGGGAGATGGAGCGACATATGATGCAACACTATCCGGGGCTATTTTCTGGTATGTAAATTTTGAGTTTTTATGATGAAATATTGGTGAGTTATACAATTTCGAGGTCAAAATTCATTTAGTAGGGGAGAAATTTGATACTCGAAAATATCAAGTGAATTACACTTGATTATAGTAATTATGAAATAATTACCGACTATGTTTGAACTCGGTTTTAGGATTAACCGAGTATGATATGATTATGTGTTATTCATGATTTTATTCAAATAATATGTAGAAGCTTTTTGGAGAATTTTGAGTGAATTGTAATGGCATGAATTGAATCATTGTCCATGATCATGTGAAATGGGAGAATTGATCTTGTGATAAAAAAGGCATAAATTAGAATTATTTTACATTTTATTGGGGTAAGAAGTTAAACCAAGGCTTAAAGCATAGTGAATGTTAACTAGCAACATTTAAAATAAGAGGATGAGAAGCATTTGAGCCACAAAACGTTATCTGCACACATTACACATTTTTTCATACACTTTTCTCTACAAAAAAAGTCCCCAACTCTTCCCTTCCTCTTCTACCTTCCATTCTTTGAAAGCTTGGATTTTAGCTTGGAAACATCTTGAACTTGATTTGGAGGAGTACAAGGGGTAAGGAACTAAAGTTTGAATTATGTGAAGTAATTGTTGATAATCTTTCTTTGTTGATGACAATTGAATTTCAAGCTTGAGATGAGCTTTAATGTTGAAGAATGAGTTGTATTATGGTACTTGGGTCATTGTAGTTGAAATGTTGGAACCATAACATGTGTTGGTGCATTGAGTTGATGATGTGCAGGAAAATGTGAATTTTTCGAAGGAACATGGCTCCGCAATCGATCGTCAACCTGTGTGGGATCGATCGCACGAAGCCAACCAATAATTTGGCGAAAATCAGCTCCGCGATAGATCACCGAGTTGGTCGCTATCAATCTCGGAAGGGCAGTAGATTCTCGCGATCGCTATCAATCTCGGAAGGGCAGTAGATTCTCGCGATAGATCGCGAGGTTCAGGCGATCGATTGCGAGTCAAATTTTTGAAAAATTATTATTTCTTGAGGATTTTGAGATGGGATCTAATATGCCTTCTAGTATTGAATTATTGCAATTGTGTAGAGCCTTCCCAAGAAGCGGGACAACGAAGAGGATAATCTCTGATTTATCCTTCATTTTGGTGGGAAAAGGTACGTAGAGAGACGTACGAGCATTGCCGGTAAAATGTACTTTGTAATGTTATTTGCATGCATGTTGATGTATGGGTGATTTTTGTGGAATATTGTGAGTCGTTGTTATATCGAGTGAGGGATATACTACTTGTCGTTGTCATATCGAAGCGAGGTAATGAATACTTGCCGCTAGCGTATTCAAGCGATGGAATATAATACTTGCCGCTAATATGTCGAAGCGATGATTATGCCGCTGTCATATTGAAGCGAGGGGTATTATGAATGCCGATGATATGTCAAAGCGAGGGGTTATAAATACCGCTATTGTGCGAAGCGATGGGTATTATATATTCACTGTTATAACAAGACTGCGAATGTCGTACTGCTATGTTTATGTGGATTTATGTCATGACATCGAATAGATTGTAGAGTTGAGGACAAATTTTTATAATATAATAAATATGAATATGAGTTGTGGAACAGGGACAACCGATGAGAGCATGCTAAATACACTGAATAAATGAAGTACTTTTATACTGGATATTTATGCATTTTACCATATGATAATTATTGGTATGGATGTGGATGATTATATGCTCATGTGTTGTGGGTTGTTCGTGTAGGCACTGTGGTCAAGAGAACTAAGGCAAGAGTTGTCATTGTGAGCTAAGTGAGAGATAGAGCTATCAATCTAGAAGAGCAATATAAACTTTTGTATAGTACACTACTAATGAGTAGTAGGACACTATTAGCAATTACATTCATTTTGTTTTGGGATATAATTTTAAGGCAATCGTAGTGAACCATTAGAATTCACACATGAACTAGAATTGCGCAATAGAACATGTATTGCAGCATATGATGACTAGCACACTGTCAATTTTCCATTTCGAATTAATAGGCTTCGAAGATGAAAGGATTGTACCTACCATGTTAACTACTGGAGTATTCAAAGTAATATGAGCATTATCCTTTCTCAGCAACTTCAAAATTTCAGCATATTGAGCTGGTGTGAAAAGAGCCTCATTCACTTCACAAGTATCTACCTTGTTTTCATCATCAGGATCATTAGTCGTCATGTTAGCAACTCCACATCCTTTCGAGCCTTTAAACTTCGGATTTGCTGCTTTGTTTTTTCCTTTGTATAACCTGTGCCCTGGTGGATAACCAATCAACTTATAGCAGTTAGATTTAGTGTGACCATTCCAGATGCAATGTTCACATCTAAATGAATTTTTATCTTAAGTCCTCCCTTGAGAAAAAAAAGTTGTTGCTGAGATGTCCAGTGGTTGCGATAATATAGACACTAGAAATCGATTAGACTCATCAGTATTTGGCTCCTGACATATGTATAACTTTCATTTAATCCCATCAGAAATTGTAGGAACTTTTGTTGTTGATCATGTTCCACACATTTCCTCGCAGAATCATATGCACATGAAGGTAACACGACAAGAGATGCATATTCATCCCAGAGTTGTCGTAGCTTCGAGAAATAAATTGATACACTGTTACTACCTTGCATCAAGCGACCGATTTCATGATGTAGTGAAAAAATCCTAGATTCATTTACATTATTGAACCTCTCCTTTAAATCATTCCATATTGTTGCTGCATCCTTCGAATACATGATTCCTCCAAAAATTTCTTTTGAAACTCCATTCATAATCGAGGATAACGCGATTGCATTGCATCGTTCCATATATGTAAGGTATTTGAACCTGTTTCAGGTCATGGACAGCTTCCATCAACAAATGACTGCTTGTTCTTCGCACACAATATGATCATCATAGCACTACTCCAGATTCCATAATTCTCCGTGCCAATTAGCTGCTCAGAGAACAAATTGATGCCATGTGTGTCGGAAAGCTGCAAATACAAATGATTGTGAATATTGATTGTTGTGTCCGCAGTTGAAGTTGAGCTTCCAGTTATCATAGTGCAAAAGACGTGATTTTTTTAAAAAAATAAAAAATCTCGTGAATGAAAAAAAATTCACAAAATCAAAAAACAGTGATCGTCGTGTTAGCATAAAATACCCTACAATCCAAACGTTGGCCCTATAGACTTTATGGACCCTAGCCCAATTAGCTAGCTCATTACCTCTATAAATATACCATTCCATCTAGGGTTAAAATACAACTTCATTCAATACACTCTCCTAAGCTGTCATCACGCTAGCACTGGTGCCGAGGTTGTAGATCTGGTCAGGTTGATTGGACTAGAGGATCACCTACATCAGATTGATTTCGCTGTTATTGGTAATTCATTTTCGTGTATTTATATTCGATTTATGCATGTTATAATATATGAATCAAGTGCGGTCGATCTATCCCCGGGTTAGATCTGTTTATGTTTTATTCCGCTGCGTTTGGATCTGACGTCGGGGTACGGAAACCCAACACGTGAACTAAAGTGAATTCGAAATTCTTTAAAAAAAAACACAAATCAAAGAACAATTAGCTTCGATCTGAAATGAACGTGGATCTCAACCTCAAACCTAGCTCTTTTACACCATAGGAATTTGGTGAGAAAATAATATCACATTTCTGGAAAAGTATGCAAAATGAACACAAACTAACTCCTACGGTTATAACCATCAAACACGACTTTGAGAGAAAACGTAAAGTTAAATCTTAATAGAATCAAATATAACTGACCATGGATCAATAGAAATTATATTACTGTGGTTAGATTTGTCCTTCATGCCAAAGGATTCCGTTCGAACCATGTTCCCATAACAAACAAATGCACCAAAATAGAGTTGTCATAACCCAAGTTTTCTACGAAATATTATGAACTGCGGAAAGCACTCGTCAATTTATGGCCATAAAGTCATTTATTACCTCATTTGGGAGAGATACGATTTCGAGTCTCGGATAAAATGTTAGTCCCTCCCTTAAAATTAAAAAAAAAACAAAAAAATCTATTCTTAAGTTGAAATGTTCGTGACCATTTCAAAATCTTCTACTCTATAATATTTACAAGTCTTGATTCCAAGCTCACGGTAAATCTATTCTTAAGTTGAAATCTATAAAAACCGTTTCGGAGTTAGCAATCATCCAAATATATTTAATAAATTTCATTTAAAATTGGAAGAAAAAAAAAGGGCGTTTAAAGTGACTTTATACATGAATATTTTTATTTTGTTGAATGTTTTTTACGGATTTTTTGATGTTATCCCAGGCAGGGGTGGGAATCGGGATGGGTTTCGGGTATTCGGGATATTCGGGTTCGGGTAATCGGGTATCGGGATTACTAAAGGCATACCCGAACCCGAACCCGAATATGTCGGGTACCCGAATTCGGGTACCCGAACCTTGAATTTTTATTTTTTTTTAAATTTTTTTAAAGAAACGCTCTTTAGATTTAAACCTAAAAAAATATTTTTTTTATTTTTAATAGGAAATCGGGTTCGGGTACCCGAACCCGAACAAATTTTCTCTCAAACCCCTACCCGAATCCCGTCCCGAACCCGCCACTACCCGATCGGGTAATACCCGATTATCCCGAAAACCCGATTATCCCGACCCGATCGGGAAATACCCGATCGGGTCGGGTCGGGACCCGAATTCTCGAACCCGTTTCCCACCCCTAATCCCAGGAATAATTTATGAATATTTTATTTATATATGATACGACTCTTAAAATAAAATAAAATATAACTTTTTTTAAAAAAAAATTGCATGTCTGGCAACATATGTACTATACAGGTTCGGCATTTATTAAATTTCACTATAATATTGACTTTTTAAATATTAAAAACAAAGAATTTAAATAACTTAAAAGATTAAATGGCTGCAATAAGACGACGTTTGGAATCAATAACCCCCACCGACTATCAAAGCACCGCCTTACAACCAATCACTGTCATCCACGTATCAACCATAATATCAAATTTGATAAAGTCCAGCAAAATTATCAATACACGTAAGGACCATTCTCTGCTTTGCCGTTGGCCACGTCACCATAATTATTAATTTTCAGCCGTAGATTCTTTTCCAGGAAAGCCCGTGGACGCCAAAATTCGCAAAAGGTATTTATATATTTAAGAAGTTGGAGTTTTTTCGTATTCTGTTCAGCTTCTTGTTTTTTGGCATCTGAATATTCAATCGCAGGCGAGAGGAAGCTCCGTGTCAGCTCGGTGAATTTGGATTGCAGGAGTTCCTTTTCTGTTGCTGAGGTACTGCTTTAAATGTTGATGTTTTGAAATTTAATGTACATGTAGAAATGCTTTCTGATTGTTTGAAGTCGTTTTCCATGATTTATGTAAATTGATGGATTTTTAAATCTGTTGTTGAATTTTATTGTTTTTTTAACTATGTTTTGTCTCTCCTTCTGGCGGTTTCACTGCTTAGTTTAGATTGTCTGGTTAGCTAATGTGAAAAACTGGGTAACGTTTTTTTTTTTTTTACATATGATTAAGCATTGAAAAGTTGTTGAAATGTTCTGATTGTAGATTATCCAGCGTCTGCATGCGCTAAGCAATGTATTTTACAGAAAATTTAGCTTTTTAGACGAATTAATCTTAAGAATTTACGATCAGTTAATAGTAACAACATTGACGCCGCCACAAAATTGACTGTAATTTGGGTTTTCAGACGCATCGGAGAATATCTTGGAGTGTGTATGATGTTTATAATGCAATTTACAGTGATGTATTTGACTTTATTGGCTTTTGATTATTTGCGGTATTGGTTAACTTCATGTAGTTTACCGTTTATATAGAATATATAACTTTGGTACTATTAGTGTATGCTACAGGATTTGAGTAGGGCTTATCTTATTTAGAAGTAAACTTTTTTGGATCATACAACTTTGGCATGGGAGTTGTGACTGTTCCTAGTTCTGCTGCAAGAACTCCGTTTGGATTGAACTCAAGAATTTCATCTCGTATAGCTGTATTGAGAAGGCCAGTTATAGTCTCTTTCAAAACTGACAGAAGTAAACATACAGCTTTAATTGCGCCGCCGAAATCTGTGTCTTTACCTGTTGAGACTGACAAAGGAAATGAAAAAAGTTTAACAAAGGGGAAAAGACATCCGGAAAGAGTGCATACTGTGTCACTTGATGAAGCCTCTTCAAGCATATTAGAGTTGGATTACAATGAAGCTGCAGCTAAATTAGAAAATATATTCAAACGAAGCCATGGGACAGCTTTATCTGATAATGAAGTTAAAGATCATGTGGCTAAAAGAAGGCGAGAAGCTTTGGAGGAGGCGGAGGAGACAAAAACAGTGGACAGGTTCATTAGAAGTCTTAGGAAGAAAGATAAGAGATTGAGTCTTGAGAAGAGGATTGCATTGTTGATAAATAAGAAAGAAAGTGAAAGTCTTGGGTCCTCTCAGAAAATGAAACATGGTAGAAGTTATGGACATGAGAAGATCGATAGGCTTGTGAGGGACTATTCATCTTCCACCGACTTGGTCAGCTTAGATTGGAAGAAGATGCAGATTCCTCCGGTTCTTTCTTCATCTGAACATAGCTGGCTGTTTAAGCTGATGCAACCGATGAAGGTGAGCAAGTTAATTAACTTTCTCC
This sequence comes from Haberlea rhodopensis, assembly GCA_907163345.1. NCBI lineage: Eukaryota > Viridiplantae > Streptophyta > Magnoliopsida > Lamiales > Gesneriaceae > Haberlea > Haberlea rhodopensis. The sequence goes on from CAJQUN010000447.1 coordinate 224,756, forward strand.
TTAGAAGTAAGTGTAATTTGTATGGTGAAGTTGAACATACGAGAAAAAGGGGAAATGTATTCCCTTTTTGGGTGTTTTTCTGTCTGTGTATCAACATCTAGCTTTGGTTGTTGACATTCAGGGAATCCTCCAAGTAAAGGAAACTTTACAAAATGATTTAGGAAGAGATGTAAGGGACGAAGAATTAGCAGAAGCTATAAATCTGGATGCAACTCATATGCGAAAACAGTTGGAAGTCGGTCATGCTGCCAGAAGCAAGTTGATCAAGGTAATATGTTCTAATGAATATGTTTGGGTATCTCTTGGTTTCAATTTCGAATCCTCAGTGTCATTTAACAGAAGAAAATTGGCATTTTTTTTCTTAGAGTGACCTGGATTTGTAAAATATTTGTTTGTGAATCCAGCATGTGATCTCATTAGCTTTGCCTTGTTAGTAGAAACATTGATGGTCCCGGTCCTAGACCCCTTCCTGCATTATAAATTAAAAGTTTGCATGGAGTTGCCAATTTCAGGAAAAAATTGTAACCGAATTCAAATGTTTTTTGATTGCAGCATAACCTCCGGTTGGTTTTATTTGTTATGAACAAATATTTTCAAGACATTGCAAATGGCTCAAGATTCCAAGACCTTTGTCAGGCTGGAGTGAAGGGTCTTATGACAGGCATTGATCGCTTTGAGCCAAAAAGGAAGTTCCGTCTCTCAACATATGGCCTCTTTTGGATCAGACATGCCATTATCCGTTCTATGACACTTTCAAGCTTCACAAAGGTCTCGTTTGGCCTTGAGTCGGTAAGCTGCTTGTATCAAAGTCATATTCTTTATCTTGCAACAAAACTGTAATTAAGCGTAAACTATTATCTGATGTAGATTAGAGCAGAAATCCATAAGGCAAAGCAAGAGTTATTGTTTGAGCTTCAGAGATTGCCAACAGAAGAAGAAATCATAGACAGAGTCGGTCTAACTCCCGAAAGATACCGTGAAGTGATGAGAGTGGCAAAGCCTATTTATTCTCTGAACGCACGCAATAGGGTAACTCAAGAAGAATTGATCAATGGTATTGAAGATGGTATTGAAGGGTATAAAAGAAATCAACCTGCACTTCTCAGGCTTGCTCTCGATGATGTGGTAAATTAACCCTAGTCATCTTCTATAATGCATGCAGTATATAATTGGTTACTCCCTCTGGGGCGAATCTAAGCCAAAATTAAGGATATATATAATATATAATGTGCATGGTGAATTTTTGCAAATGGGTCAAACAAGATATGCTCTCTCGTATAATGTGCATGGTGAATTTTTCATATGTCGTAGTCGAATTGCATAATGGTTTCTAGTCCAGTTCACTTCACCAATCTGCCATGTTCTTGTTTTTTGACAGCTTGATTCTTTAAAACCAAAGGAGAGTTTGGTAATTAGACAACGTTACGGCCTCGATGGTAGAAGAGATAGAACACTTGGAGAAATCGCAGGAAACTTGAATATTTCAAGAGAAATGGTCAAGAAACATGAAGTAAAGGCCCTCATGAAGCTCAAGCATCCAACTCGAGTCGATTATCTTCGGCGTTACATTTTCAAATGATCCCACTGGACCTCTAGCAAATACAATTTTCACAGCAAAAGTTGATAATTCTTGTGTGCATATAATCTTCAACATGGTTTAACAACAATACATGAAGGTATATCTATAGATAATAGAAAGATGTCACAATTTTTGTCTCTTCTCTCTTTTTACAACGTGTAATAATCGATAATAAACAGTTTTTATTCTTCAATAATAGAGTTTTATGATGAGAGGAGGGGTGGATTTCTCTAGATATGGGAACGCCAATGGTTAAAAGGAGTAAATAATAGTAAATATAGCTCCCGAACGGTAATGGGGACAAGTCAGCCAAAAAGGGCAAATATTCCAGAAAACTAAAGGAATAATTTAGTGAACACTTCCTCAAATTTTAGTAGTTTACTAATCTTTTCCTCAAGGTAAAATGAAAAGGTGTACTGGAAATACTAACTGCTATTTGCATGTGAAATGAATTAAAAATACCATTTTATCGTTTGTAATCCTATTTTAGCATTTCGACATATTTACACCATAAGTTAGATAAATTAGAGTAAAATCTTAAAACTTGGCAGAAATAATTATATTCTGATAAAAAAATACAGGTAGAAATTTGAGTTTGTTTTATCACCTGAATAGGATAACTATCCTTATTTACCCTTTTTTTAACGGGATACATCGGTTGATGATAATCTTGTCGCACCCATATTATGTCCGCACCAAACAGTCACTAATGCAGAAGAAAGCATTATGAAAAATGTGTTAGAAGTTTAACATGAATACTAAATCGATTTTCAATGTACCTAAACATATGACACACAAATCAAATATGCGGAAATAAAAGTTCAAGATCAGTACCTCCAGCCATTGATATGCAGTTTGATCCAGACAGATCTGAAGAACTGAGTCGCGATAGGGCGCTTCTAAACCTTATACAATTCTAATAGATGGTGTATTTTATGAAGTGAATTGCTTGGCTTAGGGACCCCCCGCAGTGTCCTTTATATATAAGTCTTGCCATCAAAGACTTAGAGTTTGACACAGTTACTCCACTTAAAGATAGTGAGTGGTTATCCAGATAGTGCGCAATCTTCTGGATTAAATATTCTTGATATTATCTTAATAATATATTAACCAAATAATATTAATTATTAACATTCTCCCACTTGGTTAATATATTCACAAACTGAATAATAAAAAATACATCATCATATCAAGAAACAAATACACGAATCATGGCGATGTGTCCTCTTATATTGAGTAGTATCTTCCATGTATCACGATGTATTATGCCTCTTAAATCCAAATACGGTATCCTTACCGAATGAATAAACCAATGCTTATTCTAGGTCCAACTTAAGTAATATTTCCCAAATAACTGAATATATACACAATTGAATAAGAGAAATATCATAACCGAAAGAGTTTCATTAAATATACAAAAAATGTACGTACTATGAAATCACATAATGGAAGCAAGTCCCATTCTAACCACATGATCCTTAAACCCCTTAGGTGGCATGCCTTTTATTAAGGATCGACAATCATCAATTCAGTACGCACGTGTTTAATAACCAATTTATTGTTTTTAACACGCTCCCAAATGGTTAAATACTTAATGTCGATGTGTTTACTTCGACTTTCACTTTTATTATTTAGCCTTAAAAGCTGTACATGAATTGTCACTATATAACCTAATGGCCAAGATATAAAATCCATAATTCTAAGCCCATATATGAAACTCTTCAACCATACACCATGTGAAGATGCTTCAAAACAAGCAACGAACATGACTGGCAAACATAAATATGTATCCAAATGTTGATTTAGCAAATCAACGCAACCGGCAAAGTCTGAATTGGACTAGCCAATACCTCCACATTATCAGTTCGTTTGCATCCTTAATACCTTTAAGGTACTTTATAACATTCTTTGCAGCTTTCCAAAAACACAATACACATATTACTCTTATATATTCCCAACATTCTCACAACAAATGCAGTATCAGGTCTAATACAGACTTGAGCATACATTAGGCTTCCAACACAAGAAGCATATGGAATGTTTTTCATTTGTTCCTTTTCAAACTCATTTCTTGGACATTGATTCAAATTGAATCTATCACCTTTCACAATGGGTGCTACACTTGGTGAACAATCACTCATCCGAAACCTCTCCAGCACTGTGTTTATATAGGTTTCTTGCGATAAACCCAAAATGTATTTGGATCTATCCATATGGATCTTAATACCAATGACATAAGATGCCTCACCCATATCCTTCATATCAAAGTTCTTAGAGAGAAATTGTTTCACCTCATATAGAAACCCCTTATCATTGGTTGCAAGTAATATATCATCTACATACAACACCAAGAAACAAATTTTACTCAGGAGAATCATTCTGGTTGTTTCATATAAACCTCTTCCTCTAGATCACCGCCGTTTTCACATCCATTTGATGCAAATCCATATCAAAATGGGCTACCAATGCCATAACCACACGAAGAGAATCCTTTTTAGATACAGGAGGAAATGTCTCTGTATAATCAATTCCCTCTTTCTGATTGAATCCTTTGGCAACGAGTCTAGCCTTATATCGTTCAATGTTGCCCAGTGAATCTTTCTTTGTTTTAAAGACCCACCTACATCCAATGGCTTTTACACCATCTGGCAACTGAACCAACTCCCAGACTCCATTATGTGCCATTGAATCTATCTCATCATTCATGGCATCGAACCATAACTTGGATTCATTACTTTCCATCGCTTGTGAAAACGTCTCGGGGTCATTCTCAGCTCCAATATTATAGTCAGATTCTTGTAGATACACAATATAATCATTAGGAATTGCTGATCTCCTCATTCTAGTGGACCTTCTCAATGTTGTAAAAACATTTTTCTCTAAGACAGGATCATGTTGTTCAACAGGGTTCTCGACAGTATCTGGAATCTGTCGATCATCAGGAACTACTAGATCATGATCAACTACTTGTGGAATCTCTAAGATTGGTTCATCAACATGCCTAAGAACTTGAGGGCAGTTGTAAACATCAATCAGTCGATCACTTACAGTGGATGGATGAGCATCGTAATGATCGTTTTCAGAACAAATATCCTGAAATCGATCGCTCCCACTAATCAGGTCATTCTCAAGAAATTTTGCATTCCTTGATTCGACAAATTTAGTGATGTGAGATGGACAGTAGAATCTATATCCCTTAGACCTTTCGGCATATCCAACGAAATACCCATTAATGGTCCTCGGGTCCAACTTCTTTTCATGTGGATTATAAACTCTTACCTCAGACGGGCATCCCCAAATGCGTATATGTTGCAAACTCGGTTTCCAACCTTTCCATATCTCAAAAGGTGTCTTAGAGACAGCATTGGTTGAAACTCGGTTTAATATATATGCTGCCATTTTAAGAGCTTCAGTCCACAATGACTTAGGAAGTTTAGAACTACTAAGCATACTACGCACCATGTCTATTAATGTCCGGTTTCTTCTTTCTGCAACACCATTTTGACCAGGAGAACCAGGCATGGTGTATTGGGCAACAATCACATGCTCCTGAAGAAACTTAGCAAACGGACCAGGTGCTTGTCCACTCTCAGTGTATCTACCATAGTACTCACCACCTCTATCTGATCTCACGATCTTAATTTGCTTACCGCATTGTTTCTCTACTTCAGCCTTATATGCTTTAAAAGCATCCAACGCTTCATACTTATTATGAAGCAAGTAGAGATACATATATCGTGAATAATCATCAATGAAGGTGATGAAGTATTTCTGACTATACGAATCTGTTAGGATCGATTTCGGGGGTGGGTTGTCATTCCACACCTGAGTTCAATCAACTTGAGCTTCAATAGCTCGTGTTCTTGAAATAATTGCACCGAGAGATTATATCGAGTTCGGTTACAAAACCGAGCGGAAGACACTCGACATAACCCGCTCTAAAACCGATTACTCATTTGAAAGTCATTTTAAAGACATGCAAGAAAGTATGTAAAAACAGTAAGGTAAATAAATGCAGTAAAGTAAATAACACAAGCATTTGTTTCTGGAAGTTCGAAGCACAACGCTTCTACGTCTCCACTTCTTCCATCTCATGGAAGGATACACTAGAAGACTTTGATTTATACAACTCTTTGTACAAACCCGGTCCAGTTGGGCATTCCCCATCCAACTAGAACTCCTAGCAACTCAACTATGTATGTTCTTTAATGTCTCACATACAAAGACCTCTCAATCGGTTGTGATGAATCATCAACTGTTACAATGGTATTCACTCTTCTATTTTAGCTCACAAATACAATGAATAGAGTGGATACAAAGGCACAAATGATTCCATAATGAATCTGATACAGCAAGGTAAGAGGTGCCAAAGGTTTGAGGAGTGCTCTTTATTTAACAGCTTTTGTCTTTGAAGTTCCTCAATTGAATCCCAAGTGGGTTTGCTTTGGAAGGCTTGGATTGATCTTCAATCTGCTGTTATTGAGCTTCCAAATCATGTATATATAGCCCCAAGTAATGATATATACGTTAGATACAAGAATATAACCGTTGGGACAGTTTTGGTAAGCTTTCAAACATTGCAACGGTCATATTCTGCTTCTGGGCTATTTTTGGAAGTCTGCTGGTCTGGTCATCCAGTTGGTCTGGTCAGCTGGTCTGGTCAGCCAGTTGGTCTGGTCAGCTGGACTGCACAGCCAGTTGGTCTGGTCAGCTGGACTGGTCACCAGTTGGTCTGGTCAGCTGGTCTGCACATCCAGTTGGTCTGGTCAGCTGGACTGGTCACCAGTTGGTCTGGTCAGCTGGTCTGCACATCCGGTTGGTCTGGTCAGCTGGACTGGTCACCAGTTAGTCTGGTCAGCTGGTCTGCACATCCAGTTGGTCTGGTCAGCTGGTCTGGTCACCAGTTGGTCTGGTTAGCTGGTCCTCCAGCTGGTTCTCTCCAGCTGGTCCTTCAGCTGGTTCTCTCCAGCTGGTCCTCCCAGCTGGTCTGGTCAACTGGTACTCCAGCTGGTCCTCCCAGCTGGTACTCCAGCTGGTCCTTTCAGCTGGTCCTCCAGCTGGTCTGGTCAACTGGTATCCAGCTGGTCCTCCCAGCTGGTACTCTAGCTGGTCCTCCAGCTGGTCTGGTCAACTGGTATCCAGTTGGTCCTCATTTCAGCAACCAAACTCAAGGGCATTTCTTAGCACATCATCAAGCTGTAAAATATCATCTACGAACTACACACTTGATGAAATATGTTAGCAACACAATAACAAGTTTTGTTAACATCAAAATCATGATTATTTGGGTTTCCAAAACCCAACAGAATCCATATCAGGACTACATATGTCTGTATGTATGATCTCCAATATATCAGAACTCCTCTTAGCACCTTTCTTTGACATGTTGGTCTGCTTACCCTTAATGCAGTCCACACAAGTGTCAAAATCGGTAAAATCCAAAGCACTAAGTAGTTCATCATTCACTAATCTTTTAATTCTATCAATGGAGATATGTCCCAATCTGTGTCACAAAATAGAGGAATTCTCATTCACAACACATCTTTTAATACCAATATTTTGTTGGGCATGCATTATAGAATTAGTGGTATCATTTTGTAAATTCAATCGAACAAGACCATCAGACAAAGTACAATTTCCAATAATCTTAGATTTATACAATAAACTGAATGATAAATCCGAAAAATTAAATGAAAATCCAACAGATACTAGTCTTGAAACTGAAATCAAATATCTAGAAAAATTTGGAATATAAAATGTCTTTCCTAAAATCAAAACGAAAATACTACTTAAAACTAATTTGCATGTCCCAACAGCCTCCACATGTGAGGGCATCTTGTTTCCAGAATAGATGCTCTGATCACTTCCCAATGGCTCATGGATTGTAGAACCAGAATCAATCCACTAGGTGTTATGATTAACATCAATCATAATGGATTCATAACAAACAAATGAGAATTGAGTACCTTTCTTTTCAAGCCACTGCTGGAATTTGGGGCAATCTTTCCTTTTTCTTACAAAAGAAACACTTGATTTCCTTCTTAATATCCAGCTGAATAGGCATTTTGACTTTCCCCTTATACTTGTGCTGACCTTTCTTCCTCATATGGGTAGCTACATGCACACTTTCAGGTTGCTCCATAGTCAATCGACCATCTTCCTGAACACACATGGTCATAAGTTCATTTATTGACCATTTGTCCCTATGTGTGTTGTAGGAAATCTTAAATGGACCGTATTGGTAAGGGAAAGTGTTCAGAATGTAGTGCACCAGGAAAGTATCAGACATCTCAACCTCAAGTGTCTCAAGTTGAGCTGCTATATCCCTCATGTGCATGTTATGCTCACGCACTCCTCTAATGCCAGTAAGCTTCATCGATGAAAACTTCAAAATTAAGGTGCTTGCCAATGCCTTATCCGAAGACTGAAATTGAGCATCAATAGCCTTCAGCAGATCACGGACATTATTATGCTGATCGACAGAACCCCTGATCCCAGCAGAAATCTTGGTCTTTATGAACATAACACAGAGACGATTAGATCGTTGCCATTTCTCATAAAGATCAACATCATCCGGAATGTTGGTTTCAGTAATAGCAAGTGGTTCATCTTTCCGTATTGCATAATCAATATCCATCCAGCCTAAATGGAGAAGAATCTTCTCCTTCCACACCTTATAGTTATCACCTTTGAGTTCAGGAACTTCACATTTCATATCAGATAAATTAACAGGTTGAATAACTGCAGGAAAATTCAAAATACATGCTTATATCACAATTTTTCGAAGCAAATAACCAAATGATATGTTTTACACATGTAAATCATGCAATAACATATGAATCGCTGACATGGAAATTACCTGTGGGCTAAATTTCTAATTCAAATAAATTCATATAACTTTATGATAAAACTATCGAATTATCCGACATTCTTAATACCTGTGGGCAAATTAAGAAAATAATTCAATATATCATCATAATTAAACATATTTAATATAATAAACTTTCCTTGTGGGATAAATTCCATTATATCAAATATAATTAATTACAAGTAATGTTTATTTAGCTTTATGTGATGTTTGAGAAATTAATGCATAATTTAATTAATTAAAGATGTTGTGGCTACACTTTAATCAATCATATAATGCATATCACATAAGACATTTAATCTGAATGCATAAAAATATGCCATAGTTGAATTAATGTAATGCCTATTATACTTTAAGTGATCCACAAAATTAATGTATAATTTAATCAATTAAAGCTGTTATGGCTATACTTTAATCAATTAAAATATACGAATTACTTAGACATTTATTCTGAATGCATAAAATAATGTATGCTATATCTTAATTCATATAAATATTGTCTATTGAACTTTATGTAATTCACATGATTAATGATAATTTAATCAATTAAAGATGCTGTGGCTATACTTTAATCAATTAAACTATACGAATTACTTAGACATCTCAATTATTCATGCATAAATTTTATGCTCTCATAAATTATGGTGCATTTATCCATAATAAAACAATCAAAATTACACATAAAGATTGCATAAAAATAAATTTTTAAAAATAAATTTTTAAAAATAAAGCAGAATTTCGAATTTCATAATTGCATCAGAACCAAACATGGTCTTAAAATAAACATGCCAAATCTGAAAAAAATAGCACCAAACAAGGCCATAAATTGAACCAACCCTAATCCCCAAAATCACCAAATCCCTAACCCTAATCTAATGAAAATCACGCCGCTGTCGCCTCTTCCGACAAATCCACGACCGATAAACGTCAACCCATAGCCGGCCGAACACTATCAAGATATCATCGGCAGCAAACTGTGGGAAATCGGCTATCCAAATCGCGATTATCACAGTTATCGCGCAGCGCCGACTTCAAGCCCTTAATCCAACCAAATCCTGACGTTTCCAACGTCAACCACCGACCTAATGCCATAGGATCATCCTTAATCGACGTTTACCATCGAGATCCGAAATTCATATGGCCAAAATCAAGCCAAAATAGGCCCAAAACAGAGAAAAATCGCGCGGCACCAAAAACGATTTCAGCCCTATTTTGCGGCGGTTTGAGGTAGCCGACGGCCCAATGACGGTCGCTTGTCATGGTGGTTCGTTCGGACGTCGTGCTCCATCGCAGGATTCCATATCAGCGATCAATGATTACACAATTTCATACTTTCAAATTAGGGTTTCAACAAACATTTTAATTGGGAATTCATTGAATTTAACCTAATTTTCATATCTGATTTGGGGCTTTATTTCAAAAATTTTGTAAAATCTTCATGATACAGATTAAAAGTGTATCAATATAAATTTTCAAATTTTTGCCCGGATCGAAAATCTTAACTGTATCAAGGCAGAGATAAAACCTGGCTCTGATACCAAATGTTAGAAATTTAACATGAATACTAAATCGATTTTCAATATACCTAAACATATGGCACACAAATCGAATATGCGGAAATAAAAGTTCAAGATCAGTGTTACCTCCAGCCATTGATATGCAGTTTGATCCAGACAGATCTGAAGAATTGAGTCGCGATAGGACGCTTCTAAACCTTATGCAATTCTAATAGATGGTGTATTTTATGAAGTGAATTGCTTGGCTTAGGACCCCCGGCAGTGTCCTTTATATATAAGTCTTGCCATCAAAGACTTAGAGTTTGACATAGTTACTCCACTTAAAGATAGTGGGTGATTATCTAGATAGTGCGCAATCTTCTGGATTAAATATTCTTGATATTATCTTAATAATATATTAACCAAATAATATTAATTATTAACAAAATGTCAATCCAGGGACTTGAGCTTTACAAGAAAACAAAAAGCACGCAACTTACGTCTCCTGAGAATAAGAATATATTCAGCATTAATTTGCTCATAGATCCCACTTTCTTGTACAGTCTAATCTCACAGAACATAAAAACTCCATGCAACATTCCACTAATAAACATCAGGATAAACAAGATAAGGAATATAATAAATTCTTAATTCGGTTCGTACCTTCAAATTGTAGTCCTCAACCCGAGTTCCACGAACTCTTCCAACCGAAGGTTTCATTTGGTCTGCGAAATTATGCCTGTTCAGTCACTTAATCAGGCATACAGCTGCCATTAATTACGCATAATGATATCATACTTGTATAAGAATATCTGGAAAATTTTGAATTCCGTATTGGAAAAACATTTCGAGTGCGTAACTCAATAGAGAGTAATAATCCTTGAAGCATCACAATTGGTCGTGCTTGCTCGAGCATATAGAATTCCTTCGACAGTTGAATTGAGGGAGAAATAATGGGAGACAAAAAATGAAATGCCTGTCACCATCATAGAAATGGTATTTTTCATCATGGACGCTTTTTTCGAAGAAAGGCATTCCTTTGGTATTCCAGTTTAATGCATCATACTGGCTTCGACCATGTAGACCAACAGTGACAAAACTAACCGAGCAATCCACCTGATGAAAGAGTAGAAGCAGAACTCAGAAGAACCGGTTTACATTTTTTTTTTTGGTCGGAAAGCATAATATATAAAAGAGTACCAGAGGTACTTAGGGGTGCTTACTGGGCCGGGTCAAACCGGACCCGGCCCGGATTCGGACCGTTAAGTCCGGTCCGAAACCGAACCGGAATTAACGGTTCCGATTCGCCCCGGAACCGGTTAGAAACCGGTCTGGGGCGGTCCCGAAGAACCAAACCGGTAGCACCGCCGGTGGCGGTGCTACCGGTTTGGTTCCGGTTCCGGAACCGGAACCGGTAGTTTTTTTAAAAAAAATAAAAAAAAAAATAAAAAATAAAAAATGAAGCCTCTTCAACGTTAACATTTGTTAACGTTGGCAACGGCTCTTAGCCATTGCCAACGTTAACTTTTATTTTTTATTTTTTTAATTTTTTTTAATAAAAAATAAAAACTATAAATAGGGGATGTTGTGTTGTGTATTGTTTCATAATAATTCTTGTAACGAAAAATACTTCACTCTCATATTTTTCTCTCAATTGTGCTATCTACAATTTACTTATAGTCTTATATAATAATGGCATCTTCATCTAGCAGTGGTGCTGGTCGTAGCCGGGGTCGTTGTCGGGGTCTCGTTCCGGGTCGTCTATCACTGAGTTCATCTTCTGCAATGAATTTGCCTGTGCCAATTCCTGAGTTAAATGAAAGTTATGATTTTTTTGCTGACCTCAATGTTGGTGGTTCTTCTATGAATGTCGAACCACAACAACCCCAACAACCTGCCGAACCTGTTGCTGCCCAAGAAAGACAACATGTGGAGTCATCCGGAGCCACTACAGCAGCGAGTAGACAACCTACTCGTGCCAAAAGAAGTAAGATATGGGATCACTTTGAACTCGCTAAAAAAGAAGGTACTAATTAATCTGTTGCAATATGTAAATTATGTAAGATCCAGTATTCATATAAAGCTGGTGGTTCCAGTGGAGGCACCGGAACATTTAAAAAACACTTAGTAAAAAAACATAATTTTGATGAGACAACATTACAACCATTAGGTCGAGAAGCAACACAAGCACAAATTAATGTTCTTACTAGCACGAATTTTATTTTAACTGCTGAAATTAATCGTAGGTCACTTGTTAGATATGTGATCAGATGTGAACTACCTTTTATACAAGCTGAACGTGCTGGTTTTATTGAATTTGCTTCGTCTATACAACCCATGTTTAAACATATTTCCAGGCACACACTAAAAAGAAATTGTATGGACGTATTTGTTGAATGTAGAAATACATTGTTTCAACATCTTTCTAGTTTGCCTTGTAGGGTTAGTTTAACAACTGATATTTGGACAAATGTAAATTCTGATTCATATCTTGTTGTCACTTGTCATTGGATTGATGATAATTGGTGTATGCAAAAAATGATTTTGTCTTTAGATGAGTTAGACTGTGCACATACTGGTTATGTAATTGCTAAATATGTATTCAACACTTGTAGACATTATGGAATTCAGGATAAGGTATTTTCAATCACATTAGACAATGCTGCGAATAACAATGCTGCGATGCGTGATTTAAAGACCTATCTTAAACCAATGCTTGATGGTATTTGAATATTCATCAATTGGAAATCTAATTCCCCCCTCACCTTATTCATAGTCAATAAGTCCAAGCGTTCTAATTTAACTTTCATGAATCATCAATCTCTATATTCATATTCAAGATTAAAATCATGACACCATTCAAGCGATGAATCTAAATAACATAAACACAAGAGGTTTATATAAATTTATTCAATTGTTTTCTCTAAGAATTTAAGAACACCAACAGTAGGCAATTATCAATCTTATTTGCTTTATAAATTTGATTAATCAAAAAATTATCAAATTTAGCATTAGATTACATGCAAGTTATTAGGTTGTCAATCCAATAAACAAACACCAATCATATCAACAAAATCAGAAAAACAATGATATTCAATAAAATCGGTAAACAAAAGCGTAAGAACTTGCTATGTTACCTTACAAAGATATTTTAACTCCATTTTATAATTCATATCAAATGCCTGATAGCGATGAAATTATTTATTTGACTAATGAGAATTGGGAATTTGTTGAAAACTGTGTATCATTGTTAGGTACTTTCAAAGAAGCGACAGAACGTTTCTCTGGTGTTACTTATCCAACTTCCGTTTATTTTCTTCCTTTAGTATTTAACATGTTTGATAAATTTATAGAATTTAGAGATGACTATGACTTGCATGCTTTTGTTAGTGCAATGGAAACTAAATTTATAAAGTATTGGGAATAAATCCCACCCGTGCACTGCATCGCAACATTACTAGATCCTAGTCAATGTTTATCTTCATTTGAGATATTTTTTGAATATTATGCTAAATTTTTGGGGAAGGTTGTTGACGATTAAAAGACGTCTACAATGCAATCTCTCCAAAATATGTTTCAATTGTATTATAATCAACAGGCAAGTGAATCATCGCAACAAAGGCCTGTTGAAGAACAACCTCAAGCTCAATCTAAAGGTGGGGGCATCAATTTGCTTAGAATGCTGGGCAGGAAAAAACTTAAGGGAAAATGACCTTCTACTAGCACGTCGACTGAGTTGCAAATTTATCTGAATTATCAATTTTTAACCGAAGACAACTTCGACGTCTTACAATGGTGGAAGTCAAATGCAGCACAATTCCCTATCTTAGCCAAAATGGCTAGAGACGTGTATGCTGTACAAGCTTCAAGCGTCGCTTCTGAATCGGCATTCTCAACAAGCGGTCGTATTATTGGAGACTACAGAAGTAGTCTATCAGCTGATTCGTTATGCATGCTCACGTTACTTAAAGATTGGTTTGAAGCAGAATGCAAAAATAGAAGAGATGGGACGGTTGACGAATTCGTAAATCATTATGACGAGCAAGAAGAAGAGAACGCCAAAACAATACTTATCAATTATGAAGACTGCTAAGTACTAAATTGTAATATTTTTTTATTTAGATTTTCAATTGTCATGTCTTTACAATTATTTGTATGCATCTATATTATGAAATGAAGAAGAAATATATTGAATTTGTGATGAACATCATTGAAGAAACATTTACAACATAAAAAAAAAAAAAATTCGAAAAACCGTTAAGGATCCGGACCAAACCGGAACCGGTTCGATCCGGATCCTTAACGGATCGGACCGGTTCCGCCCATAACGGGTTCGGAACCGGTCGGTTTCGGTCCGGACCGGACCGCTTCCAACCGGACCGGTTCCAACCGGTAAGCACCCCTAAAGGTACTACAGAAGTTTACAAAAAGCGAGCAAGCTCGCACAGACCCAAAAAGAAAAAGAAAAGAAAAAAGATCAAGAAGCTAATAAGCAAATCCTAGGCTCAGAGACCCAGTCCGACAGTACATAAGCGAAACTAAGACCGCTGCTATGTCTCATCCAAAACCAAGATCTAAAAAGAACTAGATTGAAAAGATCTTCATCCGGCTCGATGCTACCCCTGAAGATTAAATTATTTCTGCCCAACCATATGGTCCATATAACCGCCAACCATATAGTCAACCAACCCATTCTGCCTCTTCTTCGCTCCCAAAGCCCTTTGTGCTGCAGCAAGTGAGAAGCCGGATTGTCCGAAAGAACAAGAGTGACTCCCAACCACCTGTAACATTTCATCCATAACGCGTAGGAATCCGAGCACCTGAACAAAAGATGATCTGTAGTCTCCTCCAGTTGATGACATAGAACTCACAGATCTGGGATCGGGCCTTGGATAACATTACGCTTCCCTAAGTTTTCCTTGGTCGGAATTCTGTCTTTAAATACCCGCCAAGCAAACGCTCCAACTTTTTTCGGAGCCAAAGTCTTCCAGATATCCTCATAAATCAAAAAAGATTCATCATCAAGAACTTCATCCTCTGCAAAAATACCATAAGCCGATCGAACAGAGTAGCAATTGTTATCTTCAAGGCGCCACTCCCAGGTGTCTTCTTTGTCTTGGTCCAAAGTTGACCTGTCAATAAAATTGATTAACAAAGCAAAAACATCTAACCCCAGTCGATTAGCTCCCGCCTCCAATCCCAGTGCCAAATCCATATACCATCCACCCACCCCCCATATTCCCTAATAAGATGTCTCTATCCCGCGCTATAGATGCAAGTCTTGGAAACTTTTCTTCCAGGCTTACCTCCCCACCCAGATATCCGACCAGAATTTCGTCCCTAGACCATTCGCTACCCTACGAAACACCCCCCCCCCCCCCCCCCCCCCCCCAAAAAAAAACCACCCCGAATGATCCAAGAAAGTATTCTTTAAAAGATCTCTCCACCACACCGACTGCATCCCCCTCAACCCCCCTCTCCCTGACACAAGCTCTCACCAATTAAGATTACCATATTTAGAAGACAAAACCTGCAACCACAAAGCATTCCCCCCTTAATAATGTCCCACCCCCATTTGCCTAATAACGCTTTATTAAAGAAATCCAGGTTTCGAACCCCCAAACCCCCCATTTTCTTAGATTTGCAAACCACCTCCCATTTGACCCATGCCACTTTCCGACAAGTTTCCCCACCCCCCACAAGAAGGCTGATTGAATTGAACGAAATTTGGAAAGGATAGCTTTTGGGGCGCGAAACAGGGTGAAGAAATAGACCGGTAACGAAGACAGCACGGCATTCAGCAGAACCATCCTGCCCCCAAAGGACAGGCATTTATCATCCCAGGCCGCCAGTCGTTTCCGAATTTTCTCCAAGATCGGTTCCCAAGACACACATCTCCTCGGATTTAATCCCATCGGGATACCCAGATACTTAAAAGGCATGTTTCCCACTTTACAATTCAGCACACCCGCCATCGCATCTAATTGAACCGGATCTACATTAATGCCGATTAAACTGCTCTTAATGAAATTAATCTTCAAACCCGATATCAATTCAAATATGTGCAGCACCCCTTTGAATGTTCTTACATTTTCCATTGTGGCCTCTCCAAACAGAACCGTGTCGTCCGCGTACTGAAGATGGGAAATCGGTATGTTGTTCCTACCCACTTTGCACTCCTCCCAGGCATTAGTCTCCACTGCCTTGTGTACCAATTTGGACAGCGCCTCGGCCACCAAGATAAACAGAAAGGGTGATAGAGGATCCCCTTGCGTCAGTCCCCGCTTCATTTCTAATTCCAAAGTTGGGCTCCCATTAATAAGAATAGACGCTTTCACACTGGTAACACATTCCATAATCCAGGACCTCCATTTGTCAGAGAAATTCATTAACCTCATGACCTCGTCAAGGAAACCCCAACGTACTGAGTCGTATGCTTTCTCAAAGTCCACCTTGAAGAGTATACCTGTCCCTTTTGTCCGCTTCCACTCGTCTAGCATCTCATTTATGATAATAACCCCATCCAGTATATGCCTGTTCCCCACAAAAGCCGTTTGGGTGGCAGATATCACCCTATCCAATACCTTGCTTAACCTATTTGCCAGAAGCTTTGCTAATACTTTATACACGCAACCAATTAGGGATATCGGTCGATACTCCCCAATCTTGACAGGGTTTTTCGAGTTAGGCACCAAGGCGATAAAAGAAGGGTTGCCCCCCTTAACAATCTTGCCATTCCTATGGAATTTAGATAGGAACCGCATGAAATCATCCTTGACAACATGCCAAAACTCTTTGATAAACCTGAAGTTGAATCCATCAGGACCAGGACTTTTGGAGCTCTCGCAGCACCACACCGCCTTTTTTACCTCTTCCTCTCCGAATTCAGATGTAAGAATCCCGTTGTCCAAATCACTTAACTGAGTAAAGCTAATGTCGGAAAGTCGAGTTCTAATCCATTCGTCCTGCTGGAACCGCTGCACGAAATAGCCCTGGACCCCGCTCTTTACCCCTGTCACAGTATCCACCCACTGGCCATCAATCTCGATTCCCACTAATTCGTTCTTCTTCCGTCTCCTGTTCACGAATTTATGGAAGAATCTTGAGTTTACATCTCCGTTTTGAAGCCACCTGATTCTAGACTTCTGAAAAAGTAGTGAGTCCTTGTTCCTGATTTGTCCTAGTAGAGTTACCATATCATTCCTTCTTAAAGCCACCTCATCAGAGTGCAGAGCTCTTCGATCCGCGATTGCATCCCATTCCATAATCTTTGCTCGAGACTCTTCAATTCTGACATCCACAGAACCGAACACCTCCTTATTCCAACCTATGAGCTTATCCTTCAGCATTTTAAATTTTTCTTTCAGAACAAAACCCCCCCAGCCCTGAACTCGGAAATCACTCCAACTTCTTTCGATACCTTGAATTCCGGATGTTGCAACCACGAATCAATTACCCTGAAAGGTTTGGGTCCCCAGTCCTCAACGAATGATTTCAACACAATGGCACAATGATCTGACACACTCCTATTGATGTCCCGCTGGATTTGGTTAGGCCATTCTTCAACCCACTTATCAGATAGAAGGAATCTGTCTAGCCTGCTAACACAAGAACCATTTGCTCGGTACCACGTGAACTTTCTACCTACCAGCGGTAAGTCTACTAATCCCAACCCACAGATGAATTCATCAAAATCCCGGCATTCTCGATCATTTTATTTTTAAAATCTTGTGTAAAATAAACAATTTTATAAATAAAATTTTATTATTTTTAAAAAAATTATACAAACAAATGCCGATATTTGCCTGTACTGAACATATGCACCTGCTTAATTAAATATTAACAAAAACATTAAAAGAGAACAAAAACAAAAAAACAAAGGTGGTGTTTGTTTAATTTTAATTGGGAAAATTACACAAAACATCCTATAGTTTGGTCCAAATTTCACTTAGCAATCGTTATTTGAAAAATTATAGTTTACATTATTCAATTTCATGAATTATAACATTTTGCATGCTATTGACTCGATTTTGTATTTTTATCAAAGATTTATCACCGAATTCAATCATCACGTAACATACTCAAACTTTATCTATTTAGACTAGTTATTCCAGATTTCTAAAAAACAAAAATAATATTTTTAGTATTCTAATTTTTTTTAAATAAATTAATATTTTTAGTATCGAAATTCTCTAGTTAACGAATACGAAAAATGAAATTTTGCACCCCCATTATTAATTTTGATTTTTTTTAAAATTTGTAATAACTCGTTTAAGTGGCTCTAAGTTTGAATATGTAAGGCATTGATGAAATGCAGTGATAAATTTTCTTTTAAAACACAAAATCGAGTCAAAAAGATGAAAATGTTACATTTCATGAAAGTTGAGGATGTAAACTGTAATTGTTTAAACAATGATTGCAAGGTGAAATTTGGACCAAACTATAGGATGTTTTTGGTAATTTATTGGGAAAATTACACAAAACATCATATAGTTTGGTCCAAATTTCATTTTGCAACCGGTGTTTGAAAAATTACAGTTTAATTTATTTCATAAAAGTAATTAATTAGTCCAGGTAATTGTTATTTTATGTTTCTTTTGTTAAATATAATTGATTTTTAAGTGTGCTTTCGAAATGATCATTAACGCATATGTGTTGGGATGGGCCGAGAATAAAACACCAATAATACTGAATAAAATAATCAATAAAACACAAACGATTTACGCGGTTCACCTAATATAGGCTGCGTCCACAAAGCTGCTGCAAATCTTTATTATAGAGAAATCTTTTCAAGTGTTTACAAATACTCAATCTCACACAATCCCGACTCCCACTACTACCTAGAGAATAATCTCTCTAACTCTATCAAGAAAACACTCAAAAATTATTTTCTTTGTTAATTTAATTTTTGGGATGATAAAACAATGAGGGGGAGATGCACATTTTTAACAGAAGCATAATGAACTTTATTCATATAAGCTTGATCCTGCTATTGAGGGCGATTGTGCTTTGGTTAGTTTAAAATGATTAGCCAAAGGAGTACTCACATGTTTAGATTTCATGCTAAATCTTCTAAGCACATTTTTCACATACTCTTCTTGAGATAAGTTCAAGAGTCCATTCACCATATCTCTTATGATCCTCATTCCAATGATTTGATTCGCATCTCCGAAATCCTTCGTAGCAAACTCTGTTGATAACTCTTTCTTGAGTTTATCAATCTCCTCCAGACAAGATCCTGCTATCAACTTATCATCTACATACAATAGTAGAATGATATAAGATTCGTCAATCTTCATTATATAACAATATTGATCCGCCTGACATCTCAGAAAGCTATTGTTATCCATGAATCCATCAAACTTCTTATATCACTGTCTTGGAGTTTGTTTGAGACCGTACAAGCTCTTCTGAAGTCTGCATATAATTTCATCTCTCCCTTGTACTTCAAGACCTTGTGGCTGCTTCATATAAATTTCTTCATCCAAATCACCATGAAGAAACGCCGTTACGTCTAACTGCTCTATATACAAATCTTCTTTCGCCACTAATCCAAGTACAGTTCTTATAGTGGTTAGTTTCACCACTGCACAGATAATTTTGGTGTAATCAGCATCTTCCCTTTGTTGAAAGCCTTTTACAATAAGTCCTGCCTTCTATCATTTGTTACCATCATGATCTTCTTTAATCCAGTACACCCACTTATTGTGTAATGCCTTTTTGCCTTCTGGAAGTTCTGTTAACTCCCACGTCTGATTGGATGACAGTGAATCCATCTCATCTTTTATGGCTAACCGGCGCTTGATTGAATCAACATTTTGCATTGCCTCTTCATAGGTCTCCGGCTCACATTTATCTGTTAGTAAAATATAATGAAATGCAGTGGAATATCTCTGCGGCGGTCTGATTATTCTAGAAGATCTCCTGAACTCATTCACCGGAGTTTGTGGTATCTTGTGCAATGGCCTTTTATCTTCCTCATTATCGGTTTTCATCTCATTCACAGGGATATCTATCACTGGCACTTCATCAGCTTCAATGTTTGATTTGTCCTTGTACATTACTTGCTCATTCGAATGATCTACCACTGTTTTGTCATCCCAGAATCGATACCGAAACTCGCTATCGCCATAACCAATAAAGAAACACTTCTTGGATTTCGGATCAAGTTTTGTTCTGCTAAATGAATCAATGTGATTATAGAATAAACATCCAAACACTTTCAAGAAAGAAATGTTTACTTCTCTACCGCTCCAGACCTCTTTTGGAATTCTGTAATCAACAGGTACCGAAAGGTCTTTGGTTGATGAGATAAGCTGCAGTGTTAACTGCATCAGCCCAAAATGATTGTGGTAATCCAATAGGCAATCTCATGCTTCTGCCACGTTATGTTGAGGTGTACCAGGAATGGTTTTCTCTATCTTGATCTCGTTCTGTGCACAATACTTTTGAACTCAACATCTCCATATTCTCCTTCATTATCAGACCGTAAGCACTTCACCTTCAAGTTGGTCTCCTTTTCTACCATGACTTTCCACATTTTAAAGGTTTCATAAACATTAGATTTATTTTTCAGAAAATAAAGCCATACTTTCCTGCTTGAACCGTCGATGAATGTGACATAGTATCTTGAGCCTCCAAGGATGTCACAGGAGATGGTCTCCATACGCCAGTATGAACCAGCTCTAACTCCGCTGCTTTAGGTTCTCTACCACCTTTTGAAAAGCTCACATTCTTCTGTTTTCCCAAGTTACAACTTTCACATATAT
The DNA here is from genome assembly GCA_907163345.1 of Haberlea rhodopensis. Classification (NCBI taxonomy): domain Eukaryota; kingdom Viridiplantae; phylum Streptophyta; class Magnoliopsida; order Lamiales; family Gesneriaceae; genus Haberlea; species Haberlea rhodopensis. The sequence continues at coordinate 245,468 of CAJQUN010000447.1, forward strand.
TTTGTTCAACAAACTTTAATTCCGGTAGCTTTCCATTTGATAGCAACATCTTCATTCCCTTCTCAGTCATATGCCCAAGTCTATAGTGCCATAGACTTGAAATAAATCTAGCATCCACAACTACAATGCATGTCTACAACTGGAAGTCATAAAGGGTGCCAGTTTTCTTTCCTCGAGCAACAATCATGGCTCATTTGAACACTTTCCAGGAACCATCACAAAAGGTCACATTATAGCCTTCATCATCAAGTTGTCCCACCGAGATAAGATTTTTTGTGAGTCCTGGTATTTGTCATACTTTGTATACTATTTCCAAAGGTTTTCCATCTGCTAGAAAAACCTTTCCATAATCATCAGCGATGTAATTATATAATACATCACGATTACCAGTGGTATGAAACGAAGCTCCAGAGTCCTTAACCTAGGAATCAACTAGACTTTCCATGGATAGTGATAAAGCATCATGTACCTCATCGGTCAAAACATTAGCGTCGTTCTTTATCGATTTGCAGTTTCTTTTTAAATGATCAGTCTCGCCACAGCTCCAACACTTCAACTTATTCTTAAATGTATTTTTATCTTTGCCACTTCTTGACTTGGACCTACTGCGCCATTGGTTAGAACTCATTTCGGCACTCCTGCCCCTGCCTTTGTTCTCGACATTTAGAGCGGAACTCGATGATGTTCTTTCACACGAATCCATCATGCGAACTTCTTCAGCAAGAACTCGGTCTCTGACATCATTGAATTGTAATTTTTCTTTGCCAAAGATTTGCTAACCGTTGCCTGCATTGGTTCTCAAGCATTTGATAGAGACGCCAGAAGAATAAGTGCGCGAACCTCATCATCAAAATTGATTTAAACCGATATTAACTGAGAACCAATCATGTTGAACTCATTGATATACGCCATCACAGAAGCACCTTATTTCATCTTCAAGTTGAATAATTTGTTCACGAGATGCACATTGTTGTTTCCCGACAGCTTCTTATACATGTCCGAAAGAATGAACATCATTCCTCTGTGGTTTTTGCCTCTGCCACATTCTTTGTTAGTGTTAAGCGAATTACACCTAACACCTGTCAATCAAGGAGCTTCCACTAATCATCCTCCATATTTTCCAGTCTCTTTCGTGATAGAGGTTGATGGAGCTTCTTGCTATACATATAATCTTTTAATCTGTAGTTGCCAGAACGTAAAATCTGTCCGTCAAACTTGTGGATTCCAGGTCATCGATCTTCTGCAACCATCGCTTCTGATACTTTGATGAAACAATAGACCTGAATAGTACACACTAAGTAAGCTCTTAGGAAAGAGAGAAACTCGATCTTTCCTAGACAGAACTTAAAGATTCCTAGGAAAATTGGTGGGGTCACAATTGTCCCACTTAAATATCGATTTTCCTAGATATAACCTCCTTAGTCAATACTTAATCGCCAACCACACCAAAGCTCCACCCAGCAAAAATGGACATGGCTCTGATACCAGTTGTTGGGGATGGACCGAAGCAATTGAGAATAAAACACCAATAATGAGGAGTAAAATAATCAACAAGAACACAAACGATTTACATGGTTTATCCAACATAGGCTACGTCCAGGGATCTGTTGCAAATCTTTTATTCTAGGAGAAATCTTTTCAAGTGTATACAAACACTCAATCTCACACAATCCTGACTCCGAGTACAACGAAGAGAACAATCTCTCTAATTCTCTCAGAAAACACTCAAGAATTATTTTCTTTGTTAACTTGAACTTTGGGATGATAAAACAATGAGGGGAGATGCACATATTTATAGGTGCAAATTCAAGTGTGAACAATGAACCAATTAGTCTTCTTTAATATTCCATTTGGTGCATAACACAATTTATTAATAATTTGCTACCTACCAAGGCAACGAACAATCCAACTTTTCAACAATATGAATAGGGATGGCAATGGGGCGGGCCCAGACTCATATTGAACTCGACCCGCGGGGGTGGATCCCGCTTCAATTGGCTTTTGAAGCGAAGCGAGGCAGGGCGGGTCGCGGGTTTGGCCAAACCCGCTCCGGACCCGCCCCGCTGCTACACATATATTAATTTTTTTTACAAAAAATTAATATTGAATATACATTTCACTTCTTTGGTTGAATAATAAAGTGTCATTATTTAATTTATATCAAAACATATGTGTTCATATTAAAGAAGTTGTACATTTTGAAGGGAATGTGAGCAAATTTGGTAGCTTAAAGATAGTTTTACAATGTTATTATAAATATTTACTAAAGTCAAACATGAAATTCAATCATAAAACTCATTTTTGTGCTTCAAAATTGATTTATAGCTATAAACTATTTTTTTAAAAAATTAAAAATTATAAAAAAATCAAGCGATGGGGTCTGTGACAACCTTTTTTATAGGAGGGTGGGTCCCGAGTTTGGCCAAACTCGTCGCCGCCCCGTTGCCATTCCTAAATATGAATGTCCATGTCAACAAATTATAAGTAAGAAACTAACGATGTATTTGTATTGAGTAATTTAATTTAATTTAATGGATGACTTAATTTAATCAAGAAAATTTTAAATTTATCTACCTTTAAGTTAACAGTAATTATAAAAGATTTCAAACATATCTAATGTTGTTGATATTAGAAATCCACTTTTCAAAGCATTTCTCAAATCAAATTTCTTATTCTAAATTAAATTTCTTCATCCAATGCAACGTAAAAGTTCAAAAAAATAACAAACACCAACTATGTGTTTTAAAGCTATTTGGCAAATGGTTGGAGTTTTCTTTTCTTTTTTCCCTTATTGTTTTTCTTAGATAAATTGGATCAAAAGTAATTCGAAATTGAATTGATGATTCATTGTGGAGTTCTCTAAGTGTAACAGTCACTTCCCTTTATTAAAAGCAAATGGTGTGGAGAAATTCGAAGTTGCTCCGTCCTAAGGGTGATTCAACGATCTCAGTGTATTTGTGATCATGGATTTATACAATAGTATGTGGACCACATTATACCAAATGTATTCGAGCTGTTGATGTTGAAATTAGGATAATACTTTGATTCTAGCATTTCATTTCTCAATGCTAGAGTCGATGGTTATATTCCATAGGAAAGTTTGGACTTTGGGTAAATGGGAAAACAACTAAATGTCTTGAAAGTAGGGGGCAATAAAGCACACTACTATATATAGGATACGGGAATGTTATTACAACATGCTAAAGCGCTAAAAATCGCACTAGCCAATCCCACTTTGTCCCTATAAATCAACCACAGTACAAAAGCGTGATCTTTAGATGTGAACTCATAATATTTTAGCTTCTCTCTTTTTCCGCCTTACTTTTTTATCTTCTGCGCACGCGGAGAGAGTTTTGAAAATCATTATTTATTTTTAAGTTTGGAACTGTTATTGCATAAAATATACTAAAGGCCGTATAGTATGATATACTCCTTGTGCAATATACATCATAAAATATATAATTTTTTAAAATATTTTTTCTGTATAATCATGTGTATTTTAATATATAAATAATATATGATACCCCAAAAGTTTACACTACCACGAATGGAATTCAAAATAGTTAAACTATAATAAAGGTCAATAACGTGCATTAGCCACTTAAATCCATAGTAGGCATAAAATTCATTAAACAATAAATCTACAATTATATTAGAAGGTGCATATCTAATTTTTTTCCCACATACATCATATTCGGTTTATTAACTGAATTCTCAACTAATTAAATCGAGTCTAACTATAGCTTTTGCAGTTAAATCTTCGGGCGTAATTAACACCGTCTGTTTTTTCAAATAGCAAAAATATCGAAATGACAAACTAGAAATTATCCCCTTTTATTGTCATATTTCTGAGAAGAGACAGCACGAGCACGAGCACGAGCACGAGCACGGTTAGTTGAATGTCTGTTGAATTTGATGAGCCAATTCTTCTGCACTAAGTTGACAACCAATTCCAATCTATCAATCAAAGAGACACAAAAGTTTAGCGATTATCATTTGTCCTACGTAAACCCATGCATGCAATAAATTAACAATATTAATATGTTAGGAGAAAATACTTTAACTGTAGCATCTAACGGGCTTGAATTAAATGAAGACAAAGACATGTCCATAATACTGTAGAGTTACTGAAAATTTTGTATTTATGGTGTCGAAATTTCTTTATCGTTGATTAATTATAACTCGACATGTCCATATCTCATTTCTCCAATACAGACAAGGATACATACTTTATATGAAACATAGTTAATAAATGGGAAAATATTTTAATATTTTCTTCATATTTTTTTGAAAACTATTGAGTTGACAATGTGACAAACTAAATCTGCATAAATACTCATGTCTTTATTTCGAAAATAATATATAAAATGAAGGATAATCCATACTATACATGTCATATTATTCCATTCAAGAAATTGAATCTAGGAATTTGAATGACGACCAAGGCACTGATATAGTGATCGTCACCTCCTACTCTTTTAAACGGCTTGAGTTCGAGTCCGCGCCCCACTAGTTTAGAAATTGTAAAAAAGAAAATCTAGGCATTTGAATGGAGGACAGAGAGAATATTACTTTTAAAAATTGTATATAAAATCTTAATTTTAACAATACCAATTAAAAAAGGGAAAAAAAAATTTATTTGAATGTAACTCAGGTAAAAAGTTACCTTGATAGTGAAAGAATTCATCAATACAGTTTCATCACCCGTGTTGATGCTCACTTTGAGAATTTCCAGGGAAAGTTCTTCCAGGGCCGAAATAATTTTCAGCACCTGGCCTGGAACTCGATGCGACACCGTATTGAGCAGCAGATTCGGACCCGAAAACTTGACCTCAACTTTAGCCACAGCAGACTTTGAAGTTGCCACAAGTTCATTAACACTGTCATTAATGAAAGAAGTCGATGAATTACACGGAGACGGGTCGACCGGGCTTGGAAGAGAAAGGGGATTCAGATAAATTGCTTGCTGATTGTGCTCTAGGGGCTTGTACGGGCTGCTTGGCTGAGGGGTCCTCGGGCTTATAGGGAGGCTTATTCTCGGGCTTAATGGCGGTAATCGAGGGCTGATGGGAGAGGGTCTCGGGCTTAGTACTTCGGTGTAGGTTTTTCTTTGCTTCTTGGCTTCGAGGGATTGGAGAACTTGTTTCAACTCATTGATGTAATGTACAACTCCTCCAACTATTGATGCTTGGTCACCCTAAATGCAAAATAATATCTATTCAAAGTGAAATTAAACTGACAGATTTAAGAACTTTTTTCTAATCTGAATTTATCACATCAACTTAATGCTAGCAAAACATATTGTTGATATATGTCTAAAGCACTATGGAAAATAGCAAATTAGTTCGTTAAGTTAGTTTAGATTGGATTTTGATCATCTAATTAAGTTAAAAGTAGATGCTAGTACAATAATTTGGTGACTTTTGCACTTTTCAGTCCTTTTTTGCAATAATCCTTATATGGCACTCATCGTGTCATATTACGGCGAAAAAAGAACTTAAAAAAAGCTAAGTTGTTGTATTAAAATCTGTTTTCGAATAACTAAATGATCAAACTCCAACTTACATGACCAAAATCGCTATTTTCCATTTTTGAAAATTAACTTTTCAAAGGAAAATTGTTTTTGATATGTAATATTTTAAACAAATTTTATAGTCACCTAGACTCGAACTAAACATTTTAATTATATAATTTATTTAAAAATAAAAAAAAGGACATACCCTTTTGACATAGAAGCAAGGCATCAAAGAACGAAGCACACAAAGATGTTGATTCATCTGTTTCCTGCGGTTCCTCTCCACAGTAATTTGACTCATTCTTTTCTGCGCTTTTTCAACCTGAATATCAGAACCAGAATCCACCTTCTGTTTCTTGAATTTTGGAGAAAAACCCGCAGCTAATTCAGTCTCAGTCTCAGAATTTTCTTGAAAACCAGTCAACAATGGAGAATAATTGGAAGATGTTTGAAACTCGAAGCTCTCGTTGTTACTCTCTTCTACATCCTTAAACACATGGCCTAAACCAGTACCCGATTCTTCCAAAGCTTCAAGAATACTGAAAATATCATCGGCAGAAGGTGCACTGGAAATATTAACATTATCCCATTCCCCAGATTCTCCAAAACTATCAGATAAAACACTCTCACCTCCCATTGTTTAATTCAACAAGAACATACAGATTCAAGAAGAAAACTTGAGATACCGATCATATATCTGTGACAGAACTGTAGAAACTATGCTTACAAGAATTACAAAAGGATCCGGAAAAATTTTACTTGAGCAATTTTGGAAAAGGACCAAAATATCAACATGCATGAATAAGATTGCTGCAGGATTGAGAGGGATGACTACACTTGTTTTATTTTTTATGGATTGTTTTAAGTTCTAAACGTTAAATTATGGGGTTAAGGTAAATTGGGGATGGGAATATCATATGGAACTGTTATAAGAGAGCGACACCGGATAGATTAAAGGTAATGGGAAAGGGGAGAATGTGGAGAAGACACATGATGGGATTCAACGAGAGAGGAAGGGAACGTAAGTAAATGTAGGTGTGTACCGTGTGCGTGCATATGCGTGACCGTGTATATATATAAAAGGGAAAGTTGCCATTTTCCTCCGGTATGTTGTCTCTTCGCGATTTCAACAATTGATCGATTTATATAGGACTGTATCATCGAGCTAGTTTCATTTTATCGAAAGTTATAGCTAACACTAATAAAGCATTTCAAAATATCTTAAACTGTATAATAAAATCATTATGCATTCAACACTGCACCACAAAGATAGTTATCATTTCCAACATATATAATCTATATTTTCTAAATTAATATGTGATAAATTACAAATTAATATATATTTTTAATCAGTTACAAATTAATTTTAATCAATTAATCAATAAAGTAAAAGTAAGTTAATCTACTATATATATCATATACCAGACATATGTAATAATATCTAGATGAGTTTAGAATCAAAGTTAAAATGGTTGATAAAGAATTACAATGAACTTCTATAGCAGCTTAGGTTAACCATTTTCATTGAATAGTTGCTATAAGTGCTAATTGTATAGTTATGCTTGTATATGCCTGGATCCAAAGCGTGATAAAATGCTATTAGAGATGGTTGCTAGTACAAACATCATGTAGGAGGCACATTTAGACATCCAATGCTGATGGATCAATGAGTCAGGTTGCAATGAGTACGTCACATTATGAAGGAGAAGTGGTTGTAATATCCAATCTAATATGGGTTTATAATGAAAATTTAAAATGTTTTATAAATGGCAAAACGGACTCCTATATATATGACTAAACCATTTAATATAGCGAGAATGAACACTGAGTAATTGTTATACGTCTTCATTTTGTAGATGTGCTTACATAGGCCTAGATCAGGGACGTGACAATATACAAGTGATTGTTCCAAGTATTAACAAAACTTCAAAAATTTTATTATAATGTGAAATACCAAGTAAGTTACTTTTAGACTCAAGTAGAAAATCAGATATAGTTTGATTTATATTCTAAGAAAAAACAAGTTAAGACAATAGAAATATGTAATATTTATTTATTTTTGTGATTTAATAAATAGTTAATTCATGATAAGAAATTTATCCTTTTACCCAAATTAAATATCGAATTTAACTCCTTAACAAGTATTTTCTTGAATTTCTCTGAGAAAAAAATTATAAAATTAAAACCTAGGTAGTTTACTGCAAGCCTTAGCTTTTTCTTGACTTACTCATACTCTAACAAATCATCCTAATTCCTAGGTACATACTATACCACCGCCATGCCACTTAATTTGCAACAAAAAGAATATTGATTGTTTGTCTACGCTTTCCGTTCCTGAAAAATGCAGCAGAATCCAAGATTTCTATATTCTTTTTGCTCAAGGTTTACTGCCCTAGAACTGAAGATCTGTACACAGTTTCTGATCAATGATTTCACGACTGTAATCTTCAGAAATGATAATCAACTTGGAGAGCAAGTTGTGTGAATGAGTGAATGAACGGTACGTGTATGCATGGATTTGTTACAATGAAAAATAGTAAATGCTTCCATTTTTAATGTAAAGCCCGATATGAATGAGCCAAAGCCCGATTAAGATTTGCTTGGCTTTTCCTTTTTCCTTTTCCTTTTACGTTCACTAGTATTTGTTTTGGTCCAAATTTTATTATCAAGAGTACAAAGGGATGATAGCGATGGAGAACTGAGCCATTGTCTGCAAGTTTTGTCTGTTAGAATTATGGGAGCCTTCTTCAATTCATTCACCCTAATTGGCTTTCAATGCTCACACACGCCATTTTCGTGCCAATCTTTATTGTTTTATCAGATTAATTAACATATCAAATTCACATGTCCACTTTAGCCATGTATACTAGTGCATCTACTCACATATATCAAGCTACAAATATTTATTTACCGTATAAAGGGTTGTGCTGATAACTAATTCGTATTCCCTTTTGTTTTATGATAAATCATTAAACTAAATTGCTCTAAGAATCAAAAATATGTTTACATAAACTGATTTTTATATCATGCCCTAACTTTGATCGATGTTGAACATATTATTGTAGAGATGGATCCATGAATCCATCAGGGGTTGAATTTTAATGTAATGTATATCACTTAGGAAAATTATAAAATGGTCTGGTAAGTTGGCTTGATTTTGGTCCTCTAATTAGTTAGTTTCAGTTTTACTCCTTTTTTTTCACCGGAGTGCTGACATGATGTCAGATATGGTCGATATATAGCGTACCACGTTATAGCACTCAGTCGAAACAAGAACTAAAATTATAAAAGAACCAAAGTTATTATACGAACACTGAAATTTGACTAATTAGATTATCAAAATCAATTAGGAGTGGGAGTCGGTATCGGGTAATCGGGTTTGAACCCGACCCGATCAGGTTCATCGCGAAATGTTCGGGTTCATCGGGTTTTTAAACCCGATCGGGTTTGGGATCGGGTATAGTTTTTTCAAAAAGACAAAACGGGTCGGGTACCCGTGTATCCGAACCCCTTAACGAATTTAATTTTTAAAAATGAATTTTTGTGTGCAGTGCTTAGTTGCTACCCTATTACACATTAGGTTTTCTCTGTATCTCACAGACTCACACTTCTTCAATCTCTCACTCTCACGCACGCTGATCATCTCTCACTCTCACGCGCCGATCTTCACTCTCGTTCACGTCTGACGTCTCACAACCACTCTTCACTCTCGTTCTCAGCCTCTCAGCCAGGTCTCACAATCACAGGCTCATAGCCGCACTTCACTCTTTGCTGACGTTCTAGTCTCTTCGCTCATTGTTGTCGTCTGTTTGAGACTTTGAGGTATGAACATTTTTTTGGGTATATATTGAATTTTGGTAAACTCCCGATTTGGTAAACTTTCGAAACGTGATTTCAAAATGTGTATGCTTTTTTGTTGATGTCTGTTTTGTGCACGTATTGGGCCGCCCGATCGAAATAATCATGGAATTGTTGTGTTGAGTTGTGAATTGCTATGTGATTGTGATAGTTTCAATTGAAATGTGATTTTTTATGAAACAGAAATTATTAAAGCTAAAATGCTGAGCAATGAAAGTGATGCACATTTTGAACCTTAAACAACACCAAACCCAAGCCAAAGTGATGGCTTAGATTTAGAATAGGCTGAACAACGGGATGAAAATGAGATAAGTGATAAAGAGGGGTCGTCTAAAAAGAGAAGAATATATGAGTCAAGGTCGGAGTTTTGGATTCATTTTGATAAAATTGATTGTCCGAATGAGAAAATTAGGATGGGTAAATGCAAATATTGTGGTGTCGAAATTAGAGCCGATCCAAAAAAACATGGAACAAAGGGTCTTAAAATTCACATAAATGCGTGCAAGAAAACCCCGCTTGAATTGGAAACAAATCAAATGCGACTTAAGATGCAAAAATCTTTCATGGATGATGACAAAGACCCTCATCATTGTAATTGGAGATTTGATGAGGCTAAAGTTAGAAAAGCATTGTGTATTATGTTGATTGTTGATGAACTTCCATTTAAGCATGTTGAGAATGAGGGGTTCAAACATTTTATGTCGGTTATTTGTCCTCAATTTAACATTCCATCAAGAAAGACTATTGCAAAAGATATTTTTCAAATGTACATGGATGAGAAGTTGAGGCTTAAGACTTTTTTGAAAAGAAATACTCAAAGGTTTGACATCACTACTGACACTTGGACATCAATTCAGAAGATAAATTACATGTGTCTAACTGTTCATTTCATCAATAATGATTGGAAGTTAGAAAAAAAAATTGAATTTTTGTCCGGTCACTAGCCATAAAGGGGAGGAAATTGGCAAGGCTGTTGAAAAATGCATTCGAGATTGGGAAATTGAGAATATTTTGACTATCACTGTGGATAATGCTTCATCGAATGATACCGCCGTTGAGCATTTGAGAAAGAAATTTAATAATTGGGGTACTAGCTTGCTAGGTAATCAAAATCTGCACATGAGGTGCATTGCTCATGTAATTAACCTAGTAGTGCAAGATGGTTTGAAGGGAAAGGAGGAGCATGATGCTATCAATTGCATCAGAGGGGCTGTTAGATATATCAGAAGTTCTCCAGCTAGGTACCAAGCATTTAATGAATGTGCAGCTTCAGAAAAATTAGAAAGCAATAATTATTGTGTCTTGATGTACCTACTAGGTGGAATTCAACATTCTTAATGTTGGAGGCTGCGATAAACTTTAAAAAACGCATTTGTTTCTTTTGAGACGGTTGACAGTTATTTTTCAAGGGATCTTGCAAAGTCGCCTTATGATGGATTACCTAATGAATATCATTGGCACAGGGCTACATTGTTGTTGAAATTTTTGGGCCACTTTTACGATCTTACTTTGAGAATTTCTGGTTCATTGTATGTGACATCTAATTGTGTGTTTCACGATATAAGTGCTGTTGACATGCTTCTTAGAACGTGGTTGGATGATTGTGATGTTGAATTGAGTAACATGGCTTAGAGAATGAAAGAAAAATTTGACAAGTACTGGGGAACAATTGAGAAAATGAACAAGGTTTTATATTATGCTGTGATTGTTGATCCTCGTCACAAATTGGACTTTCTGAACTATTCATTTGACATGATGTATCATGTTCTAGAGAGTGAGAAAATGAAAAAGGAAGTGAGAGAAGGTATGTATGCATTGTTTGATGAATACAAAAGGAGATATGATGAATCATTTGTATCTGGCTCACATACTGCATCGAATATGAGTGTTGATTCTAGTGTTAGCAGACCTCCTCATCCTGATCCTTCGAAGATGCAAAAATCTTGTTTGAAAACTGAGTTCAAGAAATTGAAGAGTGGAGGTAACAGTGAGCATGCCAAGTCGGAGTTGGATAGATATTTAACCGAAGAAGCTGAGAATGATGCTGATGATGGGTTTGACATTTTAAGTTGGTGGAAGATGAAGGCGCACATGTTTCCAGTTCTTTCTAGGATAGCTCGGGATGTGCTTGCGATTCCAGTTTCCACTGTTGCTTCAGAAGCCGTATTTAGCACAGGAGGACGAGTGCTTGATGCCTTCAGGAGCTCTTTATTACCTAAAATAGTTCAAGCTCTAATATGCTCTCAAGATTGGCTTTGCGGTTCCTCAGCTCCTATATCTATTGAGGAGGATTTGCATGTGGTTGACAAAATGGAGAAAGGTGCTATGTTTACATTCATTTTATTGTGTTTCTTTTATTTCATATTTGAATGGAGTTGATATGCTTTACTAATATCTCTTTTTTGATAGAATTTTTTGGCCTAAATACTGACACAACTAGAAGTAGTGCGATAGTCGCTTGATGAACTGATATCTAAGGCTTTGATGATATCTACTATTTTGTTTTCAAGGTAAATTTATTTTTCATTACAACTTCTTGATGTTGGAGGCAAATACTGACTCGATTACTTTGAATCTTTGATCATTGAAGTGTAGACGACTCTAAATGTTGCTGTATTCATAGGAAATGCCGAAATGGAATGATTAGAGTAGCTAATGCAGGGAGTTAAATGTTGTTGTTTTCTATTATCTATTTACAGTTATTAGACTAAATATTGACACTAAATGTTGCTGTTTGTAATTAAGATCTTCCATTTCCTCAAATGTTGTTGTTTTGGTGCTGTTAAGAGCTGTTAACTGTTGTTGTTTTGGTGTTGTTAAGTGCTGTTAAGTGGTGCTGTGTATGGTGCTGTTTTCTGGCTGTTTGTTGTTGTATGTTGAGGAGATTTTTAAAAGAAACCTGGCGGGTTTTGGGTACCCGACGATACCCGATTATCGGGTACCCGATATTTTTGGGTTCGGGAACGGGTAGCTTCCCAAGCTACCCGATACCCGAATACCCGACCCAATTCCCACCCCTAAAATCAATATTATGTCACTTTATAGAACTAACTTTGTTGTTTTCCTTTAGTGTCATACTTTCACATATATATTGATACTTGGCTCCACCACTATTCACGAAAATACATAATAAATAATTAAGAGTGACGATGTGATGTAGAAACTTAATAAATTTAAAATCTAAATTGATTTATTTAATATGAAGACGATTTTCCATATATATATATACTAGTTTTATTGGCACCGCCCAAGGCGTTGTGCCAGGTACCAGCATGTTGGTCAATTTTTTCCTAATTTGATCGAAAATAACATTTCAAATGTCTGACTTTAACAAACTTTTAAAAAAAACCGAACATGCTACTGTAATTGAATGTGAAAAAATAATCAAAGGACTGACTAACCATCTTTTTTAAAAAAAATGATGATCATCTCACTATAAACTGAAAAAAATAATATTTGAATTTGAGCACATCAACAACCGATTAAAATATATTTTTTCCTAGTCGGTTCAAGCCAAACTCACGCATCAAAAAAATAAAAGAAAACGAACATGCTACTGTAATTGAATGGAAAAAAATAAATAAATGACTGACTCTAACTTTTTTTAAAAAAAAACATGATGTCCATCTTACTATAAATTGAAAAAATTAATATTTGAAGTGGCACGCATCAACAATCGTTTGAGATAATTTTTTTCTATTCGTTTTAGGCCAAATCCGGGCATTAACAAAAATAATTTTTGAAAAAAAAAACATTTTTAAAGGAAAAAAATTTGTAATGAATAGTGATTTACTATTCATTACAATAGTATTATTCATAAGTGCATGACACTTATTATATAGTAACTAGTTTTTGTTGGCACCGTACCAACATGTTGATGAACTTTTTCCTAATTAGATTGAAAATAAAATTTTAAATGACTGACTTTAACAAATATTTTTTTAAAAAAAACGATCATGCTACTATAATTGAATGAAAAAAAATAACCAAATAACTGACTCTAATTTTTTTTTTTTTTAAAAATAATGCACATCTTACTGTAAACCGAAAAATAACATTTGAAGTTGTGTGCATCAACAATCGGTTAAGATATATTTTTTCTCAATCGGTTCAGGTCAAACCCATGCGTCAAAAAATTTATTTAACAATCAAAATTTGGAAAAAAAAAAGTATTTCTTAAAAACAAAATTTAATTTTTTCAATAAATAGTAAGTTACTGTTAATTACTATTCATTACAATAATAATGAATAGTAACTCTTGCTCTCTTATATATAGGTAAATATAAAGTTCTAGGAGGCAACATATTTGATGTTATCCATAGAGACATAATCATCATTAATGTGCAATATTTCATATCAACGAGATATCAATGATTAATATACCATCATGGCATTGTCCCTCCGATAGCATCAAATTTTCCGGTAATGTGCATGGCATTTAATAAATTTCGCCCACAAATTCAGCCTTATATATATATATATATATATATATATATATATATATATATATGTGTGTGTGTGTGTGTGTGTGTATTATATTACACAATAGGCTCTGCTATTTGCTTACAAATTAAATATAAACAACAACAACAACTAGTCTTTAATCTCACTGGATTCGGCAGACTACATGAACCATATGATGAATCAAGTCCATTGTGCACATGGGTTAGTCTTCTCCAAGCGCTTCTTTCTTCCAAAATATTCTAGTTGATCCCTTTCGACTCTAGGTATATAACTTCGAGTTAAGTCTTCTTCAATCGTCCCCTTACTCTCGAAAAGGGCAGAAATCCATGGATTCTACTTGGAACAGGTGCATTGCTGAGCCTATGCTGTACGTGGTCAAAATCAGCTTAAGCGACTTTCTTGCATTTTATCTTCTATACAAGTCGCACCTACTTCAGCTCGAATGTCTTCGTTCCTTATTTTATCTATTATGGTCTTACCACGCATCCAACAGAGCATATGTATCTCTGTCACACTCATCTTTTGGACGTGATTCATCTTGGGTGCCCAATATTCCATCACATACAATATTGCAGGTCTGATGGCAGTTCTATAAAACGTCACATTCAATCTCAGCCGGATAGTACGATCGCATAGAACTCTGGTGGCATTTCTTAATTTCGACCAGCCCGCTTTTATTCTATGGTTAACGTCGCTATCAAACTCTCTATCCTTTTGGATAACAGAACCTAGGTTTCAAAACTTGCTACTTATCGATATCGAGTGTTACAACATATGATCCTGAGATGTACAACCACTAAATTTGCCCTTCATATATTCCGTTTTAGACATACTTAATCTAAAATCTCCTTCATTCCAAGGTCTCTGTCCATAACTCTTATTTAGCATTTACTCATGTCCTTGTCTCATTAACACAACATCATAAGCGAAAAGCATAGTCCAAGGTAATTCAGTCTATATGTCTTTCGTGATTTCATCAAGAACTGAGGCGAACAAGAAAGGACTCAATGCAACCATTGGTGTAAATCCAATAGTGATTGAGAACTCATCTGTTACTCCACTACACGTTTTAACATTGGATGCTACTTACATATCCTTGATTATATTGATATACTGATGAGAAGTCTTTTCTCATCAAAGGCCACCATAATATCCGCATTGGCACTTTATCGTAAGTCTTCTCCAAGTCGATAAAGATCAGATGCAGATCTTTACCGCTCTCAAGATAGCGTACTATAAGTTGGAAGTAACTGGATAGCTTCCGTTGTTGACCGCCTGGCATGAACCCAAATTGATTCTCGAGATTTTAATATCCCTATTTAACCGAGTTAGTGTAAGGCCTCTCTACCTTAACAGTGTAATAAACATGTAAATAGGGCCAACATGTTTTAAAAGACAAGTTATGGTTCCGGTTGTAGCCTTGAGCTAACAGGATTAAAGGCCAAAAATAAACTTCCAAGTTAATTAATTACATTCCCAATAATGAATGTTAATAATATAGATTTACACTACTACTGGAGTAGAGACTATCCAAAAATCATGTATCCTAATTCAGTAATGCTCCTCGTAGCTCACTGCCTCAACCCGGCCCATAGCCCTCCAAGTCCAAAAGTGTACCTACAGGAACAACTTACCATGAGCATATACATCACCATTCAACAAAATCCAAGCACAATAACATAATTAATTGCATGGGATATGCATGTATGTATGCTCCCTAATTTACCACATTAGCGCATTTTCATTGTTGTTCATGTTTCATAAACTCATGCACAAATCTTTAGTTCACAATATAATGATCGACACCACGTTCCAGTTATAACCACAATAATCCACATTAATCACTAGAAATGTGATTGTTCCGGTCCTATTACAACAGCGGAATTTTAGGACCCCTCGCTTCGACATATAGCGGCATCATATGATATCCCTCGCTTCGACAATGACAGCGGCATGTACATCGCTTCGACATGACAACGGCAAATATCATATTACCATCGCTTCATATGACAGCGGCAAGTACCTCCCTCGCTCGTATATAACAACCACCGGAACAATCAAGCATTTCTAACCACATATATAAACATAACACTTGAGTCCACAATCATAATGCATCACCATTATCTCAATATATATCAACACATTTCGTAATCCACACTTGTCCACGATATATATGTAGCCAAAAGCAAAAGAACACATTTTATCGTTCGATGCCCGTACGTCTCACTACATACCTTAGTTTCAAGAGTGGAGAAGTTGAAGAACTTTATCTTCTTGAAGTTATTGGTACCTGGGATGGTTCTACACAACCATACAAATCAATATTAGAAGCCAATTATAGTCAAATATCAAAAATTCCACAAAATATCCAAAAACACAATATTTTGCATCTCGCGATCGATCGCCGCAAGGGCGCGATCGATCGCGAGATCATTCTGCCCGATGCCAAAAATTTTATCCTTCGGCTATCGATAGCCACATTTGGCGCGATCGATCGCCAGCCTCGCCGATCGATCGCCCAAAAGTGGCGATCGATCACCGAATGCTTCTGGAGCCTACTGCTGGCTGGCGATCGATCGCCGATCCCTGCACATCAACCATAAATTCTTCACCAACATCACCAACACTTATACCAACAAACCAAAAACATAAAACACCTTAAACCTTCAATCTACACCATAAAACAACCCCAAAAGTCATACACCCAACCAAAAATCATACCAACCCAAAACAAACCCATTTTCAAACTCAAACATCAACCCAAAACAAAATAGATCCATACAAAAACAACAAGGAATGATATATGTCCTTCCTAGGCCTCAAATCTTACCAAGAATCACAAGAATAAAGTTTTTGCAAGGACTTCTCTTCCCCCTTGAAGCCAAACTCGAAAATGGGAGGAAAAAGGTAGGGTTTGGAGAGTGTTTTGGGGATTTGATAAAGTGAGGGGTAAAGTGAAATAAAAAGGGGTATAGTGGGGTTATAAGAGTTGTTAATTAAATTGCACCCCATTAGTTAACATGATGTATAAAATACCCCAACATGGTATTTTAAAAGCATTTTACAAAAATGCACCCAACTCCCAATAATTTCATGTTTTCCAAATAAATGCCAACCATTACAATTAAATCATACTAACACCCAATTTCCCAACATGCACAACATGCACCCCGAAATGCAACCCCATGTCACGCCTACCATGTGACTAAGCATTTCAACAAGATAATTAATTTCAACACATAATTCAATTATGACCATAATTCATCATGTAACATAATTAATGCCCAAATTGCAATTAATCATTTCGGGGATATCACAATACTCCCCTACTTATAATTCGACCTCGAAATCGCATGCACTTACCCAAAACGAAACTAAACATAAATCACATACCAGAAAATAGTTCCGGGTAATGCTGCACCATATGCTGCTCCGTCTCCCACGTGGCCTCCTCGACACCCCTACGACCCCACTGAACCTTTACCATCGGTATAACCTTGCTCCGAAGTCTGTGATCCTCTCGATCCAGAATTCTAACCGGTCGTTCCACGTAGGACACATCTGAACCCAACTGAACCTCTGAGGGCTGTAAAACATGAGACGGATCTGGCTCATACTTCCGTAACATAGAGACATGAAAGACGTCATGTATACCAGACAATGACGGCGGTAGAGCCAAACGGTAAGCCAAAGTACCGATACGCTGCAATATCTCATATGTCCCAACATACCTCGGAGACAACTTCCCGCGCATACCAAAACGAACCACACCTCTGAAAGGTGAGATCTTCAAGAAGACCTTATCTTCCACTTGGAATTCCAACGGTCGCCGCCGTTTATTAGCGTATGTTGTTTGCCTATCCTGAGCCGCTTTCATTTTCTGACGAATCATTTTGATCTTCTCTTCCATTTCTCGAATCAATTCCGGTCCCCCGACCGTCTTACTAGTCAAGTCCTCCTAGTATAACGACGACCTACAACGTCGACCGTAAAGAGCTTCGAATGGAGCCATCTGAATGCTCGCCTGGTAGCTGTTATTATAAGAGAACTCTACCAGTGGCACTGAATCTTGCCATGGAGTATCAAACTCCAATACACATGCCCTCAACATATCTTCGAGCATCTGTATGGCACGCTCTGTCTGACCATCTGTCTGATGGTGATAAGCTGTACTCAGTCTAACCTCCGTACCCAAAGATGACTGAAGACATTCCCAAAAATGTGATGTGAACCGTGGGTCTCTGTCAGACACAATCGAGACTGGAACCCCATGTAACCTTACCACGTCCCGTACATACAATTGGGCCATCTTTAAGTATGTGTACAACATACAATAAGGGATGAAGTGAGCCACCTTCGTCAATCTATCCACGATCTCCCAGATCGCATCATATCCCAAGGCAGTCCTTGGCAAGTGGGTCACGAAGTCCATAGATATGTGTTCCTACTTCCACTCCGGTATCTCTAAACTCTTCAACTCGCCACCGGGCCTCTGCCTCTCCGCTTTTACTTGCTGACAAATAAAACACTTCTTGACAAATGTGATGACGTCTCTTTTCATCCGCCTCCACCAAAACTGGTCACACAAGTCCTTGTACATCTTTCTCCCACCTGGATGTATGCTAAACTTGCTGCTATGTGCACGATGCAAGATCCCTTGACGTAACTCCGGTGCCCTCGGCACTACCCAATGGTTACCAAGCCTCAAGGAACCATCTTCTGCCACTCTGAACTTTGATGACTGACCAAGACGTGATAATGATAACCATCTCTGCACCTCAACGTCTGACATCTGAGCTTTCCTGATAGATTCAAAGATGTCCGGCTCTGCCAACAGTGTCGATACATGTACCGGTGATGTGTCCACATCAAAGTCATGTCCCAGATGACAACAAGAAGTCATCATGGCTGATAACTGAATAACATCCTCCGCGGTATACTTCACCTTCCTACTCAAGGCGTCAGCTGTCAGGTTCGCCTTCCCCGGATGGTACTCTATCTCGCAGTCATAGTCCTTGAGCAAGTCCATCCATCTCCTCTGCCTCATATTCAGCTCCGCTTGGGTGAATAAGAACTTCAAGCTCTTATGGTCTGTATAAATGGTAAATGAAGTACCATATAGGTAATGCAGCCAAATTTTCAACGCGAAAATGATAGCCGCTAGTTCCAAATCATGAACTAGGTATCTGGTCTCATGAGGCTTCAACTGCCTCGAAGCATAAGCCACCACGTGCTTATCTTGCATCAGTACACAGCTCAAACCCTGCAGTGATGCATCCGTGTACAAAGCAAACCTCTCGTTCTCAGAAGGAATCACCAATACAGGTGATGTAGTCAACCGGTGCTTCAACTCTTGGAAGCTCTGTTCACATGCCCCAGACCATAAAAACGGAACTCCTTTCTGGGTCAACTACGTCAACGGCTTAGCGATCTTAGAGAATCCCTCGACGAAACGTCGGTAATAACCCGCTAAACCAAGGAAGCTCCGGATCTCGGGCACAGATGTAGGCGCAGACCAATCCATCACTGCCTCTACCTTCCTGGGGTCCACAGATATCCCATTACTAGAGATCACATGCCCCAAAAATACCACGCTGCTCAACCAAAATTCACACTTGCTGAGCTTGGCGTACAACTGACTGTCCCTAAGAATCTGGAGCACTGTCCTCAAATGATTCTTGTGCTCTTCCTCATAGATGAGTATGTCGTCAATGAATACAATGACGAACTGATCAAGGTATGGTTGGAATACTCGGTTCATTAAGCTCATAAAGACAGCCGGGGCGTTTGTCACTCCAAACGGCATGAACAAAAACTCATAATGACCATAACGGGTCCGGAATGCTGTCTTCTGCACATCTTCCTCTCTAACTCGAATTTGATGGTACCCCGACCTCAAATCAATTTTACTGTACAACCTCGTGCCCTGCAACTGATCAAAAAAGCCATCGATCCGCGGAAGAGGGTATTTCTTCTTCACTATGGCCTTGTTCAATTGTCTATAATCGATGCACAGACGCATCGACCCATCTTTCTTTTTCACAAATAATACAGGCGCACCCCAAGGCGATACGCTAGGGCAATATGTAACCCTTGTCAAGGAGTTCCTGTAGTTGCTCTTTCAACTCCCTTAACTCTGCCGGTGCCATCCTGTAAGGGGCACGAGAAATAGCGGGTGTTCCCGGTAGTAATTCAATCCCAAACTCGACTTCCCTAGCTGGTGGAAATCCGGGAATCTCCTCCGGGAATACATCGGCAAACTCCGCGACTACAGGTATATCCTCGACCCTTAACTCCTCCTTCTTTTCAGCAATATCAATGGCATAAATAAGGTAACCCATATGCCCACGTTCCAATAACTGAGGCATCTTGATAGCCGATATCAATGGGATTCTCGAGCGGGAACCATCCCCATAAAAAGTCCACTGAACCCCCAAATCAGATCTGAACCGAACTGTTCTCTATCTGCAGTCCACCACTGCCTGATACATGTTCAGTACATCAATGCCCACAATGCAGTCAAAGTCTGACATTCCCAGAACAATCAAATCTGACTTCAATTCGTTGTCCTCAAAATAAATGAGGTCGTCAACAACAAACCGATCAGCAATCATACTCTTTCCAGCGGGTGTCAAGACCAGAAGAGGCGTGGGCGACGGAGACGTGCATATGCGATGCCTCTTCACAAAACTCGTCGACACAAAGAAGTGTGACGCACCTGTATCTATCAAAATAAAAGCAGGGTGCGTAAATAAATGACACGTACCCGCTATCACTTCCTCTGGTGCCGCTGTAGCCTGCTCCCTGGTCAGAGCGTACACTTGCCCTTGAGGTGGCCCCAATGGCTGACCTCCCAATGGTCTCGGTGCAAACTGTGGTCTTTGTTGCACTGCCCTGTCTAAAGGTCTCCCCATAGTGTTCTGTGGTCCTCCCCGATTAGGACATTCTCGAGCAAAGTGGCCATGCTTACCGCATTCAAAACAAGCAGAACATTCTTTCACCGAGTGGGGTCCCCCGCAAAGGAAACATCTAATTCTCCCATGATTACTTGCTTGAGACTGTCCCCTATTTGACGGGCCATTATTCCCACGGTTTCCCCTTCCACGCACATCAGGCCATCTACCACTGAATCGGGAAGCTGATGAGTTCCCCTTGGCTTAAAATGGTCGCCCCTTGGTTTCATGTTTTCCGGGGTCGATCTCTGAGGTGGTGCTGGAGGTGGCGCTACAGTCGGATATGCACCCACTCCCAATTCTGCCAGCTCAGCCCGTGCAAGGGCGTCATCAAAACAAGTAGGGCCATAAGTGATAACCCTATCATACAATTCAGGCCTCAAGCCTTTCATGAAGTGCCTCATCTTTGCTTGAGTATTTGTGGCCACATGAGGTACATATCTGAGCAAAGAACAATAGTGAAGAGCATAGTCTGACACCGGCATAGTACCTTGCTTTAGGTTAGTAAATTCATCCCCCTTAGCTTCCCGTGCAGCGGTCGAAAAGTACCGGGTCAGAAATCGAGTTGTAAACAGCTTCCAGTTTATCTAATGACCTTGAGCCTCCTGTTCTATCACCGTGGTCTTCCGCCACATTAGTGCCTTCTTGGACAGCTGGAATTCTGCTAACCTTATCCAGGCCGACTTTGCACAAGGAGCCGCCACAAAGATTTGCTCTATCCTTTCTAACCACTCTTCGGCCTGTTCCCCTGTCTCAGTTCCTTCAAACATCGGAGGTCGGTATGCAAGGAATTGAGTCAAGCTCAGTTCCCCGGGCAACAACTGCTGTTCAGACGGTTCTTCTCCCAAAGCTGGCGGTGGTAAAGGATTTGTACGCCCAGCACTTGCATTAACACTCACTGCGTCTCCTATATAGATATTTGCTGCCATGCTGTAACACAAGGGTTAACAATGACACCAAAAGCAGTTCATATAATACATCGTTAGATAACATGAGTAACAATAACCAAAACATGTTAGTATAACATTTATATACTCAAAATGCACTAAACATGTATAAAAAGAGTACATAGCCAACCTATTGCTAAGTCTACCCTTCACTCATTCCCGGGTTCTCTAACCACTGCTCTGATACCACTAATGTAAGGCTTCTCTACCTTAACAGTGTAATAAACATGTAAATAGGGCCAACATATATTAAAAGACAAGTTATGGTTCCGGTTGTAGCCTTGAGCTAACAGGATTACAGGCCAAAAATAAACTTCCAAAGTTAATTAATTACATTCCCAATAATGAATGTTAATACTATAGATTTACACTACTACTGGAGTAGAGACTATCCAAAAATCTTGTATCATAATTCAGTAATGCTCCTCGTAGCTCACTGCCTCAACCCGGCCCATAGCCCTCCAAGTCCAAAAGTGTACCTACAGGAACAACTTACCATGAGCATATACATCACCATTCAACAAAATCCAAGCACAATAACATAATTAATTGCATGAGATATGTATGTATGTATGCTCCCTGATTTACCACATTAGCACATTTTCATTGTTGTTCCTGTTTCATAAACTCATGCACAAATCATTAGTTCACAATATAATGTTCGACACCATGTTCCAGTTATAACCACAATAATCAACATTAATAACTAGAAATGTGATTGTTCCGGTCCTATTACAACAGCGGAATTTTAGGACCCCTCGCTTCGA
The DNA here is from genome assembly GCA_907163345.1 of Haberlea rhodopensis. NCBI lineage: Eukaryota > Viridiplantae > Streptophyta > Magnoliopsida > Lamiales > Gesneriaceae > Haberlea > Haberlea rhodopensis. Next base: position 267,972 of record CAJQUN010000447.1, read on the forward strand.
CATATAGCGGCATCATATGATATCCCTCGCTTCGACAATGACAGCGGCATGTACATCGCTTCGACATGACAGCGGAAAATATCATATTACCATCGCTTCATATGACAGCGGCAAGTACCTCCCTCGCTCGTATATAACAACCATCGGAACAATCAAGCATTTCTAACCACATATATAAATATAACACTTGAGTCCACAATCATAATGCATCACCATTATCTCAATATATATCAACACATTTCGTAATCCACACTTGTCCACGATATATATGTAGCCAAAAGCATAAGAACACATTTTACCGTCCGATGCCCGTACGTCTCACTATGTACCTTAGTTTCAAGAGTGGAGAAGTTGAAGAACTTTATCTTCTTGAAGTTATTGGTACCTGGGATGGTTCTACACAACCATACAAATCAATATTAGAAGCTAATTATAGTCCAATATCAAAAATTCCACAAAATATCCAAAAACACAATATTTTGCATCTCGGGATCGATCGCGAGATCATTCTGCCCGATGCCAAAAATTTTATCCTTCGGCGATCGCCGATCCCTGCACATCGAAAATCACCATTTTTGCACCATAAATTCTTCACCAACATCACCAACACTTATACCAACACACCAAAAACATAAAAACACCTTAAACCTTCAATCTACACCTTAAACCTTCAATCTACACCATAAAACAACCCCAAAAATCCTACACCCAACCAAAAATCATACCAACCCAAAACAAACCCATTTTCAAACTCAAATATCAACCCAAAACAAAATAGATCCATACAAAAACAACAAATATATGTCCTTCATAGGCCTCAAATCTTACCAAGAATCACAAGAATAAAGTTTTTGCAAGGACTTCTCTTCCCCCTTGAAGCCAAACTCGAAAATGGGAGGAAAAAGGTAGGGTTTGGAGAGTGTGTTGGGGATTTGATAAAGTGAGGGGTAAAGTGAAATAAAAAGGGGTATAATGGGGTTATAAGAGTTGTTAATTAAATTGCACCTCATTAGTTAACATGATGTATAAAATACCCCAACATGATATTTTAAAAGCATTTTACAAAAATGCACCCAACTCCCAATAATTTCATGTTTTCCAAATAAATGCCAACCATTACAGTTAAATCACGCTAACACCCAATTTCCCAACATGCACAACATGCACCCCAAAATGCAACCCCCACGTCACGCCTACCATGTGACTAAGCATTTCAACAAGATAATTAATTTCAACACATAATTCAATTATCACCATAATTCATCACGTAACATAATTAATGCCCAAATTGCAATTAATCATTTCGGGGATATCACAGTTAGTGTGACACATGAGCTTTATACCACGATATTTGGAGCAACTATGAATGTCAACATTGTTCTTATAGAGAGGGACAAAAGTACTCTTTCTTTATTCATTTGGAATTTTGTTTCTCCTCCAAATCGTGTTAAATATATATATTAGTCACTTTATCCCCGTCGATCCTAAGCATTAAATAATGCAGGTCAAACTTAGGAGCAAACTACAGTAAATTTATAAGACAAGACCTCCTCTGAAACATATGTAAGTAACAATATGGGATAGTATGAGGAAAATTTGTAAAAAAAATCGTATATGTTGCTTGTTTTGATTTTTGGTTCCGTAAGTAATCAAAGTTTGCTCTTAGTTTAATAATTTTACTTTTTTTACTTTTTGTCCTATTTTGCTGGAGCACTAACATGGCGTCTTTCGCACCATACCAACAATATTCGATGTCACATTAGCATTCTGGTGAAAAAGGACTAAACATAAAATAAACAAGACTTGTTAAACTAAGACCAAATTTTACCTATATATATTAATAAAACAGAAACAAAACAAGTTACATAACTATTTTTACAACTTTTCCCACACTATTATAACTGCTTAACAAACCTACGTTTCGAACCACTCGTATCATTAGGACCCGTTGGAGAAGAGTTGATGATAAAACCGACGGAATTTAGTTATTTCAATAATTTTAAGAATTAGATGACGTTTAATAATATACTGTAAGTAAATTAACATATGTTTTGTGATTGTACAAAAAATAAATATAAAAGTTACACGTTAAATTCATGTGTACAAAAAATATTCTTAATTGTTTTGTGCATGGACAATATGCATACTAACTCTTTGGAGTAGGTTTCTTATAAATCCTTTATTGTCTCATTTTGTTGCCTATTTTGAATATTTCATATATTAAATGTTAATAAATTTTGGCACCATTTATCTGTATAATGATCCTTCCACATAGATAAACACACCTTGGATCATTGATATGCAATGATATTTGAACACATGAATAAATACTAATATGATGAGTTTACTGAACAGCCATCATCCTATATTCTCTAATTGATTTTGATTAATCGAGTAGAGAAATTATTATTATAGTTGTACACCTTTGATCGATACAACCCAATGTGTATTGTAGCTTTATTTAAGAAGTACTGCATTGTGGTTTGTTTGTTTTTTTTGACTCCACGAGAGTCATAAGATAGTCAATGCAATGTTTGAGTTTGTGTATTGTAGTTGTGGATATGTATTTTGTCCAGTGAATAACTAGCACAACAGGTTGAGATCCAAATCTTTTCATGATGTTGAGAATAATATATGATAATCTTGATTGAATGCACCATTCCATGAAACTTAACCACAAAACCAAATGAAACAATGAGAAAACAAGATCACAATAGACAGATTAAATTAACAACAAAATCGAAAACAAGAACACCAAGAATTTACGTGGTTCGATCGTAAATAATATGCATCCTCGGAAGACACTATATTACATCAAGTTTTTGAGATACAAGCAATATACACTCAAGAATTCAATCAGTAAATGCTCTAATTTATGTTTACAATGAAATCCACTCAGAAATCTTCTTTCTATTGCTTTCTTGTTCTATCTCGAAGACTCTCGGTTCTAGCCTTTGTTTTCTTCTCTGGAAGTATTGTGTTCAGAATAAATCCCATAAAGGATCCTTCTTCTCAATATATGGGCCTAACTTGAAGCTTCATAAACTGCTGAACCTGTTGTGCTAGTTCCCAGTCCAAGTCCACAACTTCTATTCCAGAACCCGAAGAAACTTCTAACTGCCAAAACCAATACCTGGTTTAAGAAGAAGTCATCTCATCTAGTTACCTTAGAAGTGGGTATACTGCAATCCAAATAGATTTCTTTTTTACTAGAATGGTTGATAGAGTTAATGCTTGGACTGTAAAGTAATTCCAGGAGAGAGTGTAATTACCGACTTTTAGTTTTAGATGATAGGATTAAGAATAGGGTTGCTTAACTAAACAAAAGTTAGAACCTAGAATTAAGTGGTGGCGGTTAAAAGAAGGTAACCCTGGAGCTTTTGTAGAGAGAATAGTCGAGGAAGTTAATTGGACGCCAAGAGATGATCCAGATACCACATGGATCAAAATGGCCCGTGGCATTAAGATGGCATTTAAAGAGCTCATTGGCGAGTCAAGAGGATATGCTCCACCAGGTAAGGACGCATCATGGTGGAATGAAGACGCGAAGAAGGCTATTCAAATCAAGAGGTATGCATACAAAGAGCTGAAGAAGAACAACAATGGGGCAACCCTCGAAAGGTATAAGCTTGCCAAATAAAGAAACGAATACAGCGGTTCGAGATGCTAGAGCTAAAGTCTACAAAGAAGTGTACGATAAATTGGATACCAAGGTGGCGGAACAAGATATCTACATGATTGCTCGAGCAAGGGAGGGGAAGACAAGAGACTTATTGTCACGCCCCGAGACCGGGGTCAATAACACCGGTATTGATTTCCATTACAACTAGGAAACCAATAAGCCTCGTAATATCATAACAACTGAAAACCAGTCTATATTCCATAAATAAAGAAATCATTGTCTTTACAACTGAATTAAAAACGCGAAACTAAAACTTAACAACTGAATAAATAAAATTGTCTTAAAACTTGGAAAACTTTAAAACCTAAAAGATCTTGATCTACGCAGCGGACTTGAGTTCGCCAACCCCAAAATTGGTGTTCTTCTTCTTGCTCTAATTCCTCTTCGGCTTTATCTGGGCATGTAGAGTAAGGGTTGAGTGCTTTGGAAAACACTCAGCAAGTGGGGGACAATCGATATCATACATATACATAATTTCATAAACTTGTATCATAAAACTTGCATAAACCGATATGAATGTATCTTAACATACTTGATTTGCCCCTACGAGCCATGACATATCATATCGTTTCATAATTTTCATATACTTAAGCACAGTAAAGCATTCTACTCTCTTCTTGGTACTGATATCAGTCTCTAGACTTAACCCTCCTAGAGATGAGGTCATAACATCGGCTAACCCACGAATAAAGGGTCTGGATAATCCAGAAACAACGGATTACCACCGTATAAGGTTCTTTTAGTGGTTACATCCCACCGCATCAGGGTCATGGGGATCCAAATCCAATTAGATTTCGAGTTTAGCGTGCTTACAAAATAATACTTTCATAATTTCAACATAATACATATCGATTGGGAATTTAAAACATACTATATGATTTTTAGAAAACGAAACGAATATATATAACAAAAGCCCACTTACAGTGCTTGGATGCGTGCTTGCTTGATTGACCAAAGGTATGAAACGATGGGATTCAAATCTTCTCTTGGCTTAAACGAAATCCGAACACTACTTCTCGAACGGATTCTTCAATGAACAAGATTGGATTCGGCACTTGGTTGGCTTTCGGTAATTATCCAACTGAATCAAGGAGCTTAAACGATGGAGTAGATGGCAGACACTTGCCAAACCACTCAGTTATAGTTCACAATCTTGCTGATAATTTGGAAGGGATTTTGGACAGAATATAATACTGAACTTTGGTGGCTTAGTTGTGAATCTGTACCTTCGACAATTTGGCAGACAAAGCGGAGTTCGAAGGTTCTCTTCTTGGCTGGAATCGAAGGCAGAAAGGATGATGAAGATTGGTTAAGATATAGTAGGCTTGGTTCTCAAAAGCTTGCTGGAAAAAGGAAGGAGTTTTGACAGCTTTTTCGAATGGTTTGACAGCAACCAAACTCTCGAAACAGATGCTGGAATTGAGACGCAGAAGCCTACTGCTCGGGAGAGGTTTATTCTCGATTTTAAAGACTGAGAAGGGGATGGCTTTTGATGTGAAAGTGCTGCCAAAGGTTGCACTATTTATAGCTAGAGATTGGGACAAAACTCAAGGAGTTTTAGAGGTGCAAACTCTCGAAAATAAAGGAGTGAATCTGAGCAGATTTGTGGTGCTGCAGATCAGAATTCTGCTTCGAAAAGATACTGTAATTGTGGTGGGTTAATGGAGGTGTTTGTGATGGTTTGTATCCTTATGAGATCTTCGAAAATCTTTGTACTTCTTGGCTTAGAGTTTTCGGTTATGAGATGTTTTGCTTGCTTACATAAAAAGAGGATGGAGTGTTAGACTAGGATTCTTATGGACTTGATCAACATCTTGATTAATGAAGATTTGATAACACAACCTATCCTATAAATAATTTGTAAGGTGTAAATTAAATTAACCAATACTTTGGCAACCACTAGAACACTTAATAATTCTATCTCAATTTAACTTAGTGTTCTAGTTAAATTATAACACTAAGAATTTTAAATAACCAAAAGAGTTTAACTTGCATCAATTACTCACTTGTTGGATAGCCTCACATCCGGGTCTTTACATCCCTCCCTCCTTATTGGAAGTTTCGTCCTCGAAACTCGAGTCAACTTGATCTTGGAAAAGGTAGGGGTATTTCTCCCGCATTGATTCTTCCATTTCCCAAGTAGCTTCTCTTTCCGTATGGTTTGACCATTGGACCTTGAAGTACGGAATGGTCCTTCTTCTCAGAACTTGATCCTTGGTATCCAGAATACAGATTGGGATTTCTTCATAATTCAATGTCTCGTCTAAGTTCCCTTGAGTTACTAGGGGTTCTGCTTCAAGTACATGACTTGGGTCGGCAATGTACTTTCTTAGTTGTGATACATGGAAGACATTGTGAATTCTTGACAGACTTGGTGGTAGTGCTACTTTGTATGCTAGCGTTCCCACCCTTTCTAAAACTTCAAATGGTCCCACATATCTTGGATTCAACTTTCCCCTTTTGTCGAATCTAATTACTCCTTTCATTGGTGAAATCTTTACGTAGACCTTTTCACCAATCTCGATATCCACTGGTCTCCTTTTCAAATCAGCCCCACTTTTCTGTCGGTCCTGGGCTGTCTTAAGCCTATCCCTGATGATGGCTATCTTGTCAGTAGTAGCTTGTACTAACTCCGGTCCTGTGATAGTTCTTTCTCCTACTTCATCCCAATACAATGGTGATCGGCATTTGCGCCCATAGTGTGCTTCGTATGGCGCCATCCCAATACTACTGTGGTAGCTGTTATTGTAAGCAAATTCGACTAGCGGTAAAAGCTCGCTCCAATTTGCTGTGAAGTCTAATACGCAAGCTCTTAGCATGTCTTCAAGGGTTTGGATAGTCCTCTCCGTCTGGCCATCAGTTTGTGGGTGATAAGCCGTGCTAAGAGTTACCTTACTTCCCATAGCTTGCTGAAAGCTTTTCCAGAAACGCGACACGAATCTAGGATCTCTGTCGGATAGGATGCTCACTGGGACTCCATGCAATCTCACTATATTGTCCATATATAGAGTTACCAATTTGTCTAAGTTGTAGTTCATACGGACAGGTAGGAAGTGTGCTGACTTGGTTAGTCTATCAACAATTACCCAAATTCCGTCATGGCTCTGTTTTGACTTTGGTAGTCCCACGACAAAATCCATGGAGATGTGATCCCATTTCCATTCAGGGATTTCCAGAGGTTGCAGAAGCCCTCCGGGTCTTTGATGCTCCGCTTTCACTTGCTGACATACTAAGCATCGGGCAACAAATTCAGCTACGTCCTTTTTCATTGCGTTCCACCAAAAACTTTCCTTCAGATCCTTGTACATCTTTGTACTCCCAGGGTGGACTGAAAACTTTGACTTGTGCGCTTCAGACATTACTTCTTGTCTTATGTTGTTCACATCTGGCACGCATAATCGTCCTTTTATCCACAGGATTCCATTGTTATCGATCTCAAATCCGTAATTTTCTTCTCCCTGACTTGTTCTTTTAGCTTGGTTAGGCTCGTATCTTGATCTTGGCTTAGCTTGATGGTCTCTCGAAGACAAGGTTGAGCTGAGACCGTAGCTAAGATTATTTTTCCTTTGCCTTTCCGGCTCAAAGCATCTGCTACTTTGTTTGCCTTGCCGGGGTGGTAGCTAATAGTGAGATCGTAGTCTTTTAGAAGTTCGATCCATCGTCTCTGTCTCATGTTGAGTTCCTTTTGAGTGAACAAGTACTTGAGGCTTTGATGGTCCGTGAACACTTCGCACTTGGCGCCATACAGATAGTGTCTCCAAATCTTTAAGGCGAACACTACTGCGGCTAACTCGAGGTCATGCGTAGGGTAGTTTTGCTCATGGGGCTTGAGCTGTCTTGAAGCATAAGCAATCACTCTTCCTTCCTGCATGAGTACACATCCTAGTCCTTCTTTAGATGCATCACTATAAATAGTGAAACTCATGTCTTCCGTTGGTAATACCAGTACAGGTGCAGATGAGAGCTTTTCCTTTAAAGTCTCAAAGCTCTTCTCACATTCTTCACTCCATATGAACTTTGCGTTCTTTTGTGTGAGCCTGGTAAGAGGTACTGCTATTGACGAAAATCCTTCGACAAACTTCCGGTAGTAGCCCGCTAATCCCAAGAAGCTTCGGATTTCAGTCACTGTCGTTGGTCTAGACCAATCCAAAACTGCCTCTACCTTTTTAGGATCCACTGACACGCCTTCTTTTGATATGATGTGTCCTAAGAAAGATACGCTTTCTAGCCAAAATTCACATTTATTAAATTTGGCGTAGAGCTCCTTCTCTCTCAATGTCTGTAGAGTGAGGCGAAGATGTTGTTCGTGTTCCTCATTGCTCGACGAGTAAATGAGTATGTCGTCGATGAACACTACTACAAAGTCATCCAGGAATGGCTTGAATACACGATTCATTAAATCCATGAATACGGCTGGCGCGTTTGTTAAGCCAAATGGCATTACCGTGAACTCGTAATGGCCATACCGTGTTCTAAATGCGGTTTTCGGCACGTCTTCTGCTTTAATCTTTAGTTGGTGATAGCCTGTCCTTAAATCGAGCTTGGAAAACACTTTAGCGCCTTTGAGTTGATCGAACAGGTCATCTATCCTTGGAAGAGGGTACTTGTTCTTGATTGTGATCTTATTCAGCTCTCTGTAGTCGATGCACAATCTCATGCTCCCGTCTTTCTTCTTTACAAACAACACTGGAGCTCCCCATGGGGATACACTTGGTCTGATTTGTTTCTTGTCCAATAACTCCTGCAGTTGCTCCTTAAGTTCCTTCAGTTCGGCTGGAGCCATTCGGTATGGTGCCTTAGAAATTGGTGTAGCGCCTGGCACCAAATTAATATCGAATTCCAATTCTCGGTTTGGAACAGAACCGGGCAGCTCTTCCGGAAAGATATCCGGAAATTCTTGTACAACGGGTATGTCTTCTATCTTGGGTTCATCTTCCTCTTTAACCTCGCTTATTGTAGCTAGGTAAACTTCTTCACCGTTCTTCACAGCTTTCCACGTTTGTGCTGCTGACAGAAGGAATTTTCGTTCCTTCGTTTTGCCGTGGTATACGATCTCTTTCTCGTCTGGAGTTCGTAGTTTAACATTCTTGTTACGGCAGTCTACTACTCCATGATGTTTGGATAGCCAATCCATTCCCAATATAACATCAAAATCTACCATTTTGAGTTGAATTAGCTCAGCATTAAACTTGATTTCATTAATACTAAGATTACAATCTCGATGTATGTTATGTGCTATAAGGGTCTTATTGGCTGGTGTTGCTACGTTATATGGTTCACTAAACAGTTCAGGCTTAAGAGCTAGTTTCTTAGTAAACCTCTTAGATATAAACGAGTGCGTGGTACCACAATCAAACAATGTATACGCAGGTAATTCGTTTAAATAAATGGTACCTGCCACAACGTCGTTTGTGTCCTCGGCCTCTTCTCGCGTTATAGCAAACACTCTGGCGTTCGGCTTAGTCTCATTTGGTTTACTAGGAGGGCCGTTATTCCTTACAGTCGTCCCCCTCATATCAGGTTCGGGACACTCAGCAATTCGGTGGCCTGTCTTCCCACATCGGAAACATGCACCTTTTCCTTTGAGACATTCTCCTAGATGGTTGAATCCACAGTTCGAACATTTAGGGTACCTCTGTTGAGTTGGGCCTACTGGGGGTCCCCTTTGCTGGTTGCTGGACGAACTAGGCCTCTTGAAGTTTTGATTACTAGAGGTATGCTGATTGGTGGAGGGTCGCTTGCGTTTAAACTCTTCCTCGCGATGCTTAATGTCTGCTTCAGCCCTGATGGCTGCTCCCATCAGATCTCCAAAATTTGCGGTTTCGAAAATCGCAAGGGCGGATTGGATTCGACTGTTCAGTCCGATCCTGAAGCGATGTAGCTTAAGGGACTCGTCTGCCATGATACTCGGTGCATACATTCCCAGTGAGTTAAACCTTGCGGTATAATCCACCACTGTCATATCTGTAGTCTGCGTCAGGTTTTCAAACTCTCGCAGCTTCTGGTTCTGGACCGCAGTTGGAAAGTACTGCTTCAGAAATGTGCTCCGGAACCTTTGCCATGTAACTGGTCCCGCTTCTAGCATAAGTGGTGACACGTTTTCCCACCACTTCCCTGCTTGGTCGATGAGAAAAGACGTGGTAACTTCCACCTTGATATCATCTGGTACTTCCAACAGTCTATGGTGGTTCTCTATTTGCTTCAGCCAGTTCTGGGCCATCTCCGAGTCTGAATCTACCACATCCAGGATGTCTCGCATGTGATCATTGGCTTCCCGTAGATCACTATTGACGTTCTGGAGGTGAGTGATGATATTCCAGTATCCATTGCTTCTTATTGCCAAGCAATGGTTCGAAGCTTGAAGTGAGAGAACTCGCTCCGCCATTTGTTCCAGCTGTTGCCTTTGCACTACGCATTTCTCGGCAGCAGTCCGATGGAGTTCATATAGTCGAGCAATTTCTTTGCTAGCTTCCTTACTCTGCTTGTCGGCTTGATGGTGATAGTAGCCGAGTCTATGAACATCGCCCTGCAGGTGGTCTACTACCTCAAGTAATTCCGAATTAGCTTCCTTGAGCTTTTCAACTTCTTGTTCCAGGCTAAGGATCTGGACTGTCTGAGCTCGGGTTGTCATCGCCTAAACCCAATTACGGAACTAATTTAGTCAAATGAAATACTTGACAAAAATTATTTTAAAACAAGGATAAAAATAAGAGCATAAATCTTCGATTTTTGCAATCTCGAAAAAAAAATTTTTTTTTTCTAAAATTCGAAAATTAGGGTTCTTAATTCGAATAATAGGGGTTTCGAATTAATCCCTAATCGAAGCTTGAAATCTGAAATTGGCAGAGGGTTAATGATCGACTTGCTGGAATAATCACACGAAAAATTTTAATTTCAAAACGATCAACATATGCTCAGAAAAATCGGGAATCGAGCAGAGATTGGGAATTAGGGTTCTTGGCTTCGAACGAGAAATTGACAGAGCAAACGGAATCCGATCGATTAGAAACTTGGACAGTAGGGTCGACTGGAAGAGGCGGGTCGATTGGTATACACGTCGACGGCTATCGTGGCGGCAGGCGGCGGCGACGGTTTAGCTAGGGTTTCGAATTTTCTGATTTTTCGAATTTCCAAAATTCTTTTAAAATTCTATTTTTTTTTTCCGAAATAATTTAAAAAAAATCAGAACTAAAATTTTAAAAGTCAAAAAATTCGTATTCACGTGATCAATCAGATTGGACTTCTGATTATCGTAATTATCGTGAATCGATATTTTTCCCCAACTGTATTTATTTCACCAGTTGGTCTATTTCAACCGGGATTTCTCTTCTAGTTACTTCCTTAACTAGAATACTTTTCCCAGCGGGATTATGGAACCTGGCTAGCTCTGATACCACTAAAATGTCACGCCCCGAGACCGGGGTCAATAACACCGGCATTGATATCCATTACAACTAGGAAACCAATAAGCCTCGTAATATCATAACAACTGAAAACCAGTCTATATTCCATAAATAAAGAAATCATTGTCTTTACAACTGAATTAAAAACGCGAAACTAAAACTTAACAACTGAATAAATAAAATTGTCTTAAAACTTGGAAAACTTTAAAACCTAAAAGATCTTGATCTACGCAGCGGACTTGAGTTCACCAACCCCAAAATTGGTGTTCTTCTTCTTGCTCTAATTCCTCTTCGGCTTTATCTGGGCATGTAGAGTAAGGGTTGAGTGCTTTGGAAAATACTCAGCAAGTGGGGGACAATCGATATCATACATATACATAATTTTCATAAACTTGTATCATAAAACTTGCATAAACCAATATGAATGTATCTTAACATACTTGATTTGCCCCTACGAGCCATGACATATCATATCGTTTCATAATTTTCATATACTTAAGCACAGTAAAGCATTCTACTCTCTTCTTGGTACTGATATCAGTCTCTAGACTTAACCCTCCTAGAGATGAGGTCATAACATCGGCTAACCCACGAATAAAGGGTCTGGATAATCCAGAAACAACGGATTACCACCGTATAAGGTTCTTTTAGCGATTACATCCCACCGCATCAGGGTCATGGGGATCCAAATCCAATTAGATTTCGAGTTTAGCGTGCTTACAAAATAATACTTTCATAATTTCAACATAATACATTTCGATTGGGAATTTAAAACATACTATATGATTTTTAGAAAACGAAACGAATATATATAACAAAAGCCCACTTACAGTGCTTGGATGCGTGCTTGCTTGATTGACCAAAGGTATGAAACGATGGGATTCAAATCTTCTCTTGGCTTAAACGAAATTCGAACACTACTTCTCGAACGGATTCTTCAATGAACAAGATTGGATTCGGCACTTGGTTGGCTTTCGGTAATTATCCAACCGAATCAAGGAGCTTAAACGATGGATTAGATGGCAGACGCTTGCCAAACCACTCAGTTATAGTTCACAATCTTGCTGATAATTTGGAAGGGATTTTGGACAGAATATAATACTGAACTTTGGTGGCTTAGTTGTGAATCTGTACCTTCGACAATTTGGCAGACAAAGCGGAGTTCGAAGGTTCTCTTCTTGGCTGGAATCGAAGGCAGAAAGGATGATGAAGATTGGTTAAGATATAGTAGGCTTGGTTCTCAAAAGCTTGCTGGAAAAAGGAAGGAGTTTTGACAGCTTTTTCGAATGGTTTGACAGCAACCAAACTCTCGAAACAGATGCTGGAATTGAGACGCAGAAGCCTACTGCTCGGGAGAGGTTTATTCTCGATTTTAAAGACTGAGAAGGGGATGGTTTTTGATGTGAAAGTGCTGCCAAAGGTTGCACTATTTATAGCTAGAGATTGGGACAAAACTCAAGGAGTTTTAGAGGTGCAAACTCTCGAAAATAAAGGAGTGAATCTGAGCAGATTTGTGGTGCTGCAGATCAGAATTCTGCTTCGAAAAGATACTGTAATTGTGGTGGGTTAATGGAGGTGTTTGTGATGGTTTGTATCCTTATGAGATCTTCGAAAATCTTTGTACTTCTTGGCTTAGAGTTTTCGGTTATGAGATGTTTTGCTTGCTTACATAAAAAGAGGATGGAGTGTTAGACTAGGATTCTTATGGACTTGATCAACATCTTGATTAATGAAGATTTGATAACACAACCTATCCTATAAATAATTTGTAAGGTGTAAATTAAATTAACCAAGACTTTGGCAACCACTAGAACACTTAATAATTCTATCTCAATTTAACTTAGTGTTCTAGTTAAATTATAACACTAAGAATTTTAAATAACCAAAAGAGTTTAACTTGCATCAATTACTCACTTGTTGGATAGCCTCAAATCCGGGTCTTTACACTTATGTGTAGTGAATTGCATAAAAGATGAGAACCATAAAGTCTTGGTTAGAGATGAAGATATCAAAACAAGATGGAATAATTATTTTAATATCTTCTTCAACAATGGTTTTAGCCAAGATTTAGATGATCTTAAAATCCATCAACATGATGTAAACCGTGAGTTTACTCACAGAATGAGAGAATATGAGGTTAAAGAAGTTTTGAACAAAATGAAAGCACGAAGAGCAATTGGTCCTGATGGAATTTGAAGTATGGAGATGTTTAAGACTGAAGGGGATAAAGTGGAACATGATTTGGAGGAGTAACAAGAATTCACATCCCTATCTACAAGAATAAATATGCCATTCAAAGTTGCACTAACTATCGTGGTATAAAACTCATGTGTCACACAATGAGGCTTTGGGAGATGATAATTGAATGTCGGTTAAGGATGGAGATTAAGATCACGGAGAACCAATTGGGAGTCATGTCAGGACGGTCAACTACAAAAGCTATACATTTACTTCGTCAACTTGTCAAGCGCAATCGTGAGAGGAGTAAAGATTTGCATATGATCTTTATAGACTTGGAAAAAGGCCTACGATAAAGTCTCAAGGGAGATATTATGTGGCCTTTGATGAAGAAAAGAGTTCACATCAAGTATGTCAATATAATCAAGGACATGTACGACGAAGTATCATTCAATGTGAGTGGTGTGCGCTTATCATGTAAGCTCAAATTAACCCCACTCAATTTGTAAGATTGATAACAATAATGTAGTAGCGTGAGTAGGGATCGAAACCCCTTGGATCATACCGATTCTTCATATTTATGAGGGACATAAACCCTATTATGGGGATCTAAAGATTCTGGTCTGTTCACATTACACAAGCGATGTTTATAGTGTAGACAAACCTAATTAAACTGTCATCAAACTCGGTAACGTATAATTCATCACGAGCAGATACCAACAAAGTGTCGAGGATTGTTTTCCATGTAGACACACACATGGGCGTTTGCGTATATCGTTCATTCATACATGTAATTACCAATTTTGCACTTCAATCGGCTATGTCATCCAACGATTCTAGACATGACAGGTCAATTGAGGGATGAGTTTAGAGGCTTTTCATGCTTGTAGAGGATTATGAGGTGTTTATTTCCAATAAATGGTCCTGGGAGGGAGATAATTGGGTGTGGGATTGGAGATGGAGACACAAAAGGAAGATTCTCAGCAAAATCTGCTTACTTTACTCTTCAAACAACGATAGTGTAAATAAAAAAAATGGGGCCTGAGATCGGAGAATGTCAGACAGTTCAGAGGAGGACATTCAAAAGAGAACCAGATCATATCAGGAGGCTAAGGAAATATACTTCCTACTGCTTCACTAACTTCCCAGATGCGTGGACTCAAAAGACTTGCTATCTATATTCCAGAAATATGTAAGGATTTTGGACTTATACATCCCTTCGGAAAGAGATAAGAGGGGGAATAGATTTGGTTTTGTGAGATTCAAGGATGTTGGAGATAATAGGAATCTTGAAGAAAAACTGGACAAGATTTGGATAGGCTCTTACAAAGTTCGAGTTAATATCCCTATATTCGACTATAGAGGAGCTCAGACCATCAAGCCAGCTCCACCTTTTAACATTGAAAACAGATTCCAGAGCACTCGATCACAACGTAAGTACTCCGACGTCACTTCAGGGACTGTCATAGTGACTCAACCACCAAACAACCCATCGGATGGAGGTAACGTAGCCATAGTTTCCCCTAAAAATGAGGAATTAGAGTGTCTGAAGAATAGCAAAACACGGAGGCTAAAGGATAACATCAATTGGAGCAAAGCACAAAATGAAATCCAGTTGTCTGGATTTAAATCATTAACATTATCACCGATTGGAGGAGATTTAGTACTAATCAGAGCTGAATCCCATGAAGTTCATTAATGAAGATAAGTAATGGCTAGATAATTTGTTTGAGTTAATTCGTAATTGGTCGCCCGAGGATGTATACAATGAAAGAAAAATTTGGCTCTAGATCACCGGGTTACCTCTCCATTGTTGGAACCCAAGATTTTTCAATTTGTGTGTTGCAGATTCGGGAAGCTGGTGGTGGTGGATGAACAAACAAAAAAAAGGATGGTACTAGAGGTGGCTAGATTAATAATTAGCACAAGGAACCCAAATCCCATTGATCAAGTCATAAATCTCATAGTGGGGAACTCCACTTCAGCCTGAGAGCAAAGGAAACAGATCAATTATTCAACCACAAATTGATAGATGAAAACTTTCTCTTTCCATAAGACTTTGCAAATGACTCTGATGATATCCAATCAGAATTTGATTTCACCCATTACGAGTCTTCGAGGAGGCGGTGCCGGAGACTAACAGGGCGGAGATGAACTCGGTCAGTGATGTGGCACACAACATCGATCTGGTTGGACAGACGGGCGCTCCAATTGAGAATCAACCGAATGTCGAGAAAGAATAGGGCGGCTGTATTAAAACTTGTCAAGATCGAGATAACATAGTCAAAAGCTTTAATTCCCAGAGAAGTGGAATCATCCAAGTATTTTAAATCAGCCCAACACTTATCCTCCCCTCCCACTAACCAGGCCCATAAACCACTCACTGATTTCCTTAATCCTAACCATATCCTTAGCCCACCATCCATTAATTCACCTATCACCAGCCCTCAATCACTCACCCACTCCCCTAAAATCATAACTCTATACAGGCCCAAGATTTTAACCCCAACCCTAACCTCCCCAGCCCCAGCCCCAACCCTAACCCTAATCCTAACCTCATCCCCAAACCATCCCTCAACAATTCGCCTATCTCTAGCCCTCATATTAATCCCCTTTCACCCTCCTTCCAAATTCCTCAACCACCTTCCCTAGTCAACCAATCATCTTCTTCTACCAAACCAATTGCTGCCTTTAAAATGAAAAAAAAAAAAAACTTATCAAAACTAAGCCAGCAAAAACAAAGTTATCAAGAGCTGAAATCAGCAAATTGGACAGGCAAAATATGAAGAATTAGAATCTCTTCATAGACGATATCAATTCTGGGGATGGTGCTTCTCCCGGAAAGTTGAAGTATAAGTTTATGGATAATAATCTAAGAAACCATCGACCAAGTAAGTTCCTTCCAAAACCAACTCTCAGCAACTCCTTTACTGACAGTCTTATCAAGAATCGAAATCTTATCAACGGTGCAAACTTAATTGAGAAAGAAGGAATAGAAATCTGCGAGTTTGGAAAAAATTTAGGGGCTAAAGGAAATGGGGATGACTCCATGTCCATCCAGGCTCTAGTTGAAACGGATTTAAGAGATAAAGCGGAAGCTTCAAAAAGGTTAGAAAAAGATCAATTGGGTGGTGCAAGGATCGTTGATCAATGATTTTATTGAGTTATAATGTTCGAGGGTTGGGGGGCATAGGGAAAAGAAGAATCATCAAATATATTGTTATTAGAGAAAGAATTGAATTTTTGTGTATCCAAGAATCCAAGTTAAAAGTTGTGGATAGGAAACTTTGTCAATCACTTTGGGTAGACGATGACTTCCAATGGGTTATGAGAAGCTCCAATGGGAAATCAGAAGGTTTACTTAGCATATGGAATTCAAATGTGTTCAAGTTGGAAAAAGTCTGGGAGGACCAGGGGGTTTTAGCAGTTAAAGGACTTTGGGAAGGTATCGAATGTATAGCCGTGAACACATACTTTCCATGTGTGTTATCTGAAAACTAGCTGTCTGGAAATGTATAAGTAATAAAATCAAAGCAAAGATTGATTCAAGATGGTGTGTGGTAGGAGATTTAAATGCAGTTCGCCATCCATCAGAAAGGAAAAGTATAATTGGGTTGAGGGATTATAATGGAGAAATTAAAGATATAGATGCTTTCAACTCCATCATGGAATTAGGGTTAATCGATCTTCCTCTGCTCAAAAGGAGATATACTTGGTACAGAAGTAATGGTACACGCGTGAGTAGGCTGGATCGTTTTTTAGTCTCTGAATCTTGGTTATAAAGCTGGCCTCAGTTAGAACAAATAGGTTTGGAGCGAAACATATTGGATTCCGCTTCTATTGAAAAATCAGATGAAGGATTGGGGCCCCAAACCTTTTAGAGTTCTCGACTGCTGGTTGCAACACCAATACTACTTCAAATTTGTCAAGAACGAATGGGAAAAGATTCATGTAGTCGGCTGGGGGTGTTACATTTTAAAGCAAAAACTGAAATCCTTGAAAATTAGTCTAAAACAGATGAATTTGGGGACATTAATTCAGATATTGAGAAGGTAAGTGCTAGGATCAATGAACTAGACCATAAGGGTGAATATAAGGACTTATCAGAGGAAGAACTGCTGGTGAAAAAAGATAGCTGGGCAACTTTGAAAAGCAAAATTCTCCAAAAAGAAAGTCTGTTGTTTCAAAAATAGAGGCTCAAGTGGATTAGAGAGGGGGATGCAAACTCTAAAGTCTTTCATGCTCACAGTAATAGAATCATAAAAGATCAGAAATCCGAGGCCTATATGTAGCAGGTAGATGGATGGATTCAGTTACTGATTTAAAGACAGCCATCTCGAATCATTTTCAAAATCAATTTTCTGAGATTAAATGGGAGAGACCTTCTATTGAAGGTATTATCTGCCAAACCCTGAATGAGGACAACAACAGAGACCTCGCATCCCCATTTCTGGAATCCAAGATCAAAGAAGCTATTTGGAATTGTGATGGTAGAGAAGCCCTGGACTCGATGGCTATAATTTCAAATTCATTAAATCCTTTTGGGTCATCCTCAAAGCTGATATTATAAGATCCATCTCGGATTTTCATAGGAATGGGAAATTGGTTAAAGGCTTCAATTCTTCTTTCATTATTCTAATCCTCAAATCGATAGCCCTTTGTACATTGATGAGTTCCGACCAATCTCTTTAATTGGGTGCATGTGCAAGATTCTGTCCAAGATCTTTCCTAACAGACTATAAAAGGTAATGGATAAACTAATATCTCAACACCAATCGACATTTATTTAAGAGAGAAACATCCTGGATGGAGTTCTGATCACATATGAAATTGTTGATGAAACAACTCGGAAGAAAAAACCTTCGATCCTTTTCAAAGTAGATTTTGTAAAAGCTTTTGACTTAGTTCACTGGTCATTCTTATTCCGGATGATGCAACATTTTGGATTCAATGGGAAATGGGCTTTGAAGTTGCTAAGTGGAGGTGATAAATTGCGGATCAATGTAATAACTTCAAAATATGGGATTGTGAGCAATCTGATGTCCGGCGACGAGGGATGATAAGGATATTTCAAAGGGTTAATATGCTGGAGAGACTTGTTAAAAGTGGTGTTCAAACACCCCACTGGCTGGTTTTCAAATGGGATCAGAGTGAAGTTTGGGAATGGCAACAACACCAAATTTTGGCTGCACAAATGGGCTTGCCATAACTGGTTTTGTAACATTTTTGAAAGATTGTTTAATATATCTCTTGACAAAAACTCGTTGATTGCATAAAAAAGACTAATAACTGAGGATGGGTGTAAGATGGAACTGGTCTTGGAGGCGCCCCTTATTCGCTTGGGAAGAAGATTCGCTTCGAACTCTTCAATCGCAGCTTGACATTCTCGAAGCCAAAGTTGAAGAGGAAGATCGCTGGATTTGGATCCATTCTGCTGATAATGTCTACTCCACTAAAACTGCATATATCTCTTGCTTTTCTCCTGTTTCAGATCATGTGGAGGCCGATTTCCAGTTAGCAACAAACTCACTCCTTCAAATGTATCTTTCCTTGCTTGGAAATTATTGCAAAACAGATTAGCTACGAAGATTAATATGAATAGGAGAGGTGCTCTTAGTCATGATCTCTCTCTGATGTGTCCACTTTGTAACGATCATGAGGAAGATGTTTCACATCTATTCTTTACCTGCAAGCTCTCCTTCAATATTTGGATGGATTGCTTCGAGTGGCTTGGTATATTTTCGGCTATTCATCAAACTCCAGCTTCTCACTTCTCTATTATCTCAAACGTACGGCCTTCGAAAATTTGGTCAGATTTTGGAATTACTTTGTGGAATTGTATGGTCTGGAGTATTTGGAGTCTTAGGAATGCGGTGGTTTTCAAGAACGATAGCCCATTTTGGAATTACTTTGTGAAATTGTGTGGTTTGGAGTATTTGGAGTCTTACGAATGCGGTGGTTTTCAAGAACGAGAGTCCAGAAGCCATCAACTTATTTGATAAAATTAGGATTCGTCTTTGGATTTGGCTAGTCGCAAACAAATCAGACTTCGGTTTGATCAGTGTTTCTAATTGGTTTCAATTCCCTTTAATATGCTTGTGTTTTGTTTTGTGATATTGTTTCAAGTCTACAGTTTCATCTGTACACGCCATGTGCTCCATTTATAATATTTTGGCTTATCTAAAAAAAAAACTTTACTCTTCAAACAAACTTATCAACGGAAGAACTGGAAGCAAGGAGGATATTGATAATTGCGTGGTTCAATTTAATACGATGCAGTGTTTCGATTTTCATATGGCGCTTGTTGCAAAACAAACTGCCTACAAAAATCAATTCGGCAAGAATAAATATTATAATCTTAATTGTTCACTAATGTGTGATTTTTGCAACGAAGAGGAGGAAGATTTAAATCACATCAATAGTTTGGAAGAACACATAAACATTCAAACATGCTACCTAAATCCACCGTTAAAACTGCTTGGTGGGTATTATGGCAATGCACAACATATTCAATTTGGTTGACTAGAAATAATGTTTTTTTTTTTGCAATGGTACTGTTGAATTGTATAAGGTGATTGAAATTATTAAGATTAGGCTCTGGCTATGATTCAAAGAAAAAAGGACCTTTGATGTAATTACTCGATCCAGAGGCGGAGCCACACCCAAGTTGGGTGGGGCTCCATGCCTACCTGATTTTAAAAAAAATATTTTAGTAGTGTAATTTTTTAAAATTTACTTTTGTAGCTCAACCATATATTACTCCTTCAAGCCTTTATTTTGATATACATTCTTACCAGCCCCATGTAATCTTAAGTGTTGGCTCCGCCCCTGACTCGATCAACGACTGGTTCCTTCAAACACTTATTTGTCTAGAGTGTATTGATTTGAATATTTGGTTGTTGTACATTTTATAATGGGTTAAAGTACCCCTAATATTATATTAATAATATATTTGTTTTATCTAAAAACAAAAGTGAGGGATGAGCATCCACTTCGAGTGTATACTTTTTTTTTCTTGTATAGTTTCGCACTACCCATTTTGTTATGCGACTGGTAAATGTTTCGAGCACAATCCACATAAATATTAGCAAATATCGAACAATTTTATAGATTACTTCTTTAGAAAAATTAAAGTTAATTTATTATGAATTTTCTAAAAATTTACATTACTTTTTTTGTACATTTGGTCGATATGTAATTGTAGAATTAGAATTTGAGCTTTCTGTATGGAGCTCATTGCCTAAGACGTGGTGTTTGTTTGTAGTTTGATCATTAGTGAAGATTTCAGGAATAAGACAAAATATGGCTTCACTTAATGGTCTTTACTAGAGCTGTTGTTGCTTACAAATCTGGGAATTGGTATCATGAGTCGAACCACGTAAAGAGGGGTGGTTCGACCCTACCCTTTGGGCCTGTGGGATACATATTTAATGTGGACCCAACGGCCCCAAAATGATTTGGGCCCTTGGATTGTAGTGACGGCAGGTCGAATGACCGGTAAAGAGGATGGTTGAATGGGAGCATCATCGAATACAATTTTTTTACATATCACAAATAAAAAAATCAGGTTGTTTGATGTGTGAAAATTGTATCGAAACCGAAGTCTAGTTAACTGATAAACTGATAAATAAATTAAATTAATGGTTCTGATAGTGATGTGTATATATAACAATCAAACATTCATCTTAATAAATGAGATTGACTATATATATCATCTCAATAAACGGAACCCCAACTTTCTTTATATTATTCTCATTTCTTATATTGTTCATCTACATCTATCTTAACATCACCTTATCCGCGGCTCGCATCGTCCGCTCGTGCACTAAGGCCATAGCCCAATATGTAAAATATTTTTTCGCTTGATAATATAGTATATATATATAAATTAGTTTCCTTTAACATTCATATAACTTTATCATTTGTGATGCTTTCCAAATTAGCGATGGCGGCAGATGTTCCTTCCTCTTTCACGTTATCCCTGGCTCAGAAACTTAGGTCGGAAAGCATCCGCCGCCTTTTGGACATCCTTAGCGGTCCCTGATGCTGGAACCGGCAACCGCCACAATGAGTTGGCAAAATTGAGACAAGCTGATCGCCCATGAAGTGCAATCACAGCGACATTTCTGCCGTCTGGAGAGTTCCAACCAAATTTTGAATTTCTTATTTGGCTCCCTCACCTTGCAAACCCACTTTCCAACCAAATCCGACTAATTGCTATTTAAAGCTCAGTATTTTTGTTTGTATTATGATGGCATGAAATTGGCAGTACTTATATTGATTTTGTTGTAGGGAACTCTTCGGCTCAACTTTCTACAGATTTTTCTTGCCAACAGCTATTCACGATTGTGAAATCTGTGGTGCATTCGTTGGTTCGAAACGAAGCTCATATGGGGCTTCTCTTCTGCGATTATTCTTCTATGATTGCTTCGTTAATGTAAAGTTCCCTAGTTTATCATAGTTTTTACCCTAAAAGCTATCAATATCATCAAGCGGTGCATGTGGGACTCGAGCATAGTGGTGCACGTGGCATACATGCACCACTAGATATATGTGGTATACTTAATTTTAATAAATAGAACGATTGAGTCTAACGGTGCACATGAGATAATACATGCACCATTTGAGTCTTGCAGTTATAATATTAAACAACGATAATTTATCTAAAACTTGTATTTATTTACTATGATAAACAAAATGTCTAACTAAAAGAGTGGACGAAGCGGGCACAAGTAAGGGCAGTTAACACTTCAAATGAAAAAATAATTTAAAATTTAAGCATTTGTAATACACTTGGAATAATACATGCACTGTTTGAGTCTAGCGTTGCACTTGAAATACGTGCACCGCTAGACACAAGCGGTGCACTTACTTTTACTTTAAAGTGTACCGGTGCACGTAATTATAATATACCGATGCATGCAATTTACTTTAAAAACACACTTTTTATATTAAAGTGGTAGTGTACGTGCACAGCTAGACTCAAGAAGTGCACTTATCAAAACACAATTTTTTATACTTTTTCGATTTTCTTATCCTTTTATGTATTTATGTGCACCTGCATTTAGCCACAATCTATGTTGATGTAGACTGTTATTAGCAAGAAGTTAACCATTACTGTCTAAAGCTAAAATTATTCTTCTCCAAAAAGTTGTACCATTTTTCATGCTAAAAAGCCATTATTCATTAGATTTTGATAATTTTATAGATGTGTGCGCCACTAAACTCAAGCGGTGTACTTAATTTTAACAAAGCAAATTAATTTTAGGGCTTGTTATTGCATGCTCCGCTTAATTAAAAAAATTGAGTAACTTTACAAGTAATCATTTTACCTTTCAAAAAGGAAAAAAAATATTTGGACCACATTATGTTACTGTATACTCCAAAACATATATTCATACACTATTTTAACATTATATTTGAAAATACAGAACTCTTCCCTGAATTCCAAATGGCGTAATTATTGGCAACAAAACTGGACTTGTTTTAACATTATATTTGAAAAGAGACCTTTTGACAAACAAATTATGTGCACCATAATTGAAAAATAACAATTCAATGTTAATTGAAGCACACAAATCCCATAAAACAACAAAAAAAACACCAAAAAAACGTTGAATAGAGAAGAAGTAAAACATAATTAAAGCAATTGGTCAAACAAATACGTCGAAAACATGAAAAACACGATTGGTGCTTGGATTGATCATGAATCTGCCAAACAAATTGAGCACGATTGAAGGGTCGGAGTTGAATTTGGGAGAAATATTATCAAGCGAAGGGAATTGATGATGTAACTCAAAACCGGTGTGGATATATTTTTTGGGAGTTATAGAGATAATTAAGAAATGAGAAAAAGAATTATAGATAAGGGGAAATAAAAAATGGAGTTATTCGAATAAAGATTTAGTTGTTTTTTTTGGTGACTTAATTGTACGATGTTTTTTAAAGTGGTATCCATCTATAATTTCCTATATTAAAAAGAGAAAATTGCATATTGGTACTGTTTTCAGAAATATATTTCAAATAAGTCTGGAAAAATAATGTTTACAAAAAATTAGGAGATAATATATTCACATAAGTCCATTTTGTAAAGAGTTAGTTTGCAAAGGTCTTTTCTAGTTCCCAAAATACCCTTAAGTTATAAAAAAAACTCTAAACCTAATTTATTAACTCTTTACGTAATAACCTTTTCCTCCTCTGCACGTAAAACATACCACCTTTGATTACGATTTTTTCGAACACTCTGCACCAAAAATCTTTGAATCGAAGCAGCTAATTTTTTCTTAATTTGAAATTTCTTTGAATCGAAGAAAAGGAAGCGAGATACGTTTCTTCGGAGCATATAAAACTGATGGCATCGATCGATTCAGGGAAAGGAAGGTAAGTTTTTTTGGAAGATGTAATAGATTCCTCTCTAAATTTATG
This sequence comes from Haberlea rhodopensis, assembly GCA_907163345.1. Taxonomy (NCBI): domain Eukaryota; kingdom Viridiplantae; phylum Streptophyta; class Magnoliopsida; order Lamiales; family Gesneriaceae; genus Haberlea; species Haberlea rhodopensis. The sequence continues at coordinate 291,660 of CAJQUN010000447.1, forward strand.
CTAGTCTGTGTCATTGGTTGGAAGCGATGGATTCTGGAATTATGATTTTGTTGAAATTTAGAGAGGAGACACACATTTTTGACGTAACTTCCAGCTTTTCTTTCATGGAGTTAAATCTTCTGCAATTCGTAAATGGAGTGATTACAACTTTGATGGAATATCCTTTAAATATTCTATACCTGGACACCCTAAATGTTGTTTGACTAATTAAGATGATATACGGAATATGTTTGTTCTGTGTAAGATTATAGACGTCTGGTTGTTGACAGTTGATGTTGATGATGAAATAATTGCATACCCTGGAGTTTCTTCAGGAAGTAGGAATTGGCACACATCACTTGTTGATGTTGGGGATAATGCACCGTTACATTTTGGTGGTGCATGCGAGGCAAGTGACCTTATAGATAGTAGGGAAAATAATGTTGCAAGTGCACGTAATGAAATTGAACAAGCATGTCATTCATCTCCATAATATGATTCTGGCCATCGGAGACGTAATGTTAAAGGCAAATAAAAGTTGTTGTTATGTTCTAGTTGGTCATCAATTATTAGTAGGGTTGGTCAAAAGTTTAGTGGTGGTGTAGAAGAGTTTCGCTGTGAATTGAGTAAATATTCGGTGGAGGTTGGTTTTGATTTCAACTATGTAAAAAACAATAAGGTTAGGGTAGTTGCCGAGTGTGGGAGAAAGCATGATGAAGGATGTGGTTGGTTTGTGAATGCAAGTATCTGAAGAGTTGATAGGTCTTTTATATAAAGAAATTGAACAACATACACACTTGTAGGCTCAGAATGATCAAAGACAAATCTAAAGGTTGAGTTATGTTTTAATATCTGAAATTATTGCTGATCGAGTGTCTTCAAATCCTAAGTTCTCTGCAACTGATGTATCAGAGTTAATAAAAAGAGATTTATGGCTTTGATATCACTTATAGTAAGGCATGGAGAAGTGTGGAGAAGGTTAGATCTATTGCTTTTGGAAATTATGATGAGTCGTTCCAGGAATTGAATTCGTTCGTTGATGCGGTGAGAACGATAAATGTAGTAAGTTTTATTGAGCTTGAAGTTGATGACAACAACCGATTTTTCCGTTTGTTCGTTTCATGTCGTGCCAGTATTGACGGGTTTAAACATTGTCGTCAAATGTTATTCCTTGATGGAACGTTTTTGAAATCTCGATTCAAGGGCACCCATCTGTCAGCGACAGCGAAGGATGGGAATCAAGGTACACAACAATAAGTGATGCACGAACATGAATCTTCACTGGTGCACGAACATAACCTAACTGGTGCACAAATCTTATTACAAAATAAGATTCGTGCACCAGATATTTATAAATTCGTGCATCAGTGTATTTATGTAAGTTCTGTGCATCACCAGTCTTTTTCGTGCAGCAGTATATTATTCTCGTGCATCATTATATTATTATTATTTCTTGCATCAGTTAATTTATGTAAGTTTAGTGCATCAGTTATTTTTATATAAGTTTCGTTCATCAATTACTTTTATATATGTTTCGTGCATCAGTCGTGCCTTAGTTAATTTATGTAAGTTTTGTGCATCATTTACTTTTATATATGTTTCGTGCATCAGTTACTTTTATTAGTTTTATATAAGTTTTGTGCATCAGTTACTTTTTTATAAGGTTCGTGCATCATTATATTATTTTCGTGCATCAGTTAATTTATGTAAGTTTCGTGCATCACAGAATCAGTTATGTTTGTAAAAGTTTCGTGCATTAGCTACTTTCATATAAGTTTCGTGCATCAGTTACTTTTAATAAGTTTCGTGAACCCGTTATACATCACCAGTCTCCTTCATGCATCAGTATACTATTTTCGTGCATAAGTATAATTTGAGTTCGTGCACCAGTTTTATTATGTTCGTGCACCCGTATAATTGGGATTTCTGGTGAAAGAAAATCTATTGCATTTAACATAGTGATGTTTTATTTTGCAAGGTTTGTTCCCTTTGGTTTTCGCTGTTTGTTCCCTTCGAATCCGAGAACTACGATAATTGGCTTTGGTTTTTATCTTATTTGAGTAAAATCTTAGACAATGGTGAGGATGTTGTATATATATCTGATCGTAATATTGGTTTGATGGAGGCGCTACTTGTTATGTTTGGAGTTTCTCTGAAACACTTTTTTTGTTTATATCATTTAAAGTGCAACCTGCGTGATCGATATGCTGGCAAACATTTTCAAATAATTTCCGACAGATATGTTTTTTGCTCGATGAATGTGCTTACTCGCCGAAAGTGGCTATTTTTAATGAAAAGCTAGTTGTTTTCAAACTAGAAGGTGGATCAATTTTGGAAGATTCTTACAGGATAAATGGACTAATGCATACTCTACTGGGATGAGATATGGAGAGATGTATTCCAATGCAACCGAGTCATTCAATTCATGGATACAAGAGGCAAGGGGTCTTCCTATTACACATTGGTTGATTCTATTATGGGTAAGTTGATGTGCTTGTTTTCGGCTAGGAGATTAATGGCACAACGATGGAGTGGGGTATTGTGTGCTCAGATGGAAAAGAAATGGGCATCTTATGTAAATGAAGGTCGTGCATGGAATATTAAGATGTCTTTTGATTGCTACTTTGAAGTGTTTTCATACCCTACAGTTACTGTGCGCATTGACAATAAAACATGTTCATGCTACAAGTGGCAGTTGGATGGATTCCCATGTCCACATGCAATTGCTGTATTTATGAGGATTTAATGAAGTAATTGACAAATTTTTTCATGTTAGTACGTATAGGATATGCTATGAAGGAGTCATTTTTTCCCATTCCAAGATATGCGAAGGTTGATGTTCTTCTAGTTGGAATGGAAACAAATGTATTACCCCCCCCCCCCCCCCCCCCACCAAACAAAAAGACAACCTGGTCGTCCAAAGAAGAGAAGAATTCGATCTAAAGGTGAAAACATTAGACATTGGGTTTTAGTCGTTGTAATAAACATGGCCACAATAAGAAAACTTGTAAGGAACCTATTGGATGATTTATGAAAGCTTTCATTTATTTCACTATAATGTTATGAAGTATGAGTTTATATTATGATGTTCTGGAGATTTAGATTCTTGCACCAATGTAATCTTAGTTCGTGCACCAGTTATTTTGAGTTCGTGCACCAGTTATGTTGTCTATTCCTTTTACAAGTTCGTACACCAACATAATCTTACTTCGTGCACCAGTTAGCTTTTGTTCATACACCGACATAACTTGAGTTCGTGCACCAGTGACTTTATATTCGTGAAACAGTTAGCTTATGTTCTTGCAACAATATAAGTTCAAATGTTCGTGCACCAATATAATTTTTGTACACCAATATAAGTAATAAATGCTCGTGCACCAATATAAGTTTCGTGCAACAATATAAGTTTTAAATGTTCGTGCACCAATATATTTTATTTTCGTGCACCATTGAGGTTATGTTCAAGCACCAGTATAATATATTACTGGGCATCACTATAATTTATGTTCGTGCACCACTATATAGTTCTTGAACTAGTATATACATGTTGCATTCATCAATTACCTAAATTTAATAAGAACTACAAAATATTATACATTTTGAAGAAGTTAGAACTAAAGTAGCCTTTTGCATCTTGAATTATCATTTTCGACATCTTAACCCAGTAACCAGTATTATAATCCAAGTTTGAATGCTTTGACACTGGTTACCCTCTCATAACTTTATCCTATTCATGCAGACGAATATGTCACAATCTACGGAGCCAGGCTTCTGTTGTGCTGCTTCTTTGTATGGCTCAATATCATATTTGTGTTCGCTCTGACTGTGTTGCACACCCTCTGATATGGGGTCCTCTTGTATAATTTTTTCCATTTTTTCATTGACGTATTATTTCTTTAATTTTGCGAAGAGTTCATATTATTTTGTTAATGTACTTATAGTATTTGGACAAAGCAAACTAAAAACATTTTACCAAAATTACCAGTAGTTTTGCCATTTCAAAGTAATAATCGGTTTCTTCTTCCCTTCGTGGCCCAATAGAATTGTAATGCGTCCACTGACATTCCTGAATATCAAATGCCAGCAATGTCCACTGGTAGCCAGGTGTGACAAGTGTGTCCTCGCGACCGCATGTGTTTATTGGGAAAATCAAGAAACGGTAATTCATGGCCTCGGCTAGCTTGTCATCAATTTGGTGTTTTGCAACCTCTTGGCAGTACACCGATTTTGTCATTTGTACAACGTACAACTGTCAAGATGTTTCTGATACATAAAAATTTAACAAAAATTTAATTATTAGGTTGAGTGTTAGGATCGGTCCGGAGTGTTTAGAGGGGGGGGGGGGGGGGTGAATGAACACTCCTTACAAAATTTATCCCTTGTGATTTCTTTCTGATTAGTGAAAGAAATCTGTTACTTAATCAACTCTTTGAACAGAACAGACCACTAATAAGTAAGTGCGGAAACGGTCTGCTCTTGTGTAAGTAAGAGCAGCTCGATGGCTAAGTGCAGAATGACAAGACACAGGATATGTTTCTAGAAGTTCGAAGGTGGTGTAATCCTTCTACGTCTCCCCTTCTTCCAATTAAGGAAGGTTTATACTAGAAGACTTTGATTTATACAATCCTGTTGTACAAACCCGATTCAGGCTGGATTTACCTCACTACCAGTCTGAAACTCCTAGTCACTCAACCTGCTCAGACTCACTCTGTCTGACAGTTACAATATGTTGCTCACTTCTATTTTTCAATACACAATGCGCACAGTGATCCTTCAATGATCAAATGTTACAAAGTAATTGCGCTTAAATAAATAACTTCAGCTCGAAAGCTTCTGAACTTTGTAGGCGTGTGCTGTTTTGCTTTCTTGTATATTTTTCAATTGATCAGCGTGAGTTATAGAGTCCAGAGTCTTTTGCATCTGTTTGTTGCATCCTTTTATAGTTGAAGGTGGCAACGGCATTGTTTCCCTTAATGTGCAGCTATGACTCTTTTTAAACTCTGAGAAAGCTACAGTCTTCTTCTTCAGGACACTTGCCGTTCTGGTATATGCTTTCGGCGACTGTCAGGTAAGCTCTTCTTTGTCTTCTTACCTATTATGGCAATCTTCAGTCTTTGGTCCTTTGTAGCATTAATTGCAGCATTAAATGCTACAATAAATATCCGTTGATGATTCGGACTGAGAAGCCATCCTTTATGTATCCTAGACTGCTCTGATCTGATAAAGGTTGAGATCGATCTGAAACATCGATCTATTCATTCTGGAATCCATCGATCCGGTCTGATATGCAATATTCTTTATCAGTTTGCTCTGATATGTCCGATCGAACTGGTATGCCTAATTTCCATCGATCCGGTCTGAAATGCTTTGTCATCTTGCTCTGTTGAGTCCGATCGATCTGGTCAACCTGATTTCTATCGATCCGGTCTGAACTGTTTTGTCATCTTTAAAATCTCATCGATAAGATCCGGAACTAACAAATTCCCCCTTTTTGATGATGACAAAACCTAGCTACTAAGTCTTTTTAACCAGTCTTGATAAGAGCTCTGAAGCGAATGCTTTTCGGATCGATTACTTCTTTGTTCAAAATAAATGAACATTATTAAGTTTGATCGATTCAATCTTTTATTATTAAGCCTTTATTAAAGTTCAAAATAAATGAACAAGGACTTAATCAAAAGAGGATTTTATTGATCATCAAGAAGTCCTAAATACAGACAGTCTGATAAGTTAAAAGACTAAGACTGCTATCTTCTTGAGCTTGGAGGCGGCTTGAAGTCTGTCTTCTTTTCCCCCTTTTTGTCAGCAGCAATCTCTTGAAGAAATTCAACAACTTGGGCTAGCTGCGCGCTGATAGCGTCAAGACGAACGTCTTGAGCGCGGAGGGAGTTAGAAACAGATGCTCTGACTTCAGTGGCTAACTCGACCTGCTCCTTCCTCAGACTGTTCTTGTAGGAGGCTTGTTGAGAAAACAGATCGTTGATGCCGCGCTGGAGGCTTCCGATACTGGCAGTCATTTTCTCTTTGAAAGAATTAAAGTCCAAAGTTGTGACTCTTTGACTTTGATGAACTTCGAGAATTCGTTGAGTTAATGACAGACAGTTATCAGAAAAATGCTGGATAGTTCGTGCCAGGGATGGAGGTGCATCAGATAGCTGGCTGGGAGAGTGATCTGATGATGACATAGCATGATCAACTTCTTCAGCAATCGGCACGATTGAAGAAATGGCAGCTTGATGACTTTCGGATCGGATCAGAGCGACCAGATCCGAAGAAAAACTATGAATGAATGCCAAATCTTCATCTGATGATCCCGGAGGAGAGTGGGGACTGGAGGGTTCCTCATCTTGGAGAGCTGCAACCACTGAAGATACCACCAAATCCGGATCGATGAGGTCTGGTACTTCAGTTGGTGCACATGCCTCAGCTGGACTGTTGTGAGCATGGGAGGCTGATGACTTCAATGGGATAGATGTTGTCGGAGAGTCCAACAGAACATGCATTGATTCATCATCTGTTGCAGACGGAGCATTAGGCAATGGCTGCTCCGCTGTTGGTTCTGGTACGAGTGCTGCAGGCTGGTCTTCTGTCTGTTTTGCTTCAGCAGAAGGAATAACCTCGATAAAGGGTTCTCCCAGAGTCTTGCTGACAGAAGGATGATCCGGGCTGGTGGCTGGAGTGGAGATACCTAGCACCTGTCGTTGAAAGCGGACAGCTAGGGATAGAGCATGAATGTCCATCTCAAGTTGAGCAATCACAGCCCCATCATCTCTGGCAGTAGGAGCAAGCGGATCGAAGTTCTTCTTTTTGGCAGTGAGAAGCAGATTGGCCAGTCTGAATCTGTGTTTTGCCGTAAATAGCCCTCTGCGCTGCACCGCAAGTCGAACATCATCAGTTTCAGTGCCTCTCAGAACCTCGTCTTCCATCTTCTTCAGTCTGTGCAACTTTCCATAGAACATATCAATGTGGTGGACAGTCCGGTACTGGACATATTCATCAAAGACCACAAGGAGTTCAGCTAGCTTCTCATCAACATCCTCCATAGCGATGTCGATGGCAGTCTGTGCAGCAGATTTGGGTTTAGAAGAGATGGGTTCTGTGAGAATGTCTTTTCCCTTACCGGTGGAGGAAGGGGACTTAATCCCTGATTGGGTATAGTCACCCAACTCAGTGATAACTATCCCTTTGACTACGGGATTGGCAGAGGGAATTCTAGGGGTGACTTTGGGTGCAGGGGTTGAGGCTTGTGAAGGCTGAGTGGGGGGTTGAGGTGCAGGGGTTGCTTTAGTGGGTTGCAGTATGGGTGGAGGTAGATGTCTGGTTGGTTTGGTAATCTGGGTTCGGGGCTTTTTGGGAAGTGGCTTGGTTGGGGATGAGTGAGCAGACTGGGTTTCTTCTGAGTCAGTCTGAATGGTCAGCTTCCGCTTGACCCGAGGTTTGCGCACATCAGCTGGTTCCTCGTCCTTCTCAATCTTGACTGAGACCAGAGTGGTAGGAGTAGGCGGAACACTCTTGGACTTCAGCAGTGCAAGCCCTTTGGAGTTGAGTACCTTAAAGGGGCGGAGAGCAGATGGCTTGCTCAGCTCGAGGCCTAAGGACTCCAAGAGCTTGCTGAGAGGAACAGCAAAGCATACGGCGTGCTTGGATGCAATCACCGTTTCCAGCAGTACTCCAAACAAAATCATGGACCAGTTTATCTTCTGTCCAGATACAATAGCTGCCATGGCCCTGAACTTCTCGGCGGTTACAGCATCAAAGCTTCCTGCTTTACCCAAAAGTGGCTTGGCTACCACTTCGCACAGCACCTGGAAATGGAAGAGCATTTCCTTCTTCTTAAATGAGGGTTGCAACCGGTGGCCAGAAATAGAGATCTTCCCCTGAAGATCTAAGAGAGATGCTGGAGGAGTCTGTCCGAACTCTGTCAGGCCGGACTGGGGAGGCCAAAGGTCTTGGCCATTGTTGTTGGCGAGATCTCGAAAGATTTGCCCTTGACAGTGGTAGAGATGGATGACTTCCGGGAGACGGCGTTGGCGAACAGCTCGCGGATCTCTGGTTCATAAACAACTGATCCGCACTCCAAAAAATTTCGTAAACCAGATGATTCCAGGGCTCTGAAAATTGACACCATCGCAGCATCTTCTCCCCTGTAGATATCATCAAACTCAACGGAGAGTGAGTTATGAGTGATGGTAGCCATATGAAAGGAGTTTAAGGAAGGTGCGAAGAGTAAGAGAGTAAGAGAGTAGAAAGCGGTAAACTGTAAAAAGTGAAAAAGTTATGAAATGTGCAGCCCGCTAAATAGGAGAGAGAAGACACGTGTCTTTATCTCCAAGACTGAGAAATAAACTATTCAAAATGAACGGTCAGGATAAAGAAAGATAAGGCGGTTAAAGTACAACTAGTTAAAAGGTTAATCAGTCCGGGCTGTTTTGTTTTATTTTAAAAACAGATTATTGTCCAATCAGATCATAGGATAAAATCAGACTGACAAGGATCGGTCTGAAAGTTCGGACCGGTCTGTGTCTTTCTGAACATTGTATTATCGATCTGTAGTGACAAAAATCGTTAAGATCGAAAAGAATAAAAACATCTAAATTAATTAAGATAAGTCAATTAAACCAAGAATTTGACGGAAATAATTGAACTTAGCCTCAGGAAGTGGTTTGGTGAAGATGTCTGCTGCTTGCTGCTCTGTTGAAATGTGTTCGATCCGAATTTCTTTTTTGCCAACATGATCTCGAATAAAATGATGTCGAATATCAATGTGCTTTGTTCGAGAGTGCAAAACTGGATTATACGTTATAGCGATTGCACTTGTGTTGTCGCAAAATATCGGAGAGTCAACAGCTTGAATGCCGTAGTCTTTGAGCTGGTGTTGAATCCAGAGCATTTGAGCGCAACAGCTTCCAGCGGCTAGGTATTCTGCCTCAGCTGTGGATGTGGCAATAGATGTCTGCTTCTTACTGAACCAAGAGATCAATCTTTCACCTAGAAATTGACATGTTCCACTGGTGCTTTTACGATCGATCTTACACCCAGCGTAGTCTGCGTCTGAATATCCGATCAAGCTGAAGTTTGAATCTTTGGAGTACCAAAGACCAACGTTCTGAGATCCTTTTAAGTATTTCAGAATACGCTTGGCAGCAATGAAATGTGATTGCTTTGGTTCTGACTGAAATCTGGCGCACATACAGACTGAAAACATTATATCGGGCCGGCTCGCTGTAAGATATAATAGCGATCCGATGAGTCCTCTATACATGGTTACTTCAACTGCCGTTCCCCCTTCGTCCTTGTCTAACTTGATTGTTGGACTCATTGGAGTTGATGCAGTTGAGCATGTTTCCATTCCAAATCTCTTGAGGAGCTCTTTGGTATACTTGGTCTGATTGATGAAAATGCCATTGTTGAGCTGTTTTACTTGAAGACCCAGAAAGAAAGACAATTCTCCCATCATGCTCATCTCGAACTGTCCCTGCATTAACTTAGAAAACTTCTCGCATAGTTTGGGGTTAGTTGACCCAAAGATTATGTCATCAACATAAATCTGAACTAATAGGGTGTGTTCCCCCTTAATGAATTTAAAGAGAGTTTTATCTACCGAACCGATCTGGAAGTCATGGTTCAGCAGAAATTGAGATAGAGTGTCATACCAGGCTCTTGGAGCTTGTTTCAGACCATACACTGCTTTATTCAGTAGATATACATGATTAGGATACGAATGGTTCTGAAATCCAGGTGGTTGCTCAATGTAGACTTCTTCCTGAAGCTTTCCATTAAGAAAGGCGCTCTTGACGTCCATCTGATATACTTTGAAGTCTTTAAAGGCAGCATATGCAAGAAAGATTCGGATTGCTTCAAGTCTGGCGACTGGTGCAAATGATTCATCGAAGTCGATTCCTTCTTCTTGTCTGAATCCCTGTGCCACCAGTCTTGCTTTGTTTCTAACCACAGTTCCATCGGCGTCTAGCTTATTTCTGAAAACCCATCTGGTTCCAATAACAGGCAGATCGCTTGGTCTGGGAGTTAGACTCCAAACTTGATTTTGTTCGAATTGATTAAGCTCTTCTTGCATTGCTTTAATCCAGTTGAAGTCAGTCAGAGCTTCATCGATCTTCTTGGGTTCCAGAGTTGAGATGAAAGCAGCATGAGTGAATTCATCCATCATCTGTCCTCTGGTTCTAATTGGTGCAGACGGACTACCAATCACTAGATTAGGTGGATGCTTCTTAGTCCATCGATAGCTTGACTCTGGATTGTCTGGTTCGGTCGGATGAATAGTAGCAGCATGATCTGCATCTACTTTAATATTTGAGTCAGGAGCATCTGGATCAGCTCGATCTGAAGAAGCTTCAATGGCCTGATCCGGTCTGTCTGGCACTTCTGGTTCTGGTGGATTGTCTCTTGACCTGTTAGCTACAATCTCATCATCACTGTTAGCTTCGAGATGGATATTTTCCATCTGATTTTGAATTGAATCCTTGTTGCCCTCAACACATAATGATTCATCAAAAACTATATGAACAGATTCTTCTACAGTTAAAGTTCGATTATTAAACACTCGATAAGCTTTGCTAATTGATGAATATCCTAAGAATATACCATTATCTGACTTAGCTTCAAATGCTGTAAGATGACTCTTACCATTGTTGTGAACGAAGCATTTACAGCCAAATACATGAAAGTGAGAAACAGATGGTCTGTTACCAGTCCATATTTCATATGGAGTGAGATTCAGCTTCTTGTTAATCATAGATCGGTTTTGAGTGTAGCAAGCAGTATTTACAGCTTCTGCCCAGAACTTTTGAGAGATTCCAGAATCAGCAAGCATTGTTCTTGCTGCTTCCTTGAGCGTTCTGTTTCTTCGTTCTGCAACTCCATTCTGTTGGGGAGTTCTGGCGGCTGAAAACTCATGCTTGATTCCAGTTAATCTTATATGTGTTTCCATTCCTGATTCCTACGAGCATGGTTATACCGTCTGATGATTTAACAGTGCAAGTGTGTTTATGAAATTCTACAGCATAACCATTATCACAGAGTTGACTGATACTAATCAGATTATAGCACAGATTTTCAACTAACAGCACATCATTGATAATAATGTTACCATGGACAATCTTACCCTTGCCCACGGTCTTACCCTTTGAGTTATCTCCGAAGATGATCTTGGGTCCAGTGCATTCTGTGACTTCAGACAGCAGCTTGATGTTTCAAGTCATGTGACGAGAGCACCCGCTGTCCAAGTACCAATCTGATGCGAGATTCTTCTGTACCTGTCATCACACATATTTATTGTTGGTACCCAATCCTATTTGGGTCCAGAACGGATTAGCCCTTTGGGAACCCACACCTGTATCAGCTTTAGTGGCTTGTGTGTGTAGGGTGTGCTATGTGCTGGTCTGTCTCGATGTTGTGTGTGATAATGTGTGCGCTGTGAAAACCTTTGATTTTCATAAGGTAGTCTATATCTTCGTTGAATCGGTTTTGAGTTATAGTAATTGTATTGTCTTCCTTGCCTTAGATTTTGCACTTTTGGATTTGGTCTCACAGACACAAATCTTGCTGGTGCCTTATCGTTGGCTTGGTTGACATAACCAATCCCTTTTCTCAAATTTTGATTCACGTAAGAGACTCCTGTTTGAATCTTAGGTGCTTCAGTTTCATATACTGTGCTGGATTTAACAAATGTCATTTGTTTGACTTGATTCTGTACCAGCAACAGCTCAGACTCATCTTTGGTGTCAAAGTCTATGCCGGTGAAATCACCGACATTTCTTTGAGCTTCTAGTAATTCTTCCAAGGATGTTCTGGATTTTGTCCATGTTTTGAATATATGTGAGAGCTTAGCATTTTGTGTGCTAATTCTCTTATTTTCTTCATGGAGCTGATCATAAGAGATTTTCAGCTTATTCAGCTCGTTCTGGAGATTTTTGCACTCACCCTGCTCAGAGCAGCTTGGTTTGTTGTGCTCATCCATTTGAGTACTGATTTTGGCTTTATTCTTCTCAAATGATTCAGCTAAGATCCTATAATCATTTGCCATGTCTTGCAGTGCGGACATGAGCTCTTCTCGTGTAAAATCATTTGATTCAAATTCGAATACCTCATCTGTCTGACTCATTTCTTCATCTGCCATCAGACATTGAACCTCTTCTTCGCTTTCGCTGGAAGAATATTCAGAGCTGTCTGAATCGGAATCAGTCTGAGCCCATTTGCTGTTTCCTTCCTCAGCAACTAAGACTTTTTGGGATTTTCCATGATTCTTGCGGTCTTGGTGGTGCTTCTTCTTTCTATCATCTCGATGCTTCTCTTTCCTTTCTTCTTTCTTCGGTCTGGTGCAGTCTGCAATAAAGTGTCCGGTCTTACCACAATTGTAGCAAGCCTGATCGTTAACATTATCATCTTTTCTTGATTTATAATGATGAGAGGGTTTGAAGTTCCTCTTATTTTTAGACATAAATTTACCGAATTTCTTTATAAATAATGACATAGCATCGTTACTCATCTGTTCAGCAGATCGGTCTGATGTTGAAGCGATCTGGTCTGGGATGGCTGCCAGGGCCTTGTTGGGTTGAGAGATGAATGGCTCTGCTTCACCTCTGCTTATTAGTTCAAACTCATAGGCCTTGAGATCTGCAAACAGATCATGAAGTTCAACCTTGTTAAGGTCTTTTGATTCCCTCATGGCAATTGTCTTTACATCCCATTCCTTTGGCAGAGCTCTCATTACTTTCAGAGCGATCTCTCTGTTAGAATATTCCTTCCCCAGACCATTTAGTTCATTTATGATGCTGGTGACTCTTTCATCAAACTCATTTAGAGTTTCACCACTTTTCATCTTTATGCTCTCAAATCTTTGAAGAGCCACAGTTAACTTGTTTTCTTTGGTCTGGTCGTTGCCTTCACATAGCTGTGCTATCTTCTCCCAAATTTCTTTGGCAGTAGAGCACATTTTGATTTTGCTGAACATGTTCTTGTCCAAAGTTTTGAACAAGATGTCTTTGGCCACATTGTCGAGGTTTGCTTTCTTTCTATCCTCATTCGTCCAGAGGGATCTGTCTTTTTCTACCATTTGTGGTTCTCCACTGGTAGTGGCGACTGCTGTATTTATTTTTAGGATCTTCATTGGTCCATCGGTGATGACGAACCACATATCGTCATCCTGAGCTGCCAGGTGAGCTTGCATTCTGATTCTCCAGTCATCATAATCTTCTTTTGAGAACATGGGGATTTTGTTGAATGATGCCATCAGCTTAATATTCTTTGTGCTGATTAAGACGACCTGCTCTGATACCACTTGTTAGGATCGGTCCGGAGTGTTTAGAGGGGGGGGGGGGGGGGGGTGAATGAACACTCCTTACAAAATTTATCCCTTGTGATTTCTTTCTGATTAGTGAAAGAAATCTGTTACTTAATCAACTCTTTGAACAGAACAGACCACTAATAAGTAAGTGCGGAAACGGTCTGCTCTTGTGTAAGTAAGAGCAGCTCGATGGCTAAGTGCAGAATGACAAGACACAGGATATGTTTCTGGAAGTTCGAAGGTGGTGTAATCCTTCTACGTCTCCCCTTCTTCCAATTAAGGAAGGTTTATACTAGAAGACTTTGATTTATACAATCCTGTTGTACAAACCCGATTCAGGCTGGATTTACCTCACTACCAGTCTGAAACTCCTAGTCACTCAACCTGCTCAGACTCACTCTGTCTGACAGTTACAATATGTTGCTCACTTCTATTTTTCAATACACAATGCGCACAGTGATCCTTCAATGATCAAATGTTACAAAGTAATTGCGCTTAAATAAATAACTTCAGCTCGAAAGCTTCTGAACTTTGTAGGCGTGTGCTGTTTTGCTTTCTTGTATATTTTTCAATTGATCAGCGTGAGTTATAGAGTCCAGAGTCTTTTGCATCTGTTTGTTGCATCCTTTTATAGTTGAAGGTGGCAACGGCATTGTTTCCCTTAATGTGCAGCTATGACTCTTTTTAAACTCTGAGAAAGCTACAGTCTTCTTCTTCAGGACACTTGCCGTTCTGGTATATGCTTTCGGCGACTGTCAGGTAAGCTCTTCTTTGTCTTCTTACCTATTATGGCAATCTTCAGTCTTTGGTCCTTTGTAGCATTAATTGCAGCATTAAATGCTACAATAAATATCCGTTGATGATTCGGACTGAGAAGCCATCCTTTATGTATCCTAGACTGCTCTGATCTGATAAAGGTTGAGATCGATCTGAAACATCGATCTATTCATTCTGGAATCCATCGATCCGGTCTGATATGCAATATTCTTTATCAGTTTTCTCTGATATGTCCGATCGAACTGGTATGCCTAATTTCCATCGATCCGGTCTGAAATGCTTTGTCATCTTGCTCTGTTGAGTCCGATCGATCTGGTCAACCTGATTTCTATCGATCCGGTCTGAACTGTTTTGTCATCTTTAAAATCTCATCGATAAGATCCGGAACTAACATTGAGTTTTATTACCCAACACATGATGTCAAATACATATGACAACTTCTTCTCTCCTTTTTTCGCCATGCATAAGTTGATAATGATGGCCCAGCGGTCAATAATCTGAGAGTCATGATAAGATATTGTCACAAATTAAGTGAATATCAACATCTAAATAAGTGCACAAATAATTTGTTAATGACTTAAGAGACACGGTTAATGTAAATTGCTTACAACATTGGGAATTAACAGTCCGTTGAGAATAGCGCCAATATCTCGAACATGTATTGTCTTTTCTGATATATTGTCCATCCATATGACTCCCCTGCATAGAATGATAAAGTCCACGAATTTTGGTTTCGAACAGTGTTTATAATAATTTTTTTTTTTTTAAAAAATTAAGGCGTACCATTGTCCATGCTCCTTGTTAACTTCCATTACGAAATCTCTTTCTACTTTTGTCAATCGTTTGAAGACAACAGTTGTTGTTTCAAAAATGAATGGCCCATCCTTGTTCTTTTTCGCACTGCTCACCTTATCTTCAAAATCATCATCGTCCTGCAATAGTATGATGTCCTTGCTTACATTTTTTTGTTTATCTTATTCTTCCATTTCTTCATTTTGTTTTGACCTCTTAGCTCTTTTATGCTCAGGGTAAGTGTGGTCCTTATCTTTTTTGCTCATTCTGTCCATTTTGTTCTTGATATGTTTGACCATCGATGTCTGTTCCGCATTTTCTTTGACGAGTTTCTGATTTTCGTCATTCAACATCTGAGTAATTGCTTTTGTGTTGCTCAGCTCGTTCTCAAGTTTGTCCTTATCATGTTTAATTATTTGAATTTGGTCATGGAGCTGTATAGTTATATTATCAATATCTTCCTTTTGTTTCTTATGTTCATCAAATCTTGTATGAAAGTCTTTCAGCTCCTCTTCCTTCAGCAGAAGTATTGTTTTTGATTCCTCAAGTTGTATCCTGATTCTGCTTCTTCAAGGAATTATGGTGTAAGCATTACTTACATCGCTTGAACAAAGGAATCAAATTTTATTTATAATTCCTGCAACTCCGTTTCATTTGTCAAAACGCTGCCTTTATTTCTTCAAGTTGCGCCAATAACTCTTCATATTGAGGAAATTCTGATTTTTGAGATGTTTCCGTCTGCTGAGGATTTTCAGAATCCACATCTTCTGGCTCGTTGTTGACAAACACATCCACCAAGTTATCATCATTGGATATGTTGTAATCATCGTATAAATTGTCCTCTGTATTATGCTCACTCAGATCAATCAATACCTTAGCAATTGTGGTATCTGGTGTAGATGCATAAAACAGGATTGTTGACTCATTCGGATGTTCTTCTGTCGTAGGTTGTTCATCAATTATTTGTTGTTCTGCAGGTTGTGGCTAAGGAATTGTTGGTTCTTGATTTTGTTGTTCTTGGTTGTCTTGTGTATCTTGTTGGGTTGAATGAGAAGAGATGGGTGATTCTGGTTTATCGCTAACAATGTGTAGGGTTTTCCTACCTTAACATCATTATAATCACGTATTATGGACTAAACATGCATTAATAACATCTTAGGGTTCCGATTGTAGCTTTGAGCTAATAGAATT
The DNA here is from genome assembly GCA_907163345.1 of Haberlea rhodopensis. Lineage (NCBI taxonomy): Eukaryota > Viridiplantae > Streptophyta > Magnoliopsida > Lamiales > Gesneriaceae > Haberlea > Haberlea rhodopensis. The sequence goes on from CAJQUN010000447.1 coordinate 307,702, forward strand.
ACATGCCAAAAATAAAATTTCAAACTTAATAATTACATTCCCAAAAATAAATGCTAACATTATAGGTTTACACTACTCCTAGAGTAGAGACTATCCAAAATCATGTATCCTATATTCTTTCATGCTCCTTTTAGCTCACTGCCTCAACCCGACCCATAGCCATTCAGTCCAAAAGTGTACCTACAGGAACAACCCATCATGAGCATGTACATCATTATTTAACATCATAAAATAATGGCATATAAATAAATGCATGGAATAATCGTTAACGTGTACTTCCTAGTTAATCGCATTAACCCACTTTTGTTGCCTCTGTTTCATAGTCATGCATGTAATCATTAGTTCTTGACATAAATGATTAAAATCATACTTCACATATGTTCATAATCAACAATGTTAATTAGAAATGTGACTGTCCTCGTCCTGTTATGACAGCGGCACAATTGGCCCCCTCGCTACGACATATAGCGGTACTGTGATACCCCTCGCTACACCTTGATAGCGGATGTATCTCCTCGCTAGCTATGTCAGCGGTAAGTACCTTCCTCGCTTGCCCATAACAACCACCGGACATTCTACCATTTCTAGTAACATAGTTTAACATACATCATAAACATCATAGTATCTTTACTCATAATAAACATCATCTTCACTTATCATAAACATCATCGTAAACATCATATCATCTTTGCTTATCATAGACATCATCGTATCTTTACTTATCATAATCATCATCATAAACATCATAAATACCTATGCAATCATTGCGTAGTCATAGTATAGGAGTGTGTTTTACCGTCCGATGCCCGTACGACTCTTACGTACCTTAATTCCCAAAAGTGGAGAAGTTGAAGAACTTTATCTCCTTGATGTTGTTGGTACCTGGGATGGTTCTACACAACCATACAAATCAATATTATAAGCTAAATAATAGCCAAATATCAAAAATTCAACAAAAATCATCATTTTCCATTTTTAAGCAGCTGGCGATCGATCGCTGCATCGAGGCGATCGATCGCCTGACTTTTTGCCTCGCGGCGATCGATCACTTCATATATGGCGATCGATCGCCTGCTGTGCAAATCGCTACTGGCCTTCGGCGATCGATCGCCTCATATATGACGATCGATCGCCACCTGCTGGTGCCCGATTCTTCACCATTTTTGAGCATTTTCCAAGCTCAATCTCATACCCTTCAAACCCAAACTTTCCAACAACTCAAACATCATCATAACTCACTAAAACCCACATAAAACACTTCAAAAATTATACCCCAACCACATTCAACACATACTCAAAACAAACCCACAAAAATCCCAAAATGCTAACCCATTTCAAAACTAAACATCATTAAAACTTTAGGAAGGGTTTCATACCTCTTGAGGACTCCAACTCTTAACAAAAATCCCACAAACATAAGTTTTGTGAAGATTTCTCCTTCCTTCCTTGCCAAAATTCGAAAGTGGGAAATGGGTAGGGTTTGAGAGTGAAATTGGGGATTTTAGAGTGATGGGGAAAAGTGAGATAAAAAGGGGGTATAGTGGGGTTAAAAGGGGTTATTAATTTGCACCCCAAAATTAACATGATGTATAAAATACCCCAACATGGTATTTTAAAAGCATTTTACAAAAATGCAACAAACTTCCTCTAAAACCATATTTTCCACATAATTAACAACCAATTCAATTAAATCATGTTAACACCTCATTTCCCAACATGCATAACATGCACCCTGAAATGCAACCTCCGGGTCACGCCTATCATGTGACTAAGCATTTCTACATGATAATTAATTTCAACACATAAATCAATTATTATCATAATTAATCATATAAACATCATTAATGCCCAAATTGCATATAATTAATTTCGGGGCATCACAATACTCCCATACTTATAAGATTTCGTCCTCGAAATCGCATGCACTTACCCAAAATGAAACTAAACATAAATAACATACCAGAAAATAGTTCCTGGTAATGCTGCACCATATGCCGTTCCGTCTCCCACGTAGCCTCCTCGACACCCCGACGATCCGACTGAACTTTTACCATCGATATAATTTTGCTTCGTAATCTACGATCCTCTCGATCCAGAATTCTGATTGGTCGTTCTACGTAGGATACATCTGAGTCCAACTGTACTTCAGTAGGCTGTAATACATGAGACGGGTCTGGCTCATACTTCCGTAACATAGAAACGTGAAAGACATCATGAATACCAGATAAAGACGGCGGTAGAGCCAAACGGTAGGCCAAAGTACCAATACGCTGCAATACTTCATATGGACCAACATACCTCGGAGATAACTTCCCCCGCATACCAAAATGAACCACACCCCTGAAGGGTGAGATTTTTAAGAAGACCTTGTCTCCTACTTGGAATTCTAGCGGTCGTCGTCGCTTATTGGCATAGGCTGCTTACCTATCCTGGGCCGCTTTCATCTTTTGGCGTATCAACTTAATCTTTCCTTCCATATCCTTAATCATATCCGGTCCTCCAACCGCTTTACTAGTCAAGTCCTCCCAATACAGCGGTGACCTACAGCGTCGACCGTAAAGAGCTTCAAAAGGGGCCATTTGAATGCTCACCTGATAGCTGTTATTATACGAGAACTCTACTAGTGGTAATGAATCTTGCCACGGAGTATCAAACTCCAATACACATGCCCTCAGCCTATCTTCGAGCGTCTATATAGTACACTCCGTCTGGCCGTCTGTCTGAGGGTGATAAGCTGTACTCAGTCTCACCTCTGTGCCCAAAGCTGTCTGGAGACCCTCCCAGAAATGTGAAGTAAACCTTGGGTCTCTGTCAGACACAATCGAGACTGGAACCCCGTGCAACCTCACTACATCCCGTACATATAATTGGGCCATCTTGAGATATGTGAAAGTCATACAGTAAGGGATGAAATGAGCTACATTCGTCAGCCTATCCACGATCACCCAGATCTCATCAAATCCAGAGGCCGTCCTTGGCAAGTGGGTCACGAAGTCCATAGATATGTTGTCCCACTTCCATTCAGGTACCTCTAAACTCTTCAGTTCGCCACCAGGCCTCTGCCTCTCCGCTTTTACTTGCTGACAAATCAAGCACTTCTTGACAAAGGTGATGACGTCTCTTTTCATCCGCCTCCACCAAAACTAGTCGCATAAGTCATTGTACATCTTTCTCCCACCTGGATGTATGCTAAACCTGCTGCTATGAGCACGGTGCAAGATCCCTTGACTCAACTCTGGTGCCCTCGGCACTACCCAACGGTTACCAAGCCTCAAGGAACCATCTTCTGCCACTCTGAACTTTGATGGCTGACCCTGAAGTACTATCGATGACCATCTCTGAACCTCATCATCTGACCTCTGGGCTTTCCTGATAGCCTCAAATATGTCTGGCTCAGCCAATAAGGTCGACACTCGCACCGACGACGTGTCCACATCGAAATCATAGCCCAGATGGCAATAAGAAGTCATCATAGTTGATAAACTCATGGCATCCTCAGTAGTACTATTCACCTTCTGACTTAAGGCGTCTGCTATCAAGTTTGCTTTACCAGGATAGTACTCAATTCCACAATCATAATCCTTGAGTAAATCCATCCATCTTCTCTGCCTCATATTCAGCTCCGCTTGGGTGAATAAGAACTTCAAGCTCTTATGGTCCGTATAAATGGTAAATAAAGTACCATATAGATAATGCCGCCAAATTTTCAAGGCGAAAATGATAGCCGCCAGTTCCAGATCATGAACTGGGTATCTAGTCTCATGAGGCTTCAACTGCCTCGAAGCATAAGCCACCACGTGCTTATCCTGCATCAACACACATCCCAAACCCTGCAGTGATGCATCTGTGTACAAGGCAAACCTCTTATTCTCAGAAGGAATCACCAATACAGGTGCCGTAGTCAAACGACGCTTCAATTCTTAGAAGATTTCCTCACAAGCTTCGGACCAATAGAACGGGACTCATTTCTGAGTCAGCTGTGTCAACGGCTTAGCGATCTTAGAGAATCCCTTGACGAAACGTCAGTAATAACCTGCTAAACCAAGGAAGCTCCGTATCTCGGGCACAGATGTGGGTGCAGCCCACTCCATCACAGCTTCAACCTTCCTGGGATCTACAGATATCCCGTTGCAAGATATAACATGACCCAAGAACACCACACTGCTCAACCAGAACTCGCACTTGCTGATCTTTGCATATAACTGATGATCCCTAAGGATCTGGAGTACTGTCCTCAAGTGCTTCACGTGTTCCTCTTCGCTCCGGGAGTAAATGAGTATATCGTCAATGAAAACAATAACAAACTGATCCAAGTACGGTTGAAATACTCTGTTCATCAGACTCATAAAGACAGCTGGGGCATTTGTCACCCCAAAAGGCATGACTAAGAATTCATAGTGCCCATACCTAGTCCTGAAAGCTGTCTTCTGAACATCATCTTCCCTTACTCGAATCTGATGATACCCCGACCTCAGATCGATCTTACTGTAGAGCCTCGTACCCTGCAACTGGTCAAACAAATCATCGATCCTCGGAAGTGGATACTTATTCTTCACTGTGGCTTTGTTCAGTTGTCTGTAATCGATGCACAACTGCATCGAACCATCTTTCTTTTTGACAAATAGGACTGGTGCACCCCAGGGCGATACGCTAGGGCGTAAGTAACCCTTATCAAGGAGCTCTTGCAACTGAACCTTCAACTCCCTTAACTCCACTGGTGCCATCCTATACGGGGCACGAGAAATGGCAGACGTCCCCGATAGTAACTCAATCCCAAACTCGACCTCTCTCGTCGGTGGGAATCCGGAAATCTCTTCCGGAAAGACATCAGGAAACTCCGCCACTACGGGCACATCCTCGACCTTTAATTCTTCCCTCTTTTCAGTAATATCAACAGCATAGATGAGATATCCTATATGGCCCCGTTCCAACAACTGTGCCATCTTGACAGCAGATATCAACGGGATCTGTGAACGGGAATCAACCCCATAGAACGTCCATTGGACTCCCATATCAGACCTGAATCGGACAGTCCTCTGCCTGCAGTTCACAACTGCCCGATACCTGTTCAGAACATTAATGCCCACAATGCAGTCAAAGTCTGACATCCCCAGAACAATCAAATCTGACCTTAGCTCGGTACCCTCAAAATAAATGAGGCCGTCATAGACAATCCGATCAGTAATCAAACTTCTTCCAGCGGGTGTCGAGACTACAAGAGGCGTGGGCGACGGAGAAGTGCATATGTGGTGCCTTTCCACAAAACTTGTCGACACAAAAGAGTGTGACGCACCTGTGTCTATCAATATAAAAGCATGGTGCGTAAATAAAAGACACGTACCCGCTATTACTTCCTCTGGAGCCGCTGTCGCCTGCTCCCTTGTCAATGCATAAACTTGCCCCTGAGGTGACCCCATAGGCTGACCTCCATACTGCCTCGGTACAAACGGTGGCCTGTGCTGCACTGCTCTGTCCGCAGGCCTCCCCGTAGAGTTCTGTTGTCCCTCCCGATTGGGACATTGCCGAGCAAAGTGGCCCTTATTGCCACATACATAACAACCGACACAGTCTTTCGTCGAATGTGGTTGCCCACAAAGAGAGCACCAGACCTTCACAAATCTGCCTCCCTGAGACTATCCTCTTCCTGACGGGGCGTCATTCCTATGGCTTCCTTTCCAACGATTCTCGGGCCTCTTACCACTGAACCTAGAAGCTGATGTGTTCCCCCTTGGCTTGAACTGATCACCCCATGGCTTCAAATTATCAGAAGTAGATTTCTGAGGGGGTGCTGGAGGTGGCACGACATCAGGATATGCACCAACTCCCAGTTCGGCTAGTTCAGCCCGTGAAAGGGCGTCATCAAAGCAAGCAAGGCCATAAGTGACCACCTTGTCATATGGTTCAGGCCTCAAGCCTTTCATGAAGTTCCTCATCTTTGCTTGAGTACTTGCGGCGATATGAGGTACATATCTGACCAAAGAACAGTAATGAAGAGCATAATCTGACACAGGCATGTTACCTTGCTTGAGGTTAGTGAACTCATCTTCCTTAGCCTGTCGTGCAGCAGCTGAAAAGTAGCGGGTCAGAAACCGAGTTCTGAACAGCTTCCAATTTATTTCCTGCCCCTGAGCCTCTTGCTCTATCACTGTGGTCTTCCACCACATCAATGCTTTCTTGGCCAGTTAGAACTCCGCTAGTCTTATCCATGCTGACTTCGCACAAGGAGATGCCACAAATATCTGTTCTATCCTTTCTAACCACTCCTCGGCCAGTTCCCCTGTCTCAGTTCCTTCGAACATCGGGGGTCGGTATGTCAGAACTGAGCCAAACTTAGCTCCCCAGGTAGTAACTGTTGCTCAGAGGGTTCTTCGCCTAAGGATGGCGGTGGTAGGGGATTGGTACCCCAGCACTTGCATTAACACTCACTGCGTCTCCTATATCGATATTTGCTGCCAGCTGCAAGACAAGGGTTAACAACAATACCCAAAATACACCGTTAGAAACCATAACATGTTAGTACAATAATCATATGCTTCATATGCAACATATGCACAAAACATGTTTAAAAAGAAGCACCTAGCCAACTTATTGCTAAGGCTACCCTTCACCCATTCCCGGGTTCTCTAACCACTGCTCTGATACCACTAATGTAGGGTTTTCCTACCTTAACATCATTATAATCACGTATTATGGACTAAACATGCATTAATAACATCTTAGGGTTCCGGTTGTAGCTTTGAGCTAACATTATAGGTTTACACTACTCCTAGAGTAGAGACTATCCAAAATCCTGTATCCTATATTCTTTCATGCTCCTTTTAGCTCACTGCCTCAACCCGAACCTTAGCCCTTCAGTCCAAAAGTGTACCTACAGGAAGAAGCCATCATGAGCATGTACATCATTACTTAACATCATAAAATAATGGCATATAAATAAATGCATGAAATAATCGTTAACGTGTACTTCCTGGTTAATCGCATTAACCCACTTTTGTTGTCCCTGTTTCATAGTCATACATGTAATCATTAGTTCTTGACATAAATGATTAAAATCATACTTCACATATGTTCATAATCAACAATGTTAATTAGAAATGTGACTGTCCTGGTCCTGTTATGACAGCGGCACAATTGGCCCCCTCGCTACGACATATAACGGTAATGTGATACCCCTCGCTACACCTTGATAGCGGATGTATCTCCTCGCTAGCCATGTCAGCGGTAAGTACCTTCCTCGCTTGCCCATAACAACCACCGGACATTTTACCATTTCTAGTAACGTAGTTTAACATATATCATAAACATCATAGTATCTTTACTCATAATAAACATCATCTTCACTTATCATAAACATCATCGTAAACATCATATCATCTTTGCTCATCATAGACATCATCGTATCTTTACTTATCATAATCATCATCATAAACATCATAAATACCTATGCAATCATTGTGTAGTCATAGTATAGGAGTGTGTTTTACTGTCCGATGCCCGTACGTCTCTTACGTACCTTAATTCCCAAAAGTGGAGAAGTTGGAGAACTTTATCTCCTTGATGTTGTTGGTACCTGGGATGGTTCTACACAACCATACAAATCAATATTAGAAGCTAAATAATAGCCAAATACCAAAAATTCAACAAAAATCATCATTTTCCATTTTTAAGCAGCTGGCGATCGATCGCTGCATCGAGGCGATCGATCGCCTGACTTTTTGCTTCGTGGCGATCAATCGCTTCATATATGGCGATTGATCGCCTGCTGTGCAAATCGCTACTGGCCTTCGTCGATCGATCGCCTCATATATGGCGATCGATCGCCACCTGCTGGTGCGCGATTCTTCACAATTTTTGAGCATTTTCCAAGCTCAATCTCATACCCTTCAAACCCAAACTTTCCAACAAGTCAAACATCATCATAACTCACTAAAACCCACATAAAACACTTCAAAAATTATACCCCAACCACATTCAACACATACTCAAAACAAACCCACAAAAATCCCAAAATGCTAACCCATTTCAAAACTAAACATCATTAAAACTTTAGGAAGGGTTTCATACCTCTTGAGGACTCCAACTCTTAACAAAAATCCCACAAACATAAGTTTTGTGAAGATTTCTCCTTCCTTCCTTGCCAAAATTCGAAAATGGGAAATGGGTAGGATTTGAGAGTGAAATTGGGGATTTTAGAGTGATGGGGAAAAGTGAGATAAAAAGGGGGTATAGTGGGGTTAAAAGGGGTTATTAATTTGAACCCCAAAATTAACATGATGTATAAAATACCCCAACATGGTATTTTAAAAGCATTTTACAAAAATGCAACAAACTTCCTCTAAAACCATATTTTCCACATAATTAACAACCAATTCAATTAAATCATGTTAACACCTAATTTCCCAACATGCATAACATGCACCCTGAAATGCAACCCCCGGGTCACGCCTATCATGTGACTAAGAATTTCTACATGATAATTAATTTCAACACATAAATCAATTATTATCATAATTAATCATATAAACATCATTAATGCCCAAATTGCATATAATTAATTTCGGGGCATCACACACTGAGGTGCAGAAGTTCACCTTCATCAATTGACATTGGCAAACTTATTTCCTTTTTCTGCATCCAATTGTTTATAGTGGTATAGATTAGTAGTATAAAGTTTCAAGCACCAATATTAGTTCAAATGTTCGTGCACCAGTATAAGTTCAAATGTTAGTGCATCAATATAAGTTTCAAAAACAAATAAAACTTCAAATGTTCATGCACCAGTATAAAAAAGTTCGTGTACCAGTACAAGTTCAAATGTTAGTGCACCAATATAACTTTCGTGCATCAATATAAGTACAAATGTTAGTGCACCAGTGTAAAAATGTTCGTGCACCAGTATAAAAATTGTTCGTGCATCAGTATAAGTTCAAATGTTAGTGCATCAATATAAGTTTCAAACACCAATATAAGTTCACATGTTCGTGCACCAGTATAAGAAGTTCGTGCACCAGTACAAGTTCAAATGTTAGTGCACCAATATAACTTTCGTGCATCAATATATGTTCAAATGTTAGTGCACCAGTGTAAAATGTTCGTGCACCGGTATAAAAATGTTCGTGCATCAGTATAAATTCAAATGTTAGTGCATCAATATAAGTTTCAAATACCAATATAAGTTCAAATGTTCGTGCACCAGTATAAAATTTTTTTGCACCAGTACAAGTTCAAATGTTAGTGCAGCAATATAACTTCATGCACCAATAATAAGTTCAAACGTCCATGCACCAATATAAAAGTGTTTGTGCACCAATATAATTTCTGTGCATCATTTTACTTTTACAGTAGATTAATGTGTTATTATACATGCACCATAAGTGATTTTACATACATAATAAATCGAGTTCACTAATACTTACGTAAGCACGGTCAAGCTCCTTGATTTTAATCGACCGGAGCTTTTTTTATACCTCTTCAAGATCCCATTTCATGAACTTTGGGACCAAGTTCACATCCACTGGATCAATCAGGTTTGTCCTCTCGCATAGCCAATACTACACATTTATGTGAAACAAGAACAAAAATTAAAGAAATTAATTTCAATTGGGGATTACAAAACGACTTACAGATATTAGAGGAACACATCCAGAGTATTTTTTTGTGTTCGATTGTACTAAATTGAGTAACAAATTCTTTAATATGTGTTCTGGTCAGTTGTGTGCGCAAATTTTATCCAGGTCATCTACCAAGGAAGTGTACGCCCATGACAGGTTTGATGATTTTGTAGAGATGAAGAATGTTGCCAGCAAGTATAGTGTCAAAAATCTGGCAACATCATGTACAGTAGTAGAATCCCACCTTGCTACTTTCGATGTCAATTTCTTGTAAATCGAGCTCTTGCTCGTTGTATAATCATTGGACTCATTCTCAGGGAAGCACCTATTTAAGAATGATGTGCGTGGATAATCTACCAAGTGCATATCAATGTCTTCAATGCCATCCCTTATTCCAAAAATTAAACGAACATCATTGATATTGATCGCCATTCTGTAATCCCCAAATCTGAATTCAGACGAATCTTTGTTGAAGCAAGAAATTATTTCCATAATTGGGAGATCACGCTTCTTGCAATGATCAAGGACCACTCGGTCTGTCTGAATTCCATTCACAATCAGCCAAAATGGTGTTCGCTGCAACACTACCAAATGTTCTTCTCGCAGATTAAGTTTCTTTGGGTATGAAACCACCGCCTGCATGTTTGCTCTGTAAAATGCAGATCTGTTCCTTTTTTTTTTTGGTTATATCTTGGTCGCTTGGCGAGGGAGGAGGCGATGCTGAGATGAAAACAACAATTAAGGATACGTTAGAGTTATATACTAAACTTTGACACTAACAAAATATATATAAAAAAAAGATATCGATTGCCATTATGTAATCCCCACATTTTTCGTGTGCCAAAAATACATTTACATGGATTTTTCGTGCATAAAAAATACCTTGACACAACAACTCCTTATTGGTGCACCAAAAATATCTGGAAGCTAACAAAATAATTTTTCATGCATCAAAAATGCATTTTACATTGATTTTTCGTGCATCAAAATACATTGACACTAAACCATTCAAACGAGCTAAAATGAAATCTCATTAAACAAATAATTTTTCGTGCATCAAAAATACATTTACATGGATATTTCCTGCATCAGAAACCATAATCGGAAAAAGAAAGAAACAAACCTTAATCAGAAAAAAACTTTCAAACCGTAATCGTAAAAGAAAAAATTCAAACCCTAAATTCTCAACAACACCATTAAAACAACAATAATCAGAAAATAAACAAAATTAAAACCCTAATTGAAAACCCATTCATTATGAAGCGAAAATCCAACCGTTACATACCAGAATTCCTCAAGCTTTTTCTTTCTGTTATCGTCTTCCTTGAAGCTTTTGCCCGAATACTTTTGTTTGATTTTGGAGCCATGTAAATCTGTAGTCACAGAATGTTCCCCTCAAAAAAAAAAAAAGAAATGGAATGGAAGTTTACGAGGAGATCGGAATCGAAATAAGAGATGAAAGGAAGAGCAATAATGAAGTCTGGAATGCAATCGAAATAAGAGAAAAGGTCGGGAATGAAGTCGGGAAAGATGAGGGAAATGGGTGATTTTGACTTTTAAAAATAAAGTGAACTTAAATGATTGCATGTTTTTTACCCTAGGGGTGTAATCGAATCGAATCGAATCGAGCCGAACTTTAAGAAAATTTCAGTATTCGAGTTCGAGTTCGAATTCGAATTGAGATATTCGAAGCTCGGTTCGAAGCTCGAACTTTTATTTTTTTTTGGCTCGAATTCGATTCGAAATAAAGTTCGAATTCGAGCTCGATTTCGAGCATTTTCGAGCCTGATTTCGAGCATTTTCGAGCATGCTTAATAAATAAAATAATTCAAACAGCATTAATTTTGGAGCTACAAGTTTTCTTCATTTTTAACAACTTTCCAAACTTGAAATGGTTTCTTCTCTCTCGGTCAACATGCCGACACACAGTGCATTTTTCATCCTCTTCCACACACGCTTGTCCAGATTTCCTTTGGATTAACATGGCGAAAGGGATAACGATTAAAACAGAGTATAACTTCTGCGGCGAAGAAACGAAGAAGAAAGAGCCAGACACCATAGGCGCACTGCCTCGTTGCAGAAACCTAGTTCGAAGAGGATAGGAGAGGCGCCACAAGCAATAATCTTAGGGCCGCCATGAGTTCGGTTCGAAGCTTGGTTGCGCGAGGACGAAAGGGGCAAACCCTTAGCTATAGCGACTTGGGATAGAAACCTGGTTGTGCAAAGATTCTAGGGATGAACGACGTCGTGAAGATGAAGAAGGATAAGCTGAATGTATATATTAGGTTTTGAAGCGGCTGCTAGTTTTGAAAAAATAAAGAACATGTTATGTATTAGGGTTAGCGTGAAAAGTAAAAGGGATTTTGTTTAATATAAAAAATATTTAATAAATAAAATTATTATATAAATAAAATTTTAAGGTTCGCGAATAGTTCACGAACTATCGAACAAAGTATTTTCGGTTCGAACGGCTCGAAAAAAATTCGAACATGTTCGAGTTCGGCTCGAGTTCGATAATTTCGAATTCGAACCAAATATTTTTCGAGCCAGTTCGAAAAGTTCATGAACCAGCTGATTCGTTTACACCCCTATTTTACCCAGACTAGGATGAACAAACTTTTATCTTAGGGTACCGGCCTGAACTTTCCCCTATTAAAAAACCCAACCATTTGGGCTAAATTGGGTCGGACGAGGTTTTCATGTTTCGATTTACACCTTCAATATATACCTGAAAAGTGAAATGATAACAAGACATTGATATGAAGGTTGACATCTATATACTATCATCATACTATTGGGTTTTCGTACCCCAGCGTCAGATCCAAACACAGCGGAATAAAACATAAACAGATCTAACCCGGGGACGGATCGATCGTGCCTGATTCATATATTAACATGCATAAATCGAATATAAATGCACGAAAAGGAATTACCAATAACAGCAAAATCAATCTTTTGGATGTGATCCTCTAGTCCAATCAACCTGACCAGATCTACAAGCTCGGCACCAGTACTAGCGTGATGACGGCTTATTAGAGTCTATTGAATGGAGTTATTTTTAACCCTAGATGGAATGGTATATTTATAGAGGTAATGAGCTAGCTAATTGGGCTAGGGTCCATAAAGCCCATCGGGCCAACGTTTGGCTTATAGGGTATTTTATGCTAACAATCTCCCACTTGCCCAAAAGTCAACACAAAACAATAAACTCATAATCCAAGTAAGTTAATCCAAAAATTGAACAACTTGATGTACAACCAATGTACATAATTATGAGACATAAATATATCAAACGATTTAATTTTTAGAACTCTCTATAGATGAAACATTTTCAAATATAGAAACTCTATTAAAGTAAGGAGCTTTCAAAAATTAAATTCATCCCTTCTTAATAACTCAATTTGAGCACTTAACATTTAAGTCTCAATTCTTATCCATAGATCGGCGGCCGGTTGACTGTGACCCAAATGATGCTTAAGTGTATCATAGCAGTAGGATCACAACCTTTGTGATTTTAGAAGTCAAACAACTTCTTTGGGTTACTCTAAATGCCTCATTGTCAATTAAACTCCTTTAATAGACAATGACGTAAATATAATTCTAGTAACAACCTACCGATCATGGGTAGCGCCTAGCATCTGCGCTTCACAAAGACATAGATACAAATGACTAGCAACGTACGAGAACCTGTCAGCCATAGTTAGCGTGCAGTACATTCCTTTCACTCAATATGTCCCGATTGAATCTAGGGCATTGGTTGGTCGAGGCCCCTTATGATTTCAATAACTATGTATTTGTTTCACGTTATATGATTCATTGTGTGCTTATATGAAAAACTTTTTTTTCACAAGCACTACCCACTCTGGCCAGAGATTCCTTGAATCATATATAGAAAAACACATAGGACATCCTCGTTCATCAAGACCAGTGGTGAATCCCCAACGACAATCATAGGTCTCTGACATCATCACTGCATACCAAAATAACAACTTTATGACCCACACGTGATCAGTCATTAAATCAAAGTACACAACTATCTATCAAGATCTCAATGACGCCTCGGGTCATGAAGAGTAATGGTGCACATCTATGACTGGGAATTCTATACTCGACAAATGGTAACCACTCATAGAATTCCGAGTAAGGTCTTTCAGTGAACTCATTTCTAATGAGCACCTATTCATGTGTATTGACTTATCCAAGCCAACGACGATGAAACACGGCGCACTACACTAGACACATCATGATACCAGTCTCTAACGAGCATATATCGATATCCCATTCTCGAAGGCTCATCGACCAGGAACATTTAGAAATCGCAGTCGAGAATGTATTTCATGGTCACCATCATATGTGTAACCCCATTCAATGGACTATAACAATCTCAAGGACTTCATCAATGCATCATTATACATGGGTAAATAGATGAAGAATGCCACATTTATTAATAATCAAATAAAGATCTGTCACAATATGATTATAAATACAATCAATCAACTATTGATTCAAATGATATCATTTATGACTATAATAATCTCCTAAAGCCAACTACCCATGTTCCTCAAGCCCATCTTATCAAGATGTCTCTCGAACACCAGTCGTGGTAAAGGCTTCGTCAGTGGATCTGCCACATTGTCTGTTGAAGCAACTCTCTCGATAAGGATGTCCCTCGACCAGCTATCTCTCGAATTAGGTGGTATTTTCTCAGTATATATGTTTGGATTTTTGATGAGATCTCGGCTCTTTTGCTTGAGCAATAGCTCCATTATTGTCACAGTACACAGAGAATGGGTCAACTGCACTGGATATTACACCCAACTTTTGGATGAAATTTCTCATCCAAACTGCCTCTTTTGTTGCATCTGATGTTGCAATGTATTCAGCTTCAGTGGTGGAATCCGTTGTGGTGTCTTGCTTGGAACTTTTCCAAGAGACAGCACCACCATTAAGCCTAAATACAAATCCGGACATCGATTTAGAGTCATCTACATCTGACTGAAAACTAGCATCAACGTAGCCTTCAAGTTTCAGCTCTCCACTTTCCGATCCAAAAATCATGAACATATCATGAGTTCTTCGTAAGTACTTAAGGATTGTTTTTCACAGCTTTCCAGTGACCTCCGGGATCTGCCTGATATATGCTCGTTACACTAAGAACATATGCCACATCAGGCCTAGTACATACCATAACATACATTATGCTACCAACAGCCGAAGCATAGGATATTGATGCCATCTTTTCTCTCTCTTCATCAGTCTTAGGGCTTATTGACCTCGAGAGATGAACACCATGACATGTTGGAAGATATCCCCTTTTTGACTGTTCCATGCTAAACCTTTTTAGCACAGTATTTATGTACATAGATTGAGAGATACCCAGCATCCTATTAGATCTATCCCTATTGATCCTTATGACAAGCACATATTATGCTTCTCCCAAATCTTTCATAGAGAACTTAACAGATAACCATGCTTTAGTCGATGTCATCAATCCTATATCATTCCCAATGAGTAGGATATCATCGACATAGAGCACTACAAATTTAACTGCACTCCCACTAACCTTCTTGTATACGCATGCTTCTTCCGGATTTTTAACAAAACCAAACTCTTTGATAGTTATCAAAATGGATATTCCAACTTCGGGACACCTGCTTTAGCCCATGAAATGGACCTCTGGAGTTTGCAAACTTTTTGCTCACTCCAAATGGATGTGAAGCCTTCTGGCTGCTTCATATAATTCTCTTCATCAATGTCACCATTGAGAAAAGCAGTCTTCACGTCCATTTGCCATATCTCATAGTCATAATATACAGATATTGCTAATAAAATCCGAATAGACTTCAGCATCACTACAGGTGAAAAAGTTTCCTCATAGTCAACTCCTTGTCTTTGAGTATAACATTTTGCAACCAAACGTGTCTTATAGGTAATCACTTTTCCAGCCACCCCAAGCTTTTGCTTATAGATCCATTTGCAACCTATGGGAACAATTCCACAGGAGGATCCACTAAGGTCCATACCTTATTAGAGTGCATGGAGTCCATTTCAAATTTCATGGCATCTTGCCAATGTCCCGAATCAATATCAGTCATCGCCTCCTTGAAAGTCCAAGGATCATATACATGGTCTATTTCTTGACTACTTTCAAGGAGTAGATTCATTCTATCAGGAGCTCTTGAAACCCTTTCAGATCTCCTTGGTGCGTGTACTTCAGGTTCAATTGATGGTTCAGAATTTATAGTTATTCCATTGGGGTAGACATTTGTGGTTCTTGAACTACTTCAAGGTTCATATCCTTCCCATCTATATTCTTCAGAAACTCATTTTCTAAGAATGTAGCATTTCTGGAAACAAACACTTTTTGTTCCCGTGGGTTCTAAAAATAATAACCTCTAGTTTCTTTAGGATATCCCACAAAGTAGCAAATATGGATCTCATATCCAGTTTGTCATCTACTATCTGCTTCACATAAGGAGTGCAACCCCAAACCTTTTAGGTGACTTTCCAATCCATATCATATATGGAGTAGAAATAACTGTCTTTGAAGGAACTCTGTTCAACAAATGACATGATGTTTCAAGTGCATAGCCCCAAAACGATGTTGGAAGCTCACTGGAACTCATAATTGATCGAACCATATCTAATAAAGTCTGATTCCTTCGTTCAGCCACACCATTAAGCTGTGGTGTTCCAGGCGGAGTCCACTGGGAGAGAATCCTATTCTCTTTAAGATAATCTATGAACTTGGTGCTTAAGTATTCACCACCCCGATCAGATCGAAGTGCTTTAACACTTGTTCCTAATTGCTTTTCTACTTCATGTCTGAATTCTTTAAACTTTTCAAAAGATTCAGAGTTGTACCTCATAAGATAGACATGCCCAAATCACGAGTAATCATCTATAAAAGTAATGAAATAAGAATATCCTCCTCGTGCGTTAACACTTAACGGCCCACAAACATCCGAATGGATCAAATCCTACAGACTTTTGGCTTGCTTAGGATAACCACCGAAAGGTCTTTTTGTCATTTTTCCCTTGAGACAAGATTTGCAAGTGGGTAATGAATCCAAGTCTGATTAATCAAACATTTTGTCACTCACCAATTTACTCATCCTTCCCTTAGAAATATGACCAAACCTAGTGATAGGGTTGATTATTACGCGTATTTGGGCTTTGATTTGTATATATTTTCGTGTAGATTCCGTGAAGATGTTATACTTTTTGGTATTTATTTGATTATTTCAGGAATCTAGGTGGAATGTGGAAGAATTGAGCTACAAGGAAGAAAACAGATCAAATCAAGCCAAGAAATGAAGAAACTGAATTCTGGCATGTTCGATCGATCGGACAAGGAGGGCGATCGATCGAAGGAGGCAGAAGTTTTGGCCAACAAAGAAAAGAGACTCTCGATCGATCGGAAACACCTTCTCGATCGATCGACACTGGTAGAGACTTGACAAGAAAATATGAAGAAATCTCGATCGATCAGAAGCTTCACCTCGATCGATCGATCGAGGCAGAGAAAATCAGGAACGAAAGCTGAAGGTGCTCGATCGATCGAGACTTATGCACCGATCGATCGAGACGCAGAATTTTTAGAATTTTAAAAACTTGATTTGGTTTTGATTTTTGGAAACTCTTCCATATTCCCCCTCCTCTATAAATTAGGGAAGAGGGCACGAAATTGAGGGTAATTATGGAGAGTATTATCAGACATAGTTCAATATTCTTGAGCCGCCTTTCATCTCCGAAGAACAAGGCAAGAGAAATCCCTTGAAGTGCAAGGAAGGAAGCGAGAGAAGAAAGACCGTTCAACGCACGGGTTCGCTCCTACGTTTATCGTATTTCTAAACTCTAATTACTTTGATTTTCAGATTAATTTGATGTTTTTAAGGTTGAGAGACGATTAGACATCTTGTTAATTTGATTTGAATTTAATTAAGTTTATTTTATCAAGTTTAAGGAATATTGTGTTTGAATCATTGATTTTGTTGTGCTTGAGTGAATTAATCCTTTCGTTCATGAAATATAACCTTAATACTATCAAAGTCTAGCTACCTTTGATTGATTTGGTGAATTATAATTGAGAGAGATGAAATTATAATACGCTACAATAATTCGTGTTGTATGTTTAAGATTTAGATCGAGAGATTAAATCACATACGTGGTCACTTTGAATTGCAAGATTCAAAGTTAACGGTTTTCATAGAGATTTATTCGGTAATAAATTGGTTTAAGTGAACGAGAGTTACTTGTGTCAATTTATTACTAGTTTCAATATAGCTCGAGAGAGTGTATTGATTGTATTCGGAAATCCGTCACCTTAAGAATTGATTGATAAGTAATTGTTTTAACAAACACATCTTTGAGGATAGCACAATTGAACGAACATCTTGATAGATTTCTTGAGCGGAATTCCTTCGCATCTTCAAATGAGTTGTTCTATTTTTGAGTTTTATTAAGTCTTTAGTTTAATTAGTTAATTAATCATCTTTTTCGTAGGCAAAATATAATTTTGCTAATTTTATTTGGTACTTATACGTTAGCCCCTGTGGGTTCGACATCCATTCTTTTATATCACTATACTAAAACTTGACACCGTGCACTTACGGTATAAATCGCTACACTGAGAAATATTGTTTAAAAAAATAGCGATCAAGTTTTTGGCGCCGTTGCCGGGGACTAATTTGTATAATATCATACGAGATTAGTTAATTGTAATTTAGCCAATAATTTTTATTTTTTGTTTTATTTGTTTGTCACTCTTGACCATTGGGTTTACTACATTTGTATTTTTCCTTTGGATTGATTTGTACAGGTAGTCGTTTTCTTGGTGCATGCTAAGGAGTAGCAAGCCCGCAGTCGTTTGACCCAGAAATCAAGCGTACGTGTCTAAGGAAAAGAAGGGAAGCTCAAGCAAAGGCTGATAACAATCAAGAAGGGGGCGCGAACAATGAAGCACTGAATCCAAGATCGATGATGGATTATGCTCAACCAGCTTTTCATGGATCATTGTCCAGCATTACAAGGCCAACCATTCAGTAAGGACCCCCGTGCCCTTAATCCATTATTAGTGTATTAACCCAAGCATTTAGTGCATGCGATTATATATGTAGGGAAAAATCCCACTTGACATCATAACAAACCATGCCAATAATAAAATTCCTTTGCATTATTCCATATAATGTCTAGTTTCCCCCAACCAAGTTCACATATGTATCATGCACCATTATAATACACTAACATGTTCTCAGTTCATTTAGCAATTCAATAAATAATTGCATGCATCACATAAATGAAAAGAGAAAGGCCCTTGCCTTCTTTATACAACCCATATACACATCATAGTGCTCACATGCGAGCATCGAATAAGTATGCGTGTATCTAATGTATAAAGTATCATGCTCAATACCGTCGCTGGTACCTCGATCCTAGAAGCACCTCAAATCCACAGCTCGAGCTCAACTCCAAGCCATCGATGTACCTAATGACCTGCCCCAACAGAGAAAGCCCCCACACGGGGTGGGCATACAAATATCTCAAATCCAATTATCACAATAACACAATTCATAATTTACAAAAATGTAAATGCTTTGAAATATAAAGGATGCTCCCTGGATGGTATCATACTCATCCGGGATTCCCTGTACTGTCCCTGTTCTCAAAATAACTGAAACCATCAAATTCCCAAATGCCACTTAATCATTACATTGATTAACAAATTCACTTGCCGCATACCGATATCATAATCAATAATATCAAATCATTAAACAATGATTACAAGTATTCCATATATCTCACTTATGGTTCCATAGTCCTATTTCATTGCTCGCTCTACAACAGCGGCATTTCATTCTCACGCATGCTCAACAGCAGTGGCGTTCCAACCGATGTTCGCTCAAAAGCGACAACATCTCAATCATTGCTCGCTCAAAAGCGGCACCATATGATTCCCAATGCACACGTATCCATTTGTAGCAATTACCGTAAACCATGCATTTCAATGTCCATTTATTGCTAATATCATAAACTATGCATTTTCATATACATTCATTGCAAAACAATGTACCAAGCACTCAACAATTGCAATTATAATAAAGGGCTATGCTCGTACGTCATACGTACCTTATAATCCCGTAGTTCGAGTCCAACATCGCCTGAGTCCCACGTCCGATGAGTTATGTGCTAATACATAAATAAATCACAATTAAACATAGGCATGCAATCACGTGCCCAAGCACGTTCACAACTTCCAAACTTATCGTCCATCCATGACGATTACCAAAAGTAAAAGCCCCCCGGCTAAGCATGCATAATACCCAAAATATTCCATTTTATATGCTCATAAGATAGCCAAAAACCCAACCGAGAGTTCCGTTTAATTAACTTTGGCTCCAACCAATCCATTTTAAAAGTATAACATTCCCATTGGAATGTAGACATTGCCCCGGAAATGGGCCACTCAAACCTCGATTCCAAAATCCCGAAATTTTTCCAAAATTTCCAAAAAAACACTTTCTTACGGGCGGCGATCGATCGCCTCTTTTATCTCGATCGATCGCCCCTGTCCAGTGGGCAAAATCGCTTACACGCGATCGATCGCCAACCCTCGCGATCGATCGCCTAGACCACGCGATCGATCGCATGCACTGTTCATCGTCACCAATTTAACAGCTGCACGTTGCGATCGATCGCCTCTCCTCGGCGATCGATCGCCACCTGCGATTTTCCGAAAAACTCGAGCTTCCATGGTGTTTTTCACACCCAAACTCAAACTCAAAACCAACACCCCATACACCTTCAACACCTCAAATACACCATTTAAAACCAATAAAAACTCCAAAAAACTCAACATAGGATTTTAACCAAAAATCCCCAAAACCATAACCAACCAAAATCCACCATACCACTACCAAATCAAAGACAATGGTGAGGGGAAGATGAATACCTGATTATCTTCAAGAAATCGGGCTCCCAAGACGAGCCCCCAACGATTTTGCTTCCAAGAGCAAAAGAGGGGAAATGGTGGGGGAAGGGTTTGAGCGTGGAGAGAGGGGAGAGAGAGAAGGGTTCCGTGCCAAATGACGGAATACCGAGTCCATTTGGTATATATAGTACCAAAACTCGAAAATACCAATCCCTTCAAAAATACATCATGACTCATTAAAAATAATCTGTTTTCAATAATTATCTCCTAAACTCTGATTCCATTAACAACCCCAGTACAAAGTACTCCGGACCCCAAATCCCACCAAAGCCCAAATTCCAAGGTTATCACCACGATGAGAATGCAATCTCATCCCTTGGATCCAACAACTCCAAATGTCGGATTTAAAATCCCCGGGAGTCTCGAAACCGTAATTAATTCATAATTGCCACAAATAATAATCCAATAAGGATTATTACCACACCGGGATTAACACCATTAATCCCCGTGTATCACAATTATCCCCCACTAATAAAATTTCGTCCTCGAAATTTGCACAGGCGTACCCCATGTACAGCCAAAACCACATAATCCAAGCGGATCCACGATGTCGAATCATGAACGACACACCAACCACGAGGATACCGACCTCGCACCAAACCTGGAATGGAGTAACCTCTCCAACCGACACAAATCCACGAAAGACATCAGCATTCCCCGATGCTAACCATTTCAAAGGCAGTCAACCAAACATAACTGCAAATTAAACGAATCTTTCGTGATTCCAAAATTGATATCGTCCCAATGACATCTCTAAGACATAGCCACCGATGTTAAGCATACATCGTTACCAAAGTGACCATTAGTACACAACAGTGTACCTGAACTACATCTGGTTCCCATTTTCCAAATCCATCTCCAACAGGGGAGTAGTTGCACCACATTGCAATACGGATCGGACAACTCACGGTCACCAATAGAAACAAAACACATCTCCAAAGATGTCCGCATCCGTGTGTTCCAAGAAATCACATCTTGGTCCCAAACACACTATCGAGACTCCACAAGGTCTCATGTTCTCGAAAGGACATGCAAGAACAATCAATTGCATTCCCGCCATACGTTACAACCTCGACTCCTAACAAATCCGAATCCTAGCCATTCCTCGTTTATTCTAGGGTTCAACAATCCTAAAACAGGGAGGCTATCGAATTAACCAGAAATGAATTTCCATGGCCTAAGGTACGACAACCCCTCCTCAGGGAAGTCAACCAATCCTCACGATCATTCATCAGGATACATCGTGCCATCGAGATTACCAATCTCAAAGTGCCACAATCTCTCACCGGAGATTCGTCAACCAAGCACACTAATCCGATACTCAACAAGTACCGAAACGCGGCATTCATATACACATACATGCCCAAGTACCTACACGACATGCATACTCGAAGCACAAGGCTTGGGTATCACCAGTCATAACCAAAGTCCCAAACCAACTGTCAATCCCCAGCTATTCTCACCTCGCGGAGAATAATGATTGATAGACCAATGACCAATGGTGTGATTCCAACATCAACACCTCACAAACCGACTCATTGAATCTCCCAAAGATTCTCAATCGGTAGGTATAACAATACTACCTTCCCCACAAGGAAAAACGTCATGGACTCATGACCCTCCAACCTCGAACCGTCGTTCGGAAAACCTGGATATATTTATGCCCAAAACATATCCCATAACCAAAAATACACAACTGGTTCAGAATAGCGCATCAAATCACTATTACCAAATCAAAACCCGTATACGCCATGTATACTCAAACTAATGATGCCCTGTACTAATGCCATATTACTTCACAACTCGAGCATTACCCCGGAGACATCTCCTCGAACGTCTCACTGGAAGTACGAAGCCATCACCTAGTCCAACACTAGTAGGGCTTTCCCCCGGTTGATTCACAATCAACCCTCAACCAATATCAGCTGTCTCCATGACAGTACAATCCAAATCTCCCCAAGAGATAAAATCAATATAGTAGTGTTACCACACTAGCTATATCTCACAATCCAATTGTGACTCCCGTTGCATTCCATATGCAAGGATGCTCAACTAGAGCTAACAAAGACTTGTTGACACTCGTGTTGGTATTCCCCCAAATTGAGTTGTCCCGTGAGGTATTCCCTACCTCAATCATCATGCCACATAGAGACTACAAGAGTCTATCATAAGTCCTCATGTATCATCATACGATTCACCGAACTTGGTCACAACGTGCAGTATAATCGCCATAACAAGCACACTATAACACTGCTGCAATACCTGGCTAGCAAAACGCTGCCTCCATAGGCTTATACCAAGCCCACCAACGTATCGTTCGTCCCACCCCGGTACACCATACCGTAACATCCATTAGAGTAGTGGGTCATCACCCAATATTTCTCTAATACCAATGCACAAAGGACATCTCGGTGTCCTTGCTCAACCACAAAGCAATCCTAATCCCGTAGGATTAATTCCACACCCTCAGGGGTGGTGTGATCATGTCCATCACATGTCACATTGATATAAGCAGTAGTTTCCTCAATAACTACTCATATTACCAGTCACATGGTCATAGACATTCCAACGAGTATACCCGAAGGTACCACTACTCGACAATTATTTACCTCTATTGCATGATGCGGTACACTCACTGGTGCAATGCATCCAATAATCCATCGAGCAAATCTGCTCGGCATAAAGGTCTCGTCAATTAATGACCCAGACATTACCACGTGCTCACCATTGGCACTCAAACCATACGACTAAATACATATACATAAATGTATTATTCATCGAAACGACGCTACGCGTCTACATAGACATCCACTATGTCATCGTCATCCCGTGACGGTACCTGTTATGACATTCAAAATAACATCGTCAACTCGTGACGGTACATATCGAAACACGGCATCCATAGCCTCATCGTCAAACACATGACGGTATATGTATGTCAACGCATATCATCCACAATAATGCTAATAAAATAGTAATAGGCCATACCTCATCGCTAACAAGATAGCGGCATACCTGTCTCCGTCGTCCAACAGTGGCACGCAATCAGCACCCATCGCTCGTAGGCGCATAGTCCAGTGCTACGTACATAGCGGTATAACCCATCGCTATAGAATCAGCGGCAAGATCCCTCGCCATAGAGTCAGCGGCATAAAACATCGCTATAAATATACGGCGGTATGAACCATCGCCATAGATGTAGCGGAATGTACCATCGCTATATAATATTTGGCGGCATTAACCATCGCCATAGAATAGCGGAATAAACCATCGCTATGAATACCCGGCGGCATTAACCATTGCCAATAGAATAGCGGAATGAACCATCGCTATGAATACCCGGCGGCTTGAACCATCGCCAATAGAATAGCGGAATGAACCATCGCTATGAATACCCGGCGACATAAACCATCGCCAATAGAATAGCGGAATGAACCATCGCTATGAATACTCGGCGGCATAAACCATCGCCAATAGAATAGCGGAATGAACCACCGCTATGAATTCCCGGTGGCATAAACCATCGCCAATAGAATAGCGGAATGAACCATCGCTATGAATACCCGGCGACATAAACCATCGCCAATAGAATAGCGGAATGAACCATCGCTATGAATACCCTGCGGCATAAACCATCGCCAATAGAATAGCGGAATGAACCACCGCTATGAATTCCCGGCGGCATAAACCATCGCCAATAGAATAGCGGAATGAACCATCGCTATGAATACCCGGCGGCATAAACCATCGCCAATAGAATAGCGGATCGCTAGTCTTGTTACGGTAGTGTATTTTAATGCACCTCGCTTGTCATGACCGCGACATTAATACCCCCCGCTTTGACATATTAGCGGCATAGAATAACCTCGCTCAAATGCGACATGTGGCAAAACCCTCGCTTCAACATTTGGCGGCAAATATTCTTTCCTCGCTACGATATGACAGCGGCAAGTATTCATGGGACATTCACAAAGCATTCCATCTATACCTGCAACACAATGCATATTCCATATCCCAATATACATCACCATGAGTGTATTTTAATGGACCTTACTCAAATGTGACATGCGGCAACACCCTCGCTTCAACATTTGGCGGCAAAGCATTAAAATCATCACTCCAATATATTCAACCACAATGAGTGTATTTTAATGCACCTCGCTCAAATGCGACATGCGGCAACACCCTCACTTCAACATGGCAGCAAAGTATTAAAAGCATCACTCCAATATAAATATGCAACCACAAAGCATAATCCATGTTGTATATAAAATGCAGGTTACCGTTTCGTGTCTTTCAACCCTGGCCTTAGCCTTTCATGTCATAGTGTCCCTACAGGAACAATCGCAACCCATGAGCACATAATAATCCATATTCACCACGATATGATTATAATAAGTAAATGCATAAACCATGAGTACAAAGTACTTCCTGTATCCCAATGCATTTCAAAGTGCTCCCTTTGGTTGTCCCTGTCCTACAACTCACAATCATAATCAACAGATTATATTATGACTCCATAGATGTCATGACATATAATTGTTCCGCTATGATCACGTATCATAAATGCACATAAACAAAATAGTTGTGTCACACAACACTAACTACTATCATGCATAAATATGTGCTATCCATTCCTATCTGCATGTTCTAGGTCCTCAACAACCCCAAAGAGCAAACCACTGCTCTGATACCACTAATATAAGGACCCCCGTGCCCTTAATCCATTATTAGTGTATTAACCCAAGCATTTAGTGCATGCGATTATATATGTAGGGGAAAATCCCACTTGACATCATAACAAACCATGCCAATAATAAAATTCCTTTGCATTATTCCATATAATGTCTAGTTTCCCCCAACCAAGTTCACATACGTATCATGCACCATTATAATACACTAACATGTTCTCAGTTCATTTAGCAATTCAATAAATAATTGCATGCATCACATAAATGAAAAGAGAAAGGCCATTGCCTTCTTTATACAACCCATATACACATCATAGTGCTCACATGCAAGCATCGAATAAGTATGTGTGTATCTAATGTATAAAGTATCATGCTCAATACCGTCGCTGGTACCTCGATCCTGGAAGCACCACAAATCCACAGCTCGAGCTCAACTCCAAGCCATCGATGTACCTAATGACCTGTCCCAACAGAGACAGCCCCCACACGGGGTGAGCATACAAATATCCCAAATCCAATAATCACAATAACACAATTCATAATTTACAAAATATAAATGCTTTGAAATATAAAGGATGCTCCCTGGATGGTATCATCCTCATCCGGGATTCCCTGTACTGTCCCTGTTCTCAAAATAACTGAAACCATCAAATTCCCAAATGCCACTTAATCATTACATTGATTAACAAATTAACTTGTCGCATACCGATATCATAATCAATAATATCAAATCATTAACAATGATTACAAGTATTCCATATATCTCACTTATGGTTCCATAGTCCTATTTCATTGCTCGCTCTACAATAGCGGCATTTCATTCTCACGCATGCTCAACAGCAGTGGCGTTCCAACCGATGTTCGCTCAAAG
Organism: Haberlea rhodopensis; assembly: GCA_907163345.1. Lineage (NCBI taxonomy): Eukaryota > Viridiplantae > Streptophyta > Magnoliopsida > Lamiales > Gesneriaceae > Haberlea > Haberlea rhodopensis. Next base: position 333,865 of record CAJQUN010000447.1, read on the forward strand.
GCGACAACATCTCAATCATTGCTCGCTCAAAAGCGGCACCATATGATTCCCAATGCACACGTATCCATTTGTAGCAATTACTGTAAACCATGCATTTCAATGTCCGTTTATTGCTAATATCATATACTATGCATTTTCATATACATTCATTGCAAACAATGTACCAAGCACTCAACAATTGCAATTATAATAAAGGGCTATGCTCGTACGTCATACGTACCTTCTAATCCCGTAGTTCGAGTCCAACCTCGCCTGAGTCCCACGTCTGATGAGTTATGTGCTAACACATAAATAACTCACAATTAAACATAGGCATGCAATCACGTGCCCAAGCACGTTCACAACTTCCAAACTTATCGTCCATCCATGACGATTACCAAAAGTAAAAGCCCCCCGGCTAAGCATGCATAATACCCAAAATATTCCATTTTATATGTTCAAAAGATAGCCAAAAACCCAACCGAGAGTTTCGTTTAATTAACTTTGGCTCCAACCAATCCATTTTAAAAGTATAACATTCCCATTGGAATGTAGACATTGCCCCGGAAATGGGCCACTCAAACTTTCCAAAATCCCGACATTTTTTCCAAAATTTCCAAAAAAACACTTTCTTACGGGCGGCGATCGATCGCCTCTTTTATCGCGATCGATCGCCTAGACCACACGATCGATCGCATGCACTGTTCATCGTCACCAATTTAACGGCTGCACCTCGCGATCGATCGCCTCTCCTCGGCGATCGATCGCCACCTGCGATTTTCCGAAAAACTCGAGCTTCCATGGTGTTTTTCACACCCAAACTCAAACTCAAAACCAACACCCCATACACCTTCAACACCTCAAATACACCATTTAAAACCAATAAAAACTCCAAAAAACTCAACATAGGATTTTAACCAAAAATCCCCAAAACCATAACCAACCAAAATCCACCATACCACTACCAAATCAAAGACAATGGTGAGGGGAAGATGAATACCTGATTATCTTCAAGAAATCGGGCTCCCAAGACGAGCCCCCAACGATTTTGCTTCCAAGAGCAAAAGAGGGGAAATGGTGGGGGAAGGGTTTGAGCGTGGAGAGAGGGGAGAGAGAGAAGGGTTCCGTGCCAAATGACGGAATACCGAGTCCACTTGGTATATATAGTACCAAAACTCGAAAATACCAATCCCTTCAAAAATACATCATGACTCATTAAAAATCATCTGTTTTCAATAATTATCTCCCAAACTCTGATTCCATTAACAGTCCCAGTATAAAGTACTCCGGACCCCAAATCCCACCAAAGCCCAAATTCCAAGGTTATCACCACGATGAGAATGCAATCTCATCCCTTGGATCCAACGACTCCAAATGTCGGATTTAAAATCCCCGAGAGTCTCGAAACCGCAATTAATTCATAATTGCCACAAATAATAATCCATTAAGGATTATTACCACACCGTTAATCCCCGGGTATCACACATTCAAGCCAACAATTTTGAGATTAAGCTAGCTATCATACAGATGATCCAGCATTCCGTGATGTTTGGGGGAGTAGCCACTGATGACCCGAACGCTCACATCTCCAACTTCTTGGAGATTTGTGACACTTTCAAACATAATGGCGTTTCTGACGACGTCATCAGGTTAATGTTATTTCCCTTTTCGTTAAAAGATAAAGCTAAAGCTTGGTTGAACTCTTTACCTGCAGGATCTATAACCACTTGGGAGGGGATGACACAAGCATTTTTGTCTAAATATTTCCCCCCTTCCAAAACGGTAAAGATGAGGAACGATATCACCACGTTTGGGCAATATGATCCTGAAACATTATATGAGGCGTGGGATCGGTTCAAGGATTTTCTTAGGAGATGCCCACACCATGGTCTTCCTATTTGGCTCCAGGTACAAACTTTTTATAACGGTTTATTTTCATCTAACCGTTCTATGATTGATGCATCCTCAGGAGGATCCATTATGCGCAAAACACCGGAAGCAACTTATGAACTCTTAGAAGAGATGGCTTCCAATAGCTATCAATGGAAATCGAAGAGGAATGTGCCAAAGAAACCAGCTGTAGTTCACCAAATTGATACATCACTGCTCTTTCGCACAGTTGGAAGCGCTGGACAAAAAGATAGATAGCATGAGTGTGACAGCAATGCAAGCTCAAGTTATCACCTGTGAATTATGTGGAAGCAATCATCCAAGCACTGAGTGCCAGGCAGGTAATCCATTCAGTCAATCTAATGAGTCTGTTAATTATGTAGGAAACAGGCAGCCCAACAACCCATACTCCAATACTTACAACCCGGGATGGAGGAATCATCCAAACTTGCAATGGTCCAACCAAAATAACGTGTTGAACCCACAACAACAACCGGGAAATGCACCTAAGCCGAGTATGGATGAGCTCTGGACCAAGTTTATCTCATCGACGGAAACAAGGATGCAAAATCAGGATGCATTTATAAAAACTTGGAGGTTCAAGTGGGGCAATTGGCAGCTATAATTCAAGGACGAGCTCAGGGGATACTACCTACTGATACGGTGAAAAACCCGAAGGAGCAAGCAAAAATGGACCACTGAGACGGAGGTGACAGTCCAGCTTGGGCCTATAAATTAAGAACTTTCCTCTATCCCTTGTTTGTTTTTCATTTTTAGTCTAAATTTTTTATTTTGATTTTGATTTTTGATTTTTATTTTTCGAGTCTAACTCCGTGCGTTAATTTTCAAATGCAGAAAGATGGAATGAGTCCAATTGGTGGGGCGGACCGAACATTTAAAAATTTGGTGAAATATTGATCTGGAAGGCTAGATCGAGCGAGGCTAATAACTCGATCGATCGGCCATGTGCTGCAAAAATAAAAAAAATTCTGGAGTCGCCGATCGATCGAGTGATTAGCCTCGATCGATCGAGAAAAGGTTATACAAAGAGGAGAAAATGTTCTGTCTCGCTCGATCGATCGAGCCGCATCTCTCGGTCGATCGAGTGACAGATAATTTGGTTTTTAAAATCGATTCCATCAGATATCATTCACAACCCTTGCAAAGTTTGCACAGAAAAATCGCCCCTTTTTACCAAATCCCCAAAATTCTTCATATAATCTTCCCACACACTCACAAATCTTGCAATATAAGCTTCAAAACTTCATCTAATCACAACTTTTGCAACAGATTTGAAGATCCACAACGAAAATTGGGAGATTTCATCAACAAGGAGGAAGTCAAGCAAAGTCCAAAACATCACCTAGATTTTCATGGTAATTAGGTTTCAACTCTTCTATATATCCTTGATTTAGTGGATATTTCTGTTTGGATATACAGGGATTGAAGTTGTTGGTGAATTTGGAAGTTGAATAGTAAATATTGGGGAAGTAATAAGTTGGTTGGTAAGATTTGTGAATTCTTGCTGTGGTTGGTAAAATTGGTAAATTTGGTATATTCTTGTGTGGTTGGGTTTGAAGAAGAGATAAGTGTGAATTGATCAATGGCGCCAAAGAGAAAGCAAAAGCAAGTCGAAGCCAACACTTCGGCTGCAGATTATGATGAGCGGTGCTTTGTGAATTTCGTAGCGGCGGAATTGTACCCCAGCTATCACCGCAAACACCTCAGTCGCGAAAGGAGAATGAGTTTGGATAAGCTTGAATGCCCGGTCATTCAAGAAGCTAGGCAACAGGGGTGGTTTGAATTCATCCAACAACCTATTGATGCGGTGGTTCCTGTTGTGAGGGAATTCTATGCTAATTTACGGACAGTCCACCCAAATTCAAGGGAAGTTGTATTTGTGAGGGGTAAAGATATTGAATATGATCGATTCAAGTTAAATGCAATTTTTAGGATGCCTTCAATAAAGAATAGTGATTACCAAGCGTTCAAGACGAGCCAGATCAATTACGATGAGGTACTATCGGCAATCAGTATTGAGGGGACTGACTGGCAAAGAAACAACAATTGAGAGCCTCAATTGGTCCTCAAGAAATATCTGAAACCAGAGGCACAAGCTTGGTTCTCTTTCATAGCCGCCCGGGTCATGCCATCGACCCACACTTCTGAGGTTACTAAGGAGAGAGCTGCCCTGGTATTTGCCATACTGATAGGGCAAATTGTGGATTTGGGGCATATTATCAATGAACACATCTATGACATCGGCCGGAGTCCACCCCACCTCCGCACTACCTTTTGCATCCACTATCACAGCTCTGTGCAAGATAGGCGGAGTGAAATGGGACGCCGATGAGGAACTCCTACCACCTAAAGGACCAATTGTGGTTGATGGGCCACCACCTCCTACAGGTCGACGAAGGGCCGAGCCACGGCCTTCGAGCAGCAGACGAGCTGGGCCATCCTCTTTATCCGCTGCAGAGCATCCATCGATTGATTTGGGCTCCCTTCACAGGGATCTCCAAAACATCCACCTGGAGCAGCAGGGCATCCAAAATTTGCAATGGGAACTACAGTGGGGCCAAGCACAGATCAGTCAACACCAAAGGGAGTTCCTGCAATACCAATGTGCATGGAACAATGCTTTGGCCCAAGGATTCCCAACTATTCAGTTCCCGCCTGAGCCGCAATTTCAACCATTCCCGCCATACCAACCACCAACACCGGAGTACCAGCCATACCAACCACCACCACCAGATTTTCCGCCATACCCACCATACCAGCCAGAGGAGCCGTACTACCCAGTACCACCCCGGAGCATGATGAAGACGACGATCACTAACGATCGTCGTCGAGGTATGTGTGTTGCTTTTGCACTTATTGTTTACTATACATTGAGGGCAACGCATGCACTAAGTTTGGGTGTTTACTGGTTTCTGCTGTTGTCTGTGTTACTTCCTTGCATGATTAGTCTAGCATAAGATTAGATCGTTTTTGGGCACATAAAATTTTTTTTTCTTGAAGATGAGTTCATCATTTAGAAATAATGAATTAGACTTGCAATGGTATTACATGATGATATTAATCCCCATCTCAACTTTAGTCTTGAAGATTTTTGACTTGTTAGTGAATATCTTTGGTTGAGTTAATATTTCAAAAATTGAGGAACAATTTGAGCACTTTTAGTCATGATTGAGGGAATTGTATATTGGAACAATTTTGTTAACTATGATTTATCTTGAGGATCTTAAAGCACTTTAGAACCTACTTGAGGGCACTTTGAGGCAAAATTTTATAGTTAGGAACTAGACTTGGAAATGATTTAGGCGATCTTTGGACCTTTTGAGCTTTTCAAGCTTACCATGTTTATATCAATCTCTAGTTCCCTAATTTGAGCCTAATTGATAAAAGAATGGAGTATGTTTAACATACTATTAGCCCCATTCAACATTCTTTGGCAACTCATTATACCCACCTACTTGAGCCTAAATGGAAGATTTTTATCTTGACCGTAAGGGAGTATAATGATTCTCATTAGATGCACTTGAATTGCTAAACTTTGATGAGATTATTGTTAAAAAAATTTGATGAATGAGAAAAGAAAAGATAGAAAAAGCCTTGAGAAAAAAGTGAATAAATAAGCCAAAGTGGCCAAGGCTAGAATAAAGAAGAAGAGCTCGATAAAGTGTGCTAAAAATTTGAATTTTCTAAAGTTATACTCTCCTCTTTGTGTTTCCCTATCTTTTCTTTGAAGCCAAACACCTAGGCCAAACATTACAAGCTTTAAAAGACCTATTAATTCAAGTCTAGGGAATAACTACATTAGTGGAGAAGTGCTTGAAAAGTAGGCTTATGAAGTGTTTAAAAGTAAATCTTGACTTTGAGTTTAATAGCATTATTTGATCCTAAAAGTATATATGAAACTCATGATTCACATGAACACACACGCACATTCCGATTTTGCGATATATTGCTTGGCTTAGGAGAAAACATTTCTTGTTAATTTTTGGATTGACTTATGGTTGAAGTGTTAGTTGGATTTCTGAGCTTTTACAATTGAGTTGCTAAGTTAATTCATTCAAAGTATTGATGATGAACTTTGCATTTTGATCTTAATGTTTGCTCGAGGACGATCAAATCTAAGTTTGGGGGAGTTGATAGGGTTGATTATTACGCGTATTTGGGCTTTGATTTGTATATATTTTCGTGTAGATTCCGTGAAGATGTTATACTTTTGGTATTTATTTGATTGTTTCAGGAATCTAGGTGGAATGTGGAATAATTGAGCACAAGGAAGAAAACGGATCAAATCAAGCCAAGAAATGAAGAAACTGAATTCTGGCATGTTCGATCGATCAGACAAGGAGGGCGATCGATCGAAGGAGGCAGAAGTTTTGGCCAACAAATAAAAGAGACTCTCGATCGATCGGAAACACCTTCTCTATCGATCGACACTGGCAGAGACTTGACAAGAAAATATGAAGAAATCTCGATCGATCGGAAGCTTCACCTCGATCGATCGAGCGAGGCAGAGAAAATCAGGAACGAAAGCTGAAGGTGCTCGATCGATCGAGACTTATGCACTGATCGATCGAGACGCAGAATTTTGAGAATTTTAAAAACTTGATTTGGTTTTGATTTTTGGAAACTCTTCCATATTCCCCCTCCTCTATAAATTAGGGAAGAGGGCATGAAATTGAGGGTAATTATGGAGAGTATTATCAGACCTAGTTCAATATTCTTGAGCCGCCTTTCATCTCCAAAGAACAAGGCAAGAGAAATCCCTTGAAGTGCGAGGAAGGAAGCGAGAGAAGAAAGACCGTTCAACGCACGAATTCGCTCCCACGTTTATCGTATTTCTAAACTCTAATTACTTTGATTTCAGATTTATTTGATGTTTTGAGGTTGAGAGATGAGTAGACATCTTGTTAATTTGATTTGAATTTAATTAAGTTTATTTTATCAAGTTTAAGGAATATTGTGTTTGAATCATTGATTTTGTTGTGCTTGAGTGAATTAATCCTTTCGTTCATGAAATATAACCTTAATACTATCAAAGTCTAGCTACCTTTGATTGATTTGGTGAATTATAATTGAGAGAGATGAAATTATAATACGCTACAATAATTCGTGTTGTATGTTTAAGATTTAGATCGGGAGATTAAATCACATACGTGGTCACTTTGAATTGCAAGATTCAAAGTTAACGGTTTTCATAGAGATTTATTCAGTAATAAATTGGTTTAAGTGAACGAGAGTTACTTGTGTCAATTTATTACTAGTTTCAATATAGCTCGAGAGAGTGTATTGATTGTATTCGGAAATCCGTCACCTTAAGAATTGATTGATAAGTAATTGGTTTAACAAACAAATCTTTGAGAATAGCACAATTGAACGAACATCTTGATAGATTTCTTGAGCGGAATTCCTTCGCATCTTCAAAGGAGTTGTTCTATTTTTGAGTTTTATTAAGTCTTTAGTTTAATTAGTTAATTAATCATCTTTTTCGTAGGCTAAATATAATTTTGCTAATTTTATTTGGTACTTATACGTTAGTCCCCATGGGTTGGACATCCTTTCTTTATATCACTATACTAAAACTTGACACCGTACACTTGCGGTATAAATCGCTACACTGAGAAATATTATTTAAAAAATAGCGATCACCTAGCATGCCAAATATGTGCAGGAGATAGATTATCAGTCTTACGTTTTCCCTTTGTTGAAAGCAAACTGGTGCAATCAGCTAGTTTCAAATCATACAGATCATTTAACAAAGTGTCAGAACCAATAATAGAACCATTCTTTAAAATATGACAAATCCCATTTGAAATTTTAAAAGAAAAACCTTCTCTATCCAAAACAGGAATAGAAATAATGTTCTTAATCAAGTCTGGAACAAATAAACAATCGTTTAAAACTAAATCAAACCGAAATCTAGAGCTCAATTAACTTTTCCAATAGATGTGGCTGCAACCCTTGCACCATTTCCAAGCCTAAAAAAGATCTCATCATTTTGCAGCTTGCTGCTTCTTGTCACCACCTGCATATTATTACACAGATGTGATCCACAACCGGTATCCAATACCCAAGAAGTTGAACTAATGGAAACATTAACTTCAACAAAGAATATACTGGTCCAGAACGTTTTGCAGTTTCTCCTCCAATGCCCAGGTTTGCTGCAATGGAAGCATTTTTGTTCTTTATTAATTGACGCAGTCGGCCCCTTAGCCTTATTCTTTTGTGGTGCAAGTTGAGAATGCTTCCCAGTATCCTTCATCTTCTTAGGCCAAGAACTCTTCTTGGCTTTAGAAGAGGAATTAATCAACAGAACAGGCTTTTCCTCTTTCATGGCAGCCTCAGCAGTAGTCAACATATTGACAAGCTCTGCAAGTGTGCACTCCATTTTGTGCATGTTGCAGTTCACCACAAATTGCTTGAATGAGTCTGGTACAGACTAGAGGATCACATCCAATGCCAATTCGTTCTCCAAGATCGTATCTAAGCTAGCAAGTTTCTCAATAAGACCTATCATCTTCAATCCATGAGCTTGGACTGAAGACCCTTCCCTCACATGGGCACGGAATAGGTCTCTGACAACACTGTAACGTAGAGAACGAGTATGCTCACCATACAACTCTTGCAGGTGAGTATGTGTAAGACCCCAACTCTTGAAGACGACATTTAGGCATTTATGACGTCGTATGTATGTGAAAGTTTTCATTCTTTAAAAGAATCATTACATGCTTCACATATTCCCATGACTTTTATAAAAATTTGGGCAGAGTCTCCCATAAATTTGACTATCCTAGAAAATACACAACTATAAACACACTCAATATAAAAACACCATAATCTAAAGATAAAAGTTCCTAGCCAGGGAAGTCACAATACTAGCCAGATATGAATTCTCTTCATCACTAAAGTCATATAGCACATGCTCCTCAAAATAACACGCACATAAATCAACTATATAATAAGGACTTCAACACTATTATACAGTCCATATGCACGCATCCAGGTGCTCACATATGAGCAACAAATCAACGAATCAATTCTCAATGCGTAATTGGTATGTACCATCAACCGTTACTTGTCCAATAATCCTTCGAGCACTATTTCCATGGGTTCAAGTTTTCTTCCCGAGACAACGTCGGACCTGTTATACCTGTTTCAACAGAAACAGCCCCCATACAGGGTGAGCATACTCCAACTCAATAATCATTCACACTTGAATATATGAAACTGTAATACAACAATTTAAATTATTCAACACCCATAAAATACACTACCTGTACAATTCCGAACCAGTATAGCTTTCACGAACTGTTCCTGTTTCAATCTTATACACTTTCATAAACATCAAGTTCAGTATCGTTACTCAAAACATGATACTCATCAAATGAAATAAATTCAATAAAATCACAATTCATCATTTATGCTCAATCATAACGAATCTCATATAGAAGGCAACTCTGCCTATCAGTTAATCTCATTTCCAACATTAGCATCCAATGAGCAAACATATATATATTAATACAATGTCATGTAATCATTACAAGATAAATCATTATCATAATTTAGCTATCCAGAAACATCCAGTCTGTACGCTCATTATCGTTTACTAACATGTAAGTATCACCCATCAACTAAAATTAGTATCCACATACTAAAATTATCAAAAGCCATTACCGGTGTTTTCGTAGTCTATATACATGATCCTAAATTATGCTTCACAAATATGTGACATCTGTAAGAATCATATACCATTTACACAACAGTTATCTCAAACATTAAACAGTATCAAGGTGATACTAACCTTGTCTCATAAGATTTCAAACGAAATCATGTACCTCAACATCAATTACGCTTGATATATCACCAATCATGTCATGACTTTAACCTCCTTACTATCTTTCGGTGTGTAGCTACAGAGTATGAAATGTACTTCAACCTCACCATATCGCACACCACCATTGTCCCATAGGGAACAACGGTACTCTTGAGCCCTTAAACATCAACATCTTCATATCTCATCACCCAGCTATCATCTAGTGTAAAATAAGTACTAGAAACAATATCATTAGTACTTCTCAAATACATGTGTCACAACCACGCACCTTTATCATTTATGCATTACGGATCATAATATCACAGTCATTAATATGAATATCCCTACGTCAAAAGGTTCGCACATTTCCATACACATCATGCTACAACATACTATCTCATATCTGTGTGATGAAATCCAACACAAGAATCAATTTCATATCTCAATCTCTTCAATCAATGAATATATCAAGACTATACGTCATTTCAATTTCTTTCTCAATTCTTCCCCATTTTTAAATTGGTTCTCATAAACCATGCCAATCAATCGTGATAGTTCACAATCCACATAAATCGAACATGTTAAACCAAACGAAATGATTTACCTCAATTCCTCGTTCCTGTGGAACATTCCAATAATCTCTTGAGCCTACAACTCATGTGCCCAAGAAACAATAATATGGTTTGTATAACACAACGTTCACTGCTATCTGCAATCAACATATCATTAAGATTCATCGCTAACACAATAGCGGTACAACAATATTTATTGCTAACACAATAGCAATATATCAATATTCATCACCAACACTGGCATGCATAATCTCATCGTCACTATGGGCATGCTCAATAGCATCGCCACTACTGGCATACATAATCTCATCGCCACTACGGGCATCCATATAATATCCATAATCACAATGAATAAAATTACATTCTTAAAATAATAAGATGTAATAACACTTATTGTACACAGTGGATCCACACTTGATCCTTTAAACTGTCCATGTTCTCAACATAAATATTCCACAAAATATAATTTCATATCAATACACAATTTATATACTCATCATCAATAACATGACTGTTAGTTCCGGATTTTAAAGATGACAAAATATATCAGACCGGATCGAGAGAAATCAGACTGATTAGATCGATCGCCCAAAATAGATCAAGCTGATATGGTATATCGCAAAACAGAACGGATCGATGGAAATCAGCCTGACCAGATCGAAGCTTCAGATCGATCTCAACTTCTATCAGATCAGAGCAGTCAAGGCTGAATAAAGATTGGTTCTTCAGTCCGAATCATTAACGGCTATTTATTGAAGCATTTATTGTTGCAATTAATGAAGAAAAAGACCAAGGACTGAAGATTACCATAAAAGGTAAGAAGACAAAGAAGAGCTTACCTGACAGTCGCCGAAAGCATGAACCAGAACGGCAAGTACCCTAAAGAAGAAGACTGTAGCTTACTCAGAGTTTAAGCAGAGTCAAGAGTTGCACATTAAGGGAAATAATGTCGTTGGTACATGCAACTATAAAAGGATGCAACAGAAGAGCTCAAGAAAGAGTCTGATCAATCGAAAAACGCACAAGAAAGAAAAACAGCACAAGCTTACAAGCTGAGACATTCTCGAGCTGAAAATCTTCATAAGCACAAGTATATTGTAATATTTGATCATTTAGGATCATTGTGTGCATAAACTAAAGTCTATCTTGTGTATTCTGTATTGAAATATAAAAGTGAGAAACAATTGTAACTGTCAGACAGAGTGTTTCTGAACAGATCGAGAGACTAGGAGTTTCAGTCTGGTAGTGAGGTAAATCCAGCTGAATCGGGTTTGTACAACAGGATAGTATAAATCAAAGTCTTCTAGTGGAATCCTTCCTTAATTGGAAGAAGGGGAGACGTAGAAGGATTACACCACCTTCGAACTTCCAGAAACATATTCTGTGTTTTATCATTCTGCACTCGTTCTATTATTCAAGCCATCGAGCCGTTCTTACTAATTTAAGAACAGACCGTTCCGCACTAAAATATTCAGTGGTCTGTTCTGCAAAAGAGTTGATTAAGAAACAGATTTCTTTCACTAATCCAAAAGAAATCACAAGGGATTAATTTTTAATAGGAGTGTTCATTCACCCGCCCCCCCTCTAAACACTCCGGACCGATCCTAACAAGTGGTATCAGAGCAGGTCGTCTTAATCAGCACAAAGACACTTGAGCTGATGGCATCATTCAACAAAATTCCTATGTTCTCAAAAGAAGACTATGATGATTGGAGAATCAGAATGCAAGCTCATCTGGCAGCACAGGATGACGATATGTGGTTCGCCATCACTGATGGACCAATGAAGATTCTGAAAGTCAATACAGCAGTATCCATTACTTGTGGTGAACCCCAAATGGTCGAGAAGGATAGATCCCTCTGGACGAATGAAGAAAGAAAGAAACCAAACCTCGACAACGTTGCCAAAGACATCTTGTTCAAGACATTGGACAAGAACATGTTCAGTAAAATCAAAATGTGCTCAACTGCCAAAGAAATTTGGGAGAAGATAGCACAACTATGTGAAGGGAACGACCAGACCAAGGAAAACAAGTTGACTGTTGCTCTTCAAAGATTTGAGAGCATAAAAATGAATATTGGAGAAACTCTAAATGAGTTTGATGAAAGAGTTACTGGTATTATAAATGAACTGAATGGTCTGGGCAAGGAATACTCAAACAGAGAGATCGCTCTGAAAGTTATGAGAGCCCTGCCAAAATAATGGGATGTTAAGACCATTACAATGAGGGAGTCCAAAGATCTGAACAAGGTTGAACTTCATGATCTGTTCGCAGATCTTAAAGCATATGAGTTCGAACTGATCAGCAGAGGTGAAGCAGAGCCATTCATCTCTCAACCAAACAAAGCACTGGCAGCCATTCCAGACCAGACCGCCCCCACAACAGATCGATCCATTGAACAGATAAGTAATGATGCTATGTCATTATTTATCAAGAAATTTGGTAAATTCATGTCTAAAAATAAAAGGAATTTTAAACACTCTCATCATTATAAATCAAGAAAGGACGATGCTGTTAATGATCAGGCTTGCTACAATTGTGGTAAGACCGGACATTTTATTGCAGATTGCACCAGACCGAAGAAAGAAGAGCGTAAAGAAAAGCATCGTGATGACAAGAAAAAGAAGCACTACAAAGATGGTAAAAGTCATCATGGGAAGTCCCAAAAGGTCCTAGTAGCAGAAGAAGGAAACAGCAAGTGGGCTCAGACTGATTCAGATTCAGAAAGCTCCGAATATTCTTCCAGCGAAAGCGAAGATGATATTCAATGTCTAATAGCAGACGAAGATATGAGTCAAACAGACGAGGTACCAAAGAAACTTGCATCAGACTGGTACTTGGACAGTGGGTGTTCTCGTCACATGACTGGAAACATCGAGCTGCTGTCTGAAGTCACAGAATGTACTGGACCCAAGATCATCTTCGGAGATAACTCAAAGGGTAAGACCATGGGCAAGGGTAAGATTGTCCACGGTAATATTATTATCAATGATGTGCTGTTAGTTGAAAATATATGCTATAATTGATTAGTATAAGTCAACTATGTGATAATGGTTATGCTGTAGAATTTCACAAACACACTTGCACTGTTAACTGGAACTTTGCTCAACCTGATAATCCTACTTGCTTCATCGCTAACAATGATAATAAACACTGGCTATGGCATAAACGCTTGAATCATCTCAATTTTAAGACTATTTCTAGCCTGTGTAAACATGATTTAGTTGTCGGTCTGCCCAAGATCGACTTTGCTAAGGATAAGATCTGTGAAGCGTGCCAAATGGGCAAACAGATCAGATCATCCTTCAAAAACAAGAATGCCAAATCCTCCTCACGCTGCTTAGAACTACTGCATATGGACTTGTTCGGTCCTATACCAATAACAAGTTTAGGGGGAATGCGGTATACTCTTCTTGTTATTGATGATTACTCACGTTTTACTTGGACTATATTTTTGAGCAGTAAAGATCAGACCGGTCCGAAATTGATCAAGCTGCTGAAACGCACTCAGAATGAGAAATCATCAAGCATAGACAGGATTCGAAGTGACAAAGGCACTGAGTTTTCAAATCAGAATCTTGAATCCTTTCTAGAAGATCGTAGAATTAAGCACGAATTTCAGCCGCCCGAACTCCCCAACAAAATGGAGTTGCAGAACGAAGAAACAGAACGCTTAAAGAAGCAGCAAGGACAATGCTTGCTGATTCTGGCATTTCGCAAAAGTTCTGGGCAGAAGCTGTAAATACTGCGTGCTACACTCAAAATCGGTCTATGATTAACAAGAAGTTGAATCTTACTCCATATGAAATATGGACTGGTAACAGACCGTCTATCTCTCACCTTCATGTATTTGGTTGCAAATGCTTCGTTCACAATAATGGTAAGAATCATCTTACAGCATTTGAAGCTAAATCAGATAATGGGATATTCTTAGGATATTCATCTAATAGCAAAGCTTTTTGCGTCTTCAATAATCGCACTTTAACTGTAGAAGAATATGTTCATGTAGTTTTTGATGAATCTTTATGTATTGATGGTAGCAAGGAATCAATTCAAAATCAGATGGAAAATATCCATCTTGAAGCTAACAGTGATGATGAGATTGTAGATAACAGGTCAAGAGACAATCCACCGGAACCTGAAGTACCAGACAGACCGGATCACGGCAATGAAGCTCCTTCAGATCGAGCCGATCCGGATGTTCCTCGCTCTAATGTTAAATCAGATGCTGATAATGCCACTACTACTCATCCGTCTGGACCAGACAATCCAGAATCGAGTTATTGATGGACAAAGAGGCATCCACCTGATCTAGTGATTGGAAGTCCTTCAGCACCGATTAGAACTAGAGGACAGATGATGGATGAATTCACTCATGCTGCTTTCATATCAAATCTGGAACCTAAAAAGATTGATGAAGCTTTGACTGATTTCAACTGGATTAAAGCAATGCAAGAAGAGCTTAATCAATTTGAACAAAATCAAGTTTGGAGTCTAACTCTCAGGCCAAGTGATCTGCCTGTTATTGGAACCAGATGGGTGTTCAGAAATAAGCTAGACGCAGATGGAGTTGTGTTAGAAACAAAGCCAGACTTGTAGCACAAGGATTCCGACAAGAAGAAGGAATTGACTTCGATGAATCGTTTGCACCAGTCGCCAGACTTGAAGCAATCCGAATATTTCTTGCTTATGCTGCTTTTAAAGACTTCAAGGTATATCAAATGGACGTTAAGAGTGCCTTTCTTAATGGTAAGCTTCAGGAGGAAGTCTACATTGAGCAACCTCCTGGATTTCAGAACCACCCATTTCCTAATCATGTATATCTACTGAATAAAGCAGTATATGGTCTGAAACAAGCACCAAGAGTCTGGTATGATACTCTGTCTCAATTTCTGCTGAACCATGATTTTCAGATCGGCTCAGTAGATAAAACTCTATTTAAATTTATTAAGGCGGAACATACTTTGTTAGTTCAAATTTATGTTGACGATATCATTTTTGGGTCAACTAACCCCAAATTATGCGAGAAATTCTCTAAGTTAATGCAGGGACAGTTTGAGATGAGTATGATGGGAGAACTTTCATTCTTTCTGGGTCTCCAAGTCAAACAGCTCAGCAATGGCATTTTCATCAATCAAACCAAGTATACCAAAGAGCTACTCAAGAGATTCGGAATGGAAACATGTTCAACTGCATCAACTCCAATGAGTCCTACAATCAAGTTAGATAAAGACGAAGGGGGAACAGCAGTTATCTATGTATCGCGGACTGATCGGATCGCTCTTGTATCTTACAGCGAGCCGGCCTGATATTATGTTCTCAGTCTGTATGTGTGCTAGATTTCAGTCCGAACCAAAGCAAATCACACTTCATTGCTGCTAAGCGTATTCTGAAATACTTGAAAGGATCTCAGAACGTTGGTCTTTGGTATTCCAAAGATTCAAATTTCAGCTTAATAGGATATTCAGACGCTGATTATGCTGGCTGTAAGATTGATCGCAAAAGCACCAGTGGAACATGTCAATTCTTAGGTGAAAGATTGATCTCTTGGTTTAGCAAGAAGTAAACATCTATTGCCACATCTACAGCTGAAGCAGAATATCTTGCCGCTGGAAGCTGTTGTGCTCAAATGCTCTGGATTCAACACCAGCTCAAAGACTATGGCATTCAAGCTGTTGAATCTCTAATATTTTGTGACAACACAAGTGCAATCACTATAACGTATAATCCAGTTTTGCACTCTCGAACAAAGCACATTGATATAAGACATCATTTTATTCCAGATCATGTTGGCAAAAAGGAAATTCGGATCGAGCATATTTCAACAGAACAGCAAGCAGCAGATATCTTCACCAAACCACTTCCTGAGGCTAAGTTTAATTACTTTCGTCAAATTCTTGGTTTAATAGATTTATCTTGATGTTTTTAGAAGTATCTTTCTTTTAGTTATCTTTTAAAGATTGTATGCTGGCACAGATCGATAATACAATTATCAGAACGACACAGACCGGTCCGAACTTTCAGACCGATCTATGTCAAATCTGATGTTATCCCATGATCTGTCTGGTCAAC
Source organism: Haberlea rhodopensis (assembly GCA_907163345.1). NCBI lineage: Eukaryota > Viridiplantae > Streptophyta > Magnoliopsida > Lamiales > Gesneriaceae > Haberlea > Haberlea rhodopensis. The sequence continues at coordinate 350,207 of CAJQUN010000447.1, forward strand.
AAATCTTTAAATAAAATAATTGTTTAAAACAGCCCGGACTGATCGCAAATTTTAACCGCCTTATCTCTCTTTTATCCTGACCGTTTATTTTGAATTATTTATTGATCAGTCATCGAGATAAAGACACGTGTCTTCTCTCTCTTATTTAGCGGGCTGAACATTTCATTTTCATTCACTTTTTACAATTTACCGCTGTCTGCTCTCTACCTCTCTCATATTATTTTTTTCAAACTCTTCGTATTTCTCCATTACACTCCAATGGCCACTATCACTCACAACTCTCTCTCCATTGAGTTCGATGATATCTACAGGGCTGAAGATCCAGAGATAGTCTCTATTTTCAAAATTTTGGAATCATCTGGCTTAAGGAATTTTCTGGAGTGTGGCACGGTGGTTTACGAGTTAGAGATTCACGAACTGTTCGCCAATGCTGTATCATAGAAGACATCCATCTCCACCTCCGTAAAGGGCAAATCTTTTGAAATCTCTCCGTTGACGCTGGCCAAGACCTTTGGTCTTCCCAACTCCGGACCGACTGAGTTTGGCCAGATTCCTCAAGCTTCTCTCACGGCTCTTCAGGGGAGGGTATCCATATTTGGCCACCGCCTGCAGCCTTCATTCAAGAAGAAGGAAATGTTCTTTCATTTCCAGGTGTTATGCGAGATCATTGGCAAGCCATTATTGGGCAAAGCCGGAAGCTATGATGTTGTTACTGCTGAGAAGTTCCGGGCCATGGCTGCTATTCACTCAGGCCAGAAGATGAACTGGTCTACAATATTATTTGGAGTTCTACTTGAGACAGTCATCGCCTCCAAACAGGCTGTCTGTTTTGCTGTGCCTTTAAGCAAGCTACTGGAGACGATGTACATCGAGCTGGGGAAGCCGTCCGCTCTAAGTCCGTTCAAAATTCTCAACTCTAAGGGACTGGCTCTCCTGAAGTCCAAGAGTGCTCCACCCACTCCTACCGATCTGGTGGCCGTCAAGATTGAGAAAGGAGAAGAACAGGCTGCTGCTCGAAGACCTCGAGTCAAGCGCAAATTAACCATTCAGACTGACTCCGAGGAAACTCAGTCTGCTCCTTCATCACCAGCCAAGCCCCTTCCCAAAAAGCCAAGAGCCCAGATCACCAAGCCACACAAAACCTTACCTCTCAAAACCCTACCCACTTTGCCTCCCACAAAAGCCACCCCTGCACCCCAACCTACAACCCAACCTTCGACAGCTTCAACCACTGCACCCAAAGTGACCATCCGAGTCCCTCTGCCATTCCCGTGGTCAAAGGGATTGTTATCACTGAATTGGGAGACTACACCCAATCAGGGATCAAATCTCCATCTTCCACCGGCAATGGGCAAAGCCATTCTCACTGAACCCCTCTCCTCCAAACCCAAATCTGCTGCGCAAACAGCCATTGACATCGCTATGGAGGATGTTGAAGAAAAGGTCAAGGCGCTCATTGTGGTCTTTGATGAATATGTCGAGTACAAAACGATCAATCACATTGATATGTTCTTCGGCAAGCTGCGAAGACTGCAGAAAATGGAAGAAGAAGTCCTTAAGGGGACAGAGACGGATGATGTGAGAGTCGTGGTGCTTCGCAAAGATCTCTTTCAGGCCAACCAGAGATTCAGACTGGCGAATTTGTTCTTGGCCGCTAGAAAAGCAAATTTCGATCCGAGCACTCCAACTGCCAAAGATGATGGTGCTGTTATTGCTCAACTGGAAATGGATATTCATGCTCTTCACTTAGCTGTCCGATTTCAACGACATAAGCTCAGCATATCCACTCCAGTACCCAGCCCGGATCATCCATCTGCGAGCAAGACTCTGGCAGAACCTTTCATAGAGACTGTTCCATCTGGAGCAGCAGACCAGACAACAAATCGAATAGCAGACCAGACGGCAGATCGAATAGCGGATCAGACAGCGGAGCAGCCAATGACTAATGCTCTGTCTGCTACAGAAGATGAACCCCTTGAATGTTTTGTTGGACTCCCCAACAACGTTTATTCCTCTGGGATCATCAGTCTCCCATGTTCAACTCAGTCCAACCGCCGCACTTATAACAGTTGTCTCACCAGAGTTCGTTGATCCGGATCTGGTGGTGTCCAACGTTGTTGCAGCTTTACAGGTTGAGGAGCCTTCGAGACCTAGCACTCCTCCAGAATCATCTGCTGGAGATATGGCGTTCTTAGAAGATTTTTCTTCAGACTTGGTCACCCTGATTCAGTCCGAAACACGCCAAGCTGCCTTATCTTCACTTATACCGATTAATGAAGAAGCTGATGACACCCTGTCGTCATCTAATCACTCTCCAAGCTGATGACACCCTGCCTTTTCTTCAGACTTGGTCACCCTGATTCAGTACCCTAAAAAAGAAGGAAGTCCTTAAGGGGCCAGAGACGGATGATGTGAGAGTCGTGGTGCTTCGCAAAGATCTCTTTCAGGCCAACCAGAGATTCAGACTGGCGAATTTGTTCTTGGCCGCTAGAAAAGCAAATTTCGATCCGAGCACTCCAACTGCCAAAGATGATGGTGTTGTTATTGCTCAACTGGAAATGGATATTCATGCTCTTCACTTAGCTGTCCGATTTCAACGACATAAGCTCAGCATATCCACTCCAGTACCCAGCCCGGATCATCCATCTGCGAGCAAGACTCTGGCAGAACCTTTCATAGAGACTGTTCCATCTGGAGCAGCAGACCAGACAGCAAATCGAATAGCAGACCAGACGGCAGATCGAATAGCGGATCAGACAGCGGAGCAGCCAATGACTAATGCTCCGTCTGCTACAGAAGATGAACCCTTGAATGTTTTGTTGGACTCCCCAACAACGTTTATTCCTCTGGGATCATCAGTCTCCCATGTTCAACTCAGTCCAACCGCCGCACTTATAACAGTTGTCTCACCAGAGTTCGTTGATCCGGATCTGGTGGTGTCCAACGTTGTTGCAGCTTTACAGGTTGAGGAGCCTTCGAGACTTAGCACTCCTCCAGAATCATCTGCTGGAGATATGGCGTTCTTAGAAGATTTTTCTTCAGACTTGGTCACCCTGATTCAGTCCGAAACACGCCAAGCTGCCTTATCTTCACTTATACCGATTAATGAAGAAGCTGATGACACCCTGTCGTCATCTAATCACTCTCCAAGCTGATGACACCCTGCCTTTTCTTCAGACTTGGTCACCCTGATTCAGTACCCTAAAAAAGAAGACTGTAGCTTACTCAGAGTTTAAGCAGAGTCAAGAGTTGCACATTAAGGGAAATAATGTCGTTGGTACATGCAACTATAAAAGGATGCAACAGAAGAGCTCAAGAAAGAGTCTGATCAATCGAAAAACGCACAAGAAAGAAAAACAGCACAAGCTTACAAGCTCAGACATTCTCGAGCTGAAAATCTTCATAAGCACAAGTATATTGTAATATTTGATCATTTAGGATCATTGTGTGCATAGACTAAAGTCTATCTTGTGTATTCTGTATTGAAATATAGAAGTGAGAAACAATTGTAACTGTCAGACAGAGTGTGTCTGAATAGAGAGACAAGGAGTTTCAGTGTGGTAGTGAGGTAAATCCAGCTGAATCAGGTTTGTACAACAGGATTGTATAAATCAAAGTCTTCTAGTGGAATCCTTCCTTAATTGGAAGAAGGGGAGACGTAGAAGGATTACACCACCTTTGAACTTCCAGAAACATATTCTGTGTTTTATCATTCTGCACTCGTTCTATTATTCAAGCCATCGAGCCGTTCTTACTAATTTAAGAACTGACCGTTCCGCACTAAAATATTCAGTGGTCTGTTCTGCAAAAGAGTTGATTAAGAAACAGATTTCTTTCACTAATACGAAAGAAATCACAAGGGATTAATTTTTAATAGGAGTGTTCATTCACCCCCCCCCCCCCCCTCTAAACACTCCGGACCGATCCTAACAATGACCATCCAAAAATATTCATCGCCTCGACATATCAGCGGCATTCACAATATTTACATCGCTTCAATATGATAGCGACAAATATTATAATCTCAAATATCACAATATAATCATACCATCATCTCGCTAATAAATGTCATCAATATATTGGTATCAATCATACCCCGCTATTGCATCACCACTGCAATAAAAATGAAAGAAAACAAGAATGTCTCTTCATCACCCTCCCTCTATAGTGGAGGCACATAAATACATTGCACACTATCAATAGTGTCGATCCCGATAATAATCACATCACATGCTCTCCCTAACATCGACCCAATATCAATATACACGTCGCATGCTCTCTCTCTACCATCGACCCAATAACAATATACATGCCGCATGCTCTCTCTAGCATCGACCCAATAATAATATACACGTCGCATGCTCTCTCTAGCATCGACCCAAAACAACCGATCACTCGTGAGAGGAGACCCTGTAACATCGCTCGTACGTCAACGATGATCCTATCACATCGCTCGCTCATCAGCGGCGACCCTAGCACATCGCTCACTCGTTAGTGGTGACCCAATCATATCGTTCACTCATCAGCGACGACTCTATCGCATCGCTCACTCGTCCGTGGCGACCCAATCACATTGCTCACTCATCAGTGGCGACCCTATCACATCACTCGCTCATCAACGGTGACCATATCACATCACTCGCTCATCGGCGGTGACTCTATCATATCACATAGCTCACTCGTCAGTGGCGACCAAATCACATCGCTCACTCATCAGTGGCGACCCTATCGCATCACTCGCTCATCGGCGGTGACTATATCACATCACTCGCTCATCGATGGTGACCCTGTCACATCACATCGCTCACTCGTCAGTTGCAACCCGATCACAAATTCAATACCAAATCACCCTCCATAAGAATCGTCAATCACCAATAGCGCTATTGAAAAATTCTGCACTGAAAACCTCATTACCATATTCATAGTCAAATACTCGTAAGGGCATAGGTACATCATCAATACACAACACAGTATACATGGATACTTTGAGCCGATATTAGTACATTGTCACATACCTGTGTCATCACATTTATGACATACACATACCCAATCATCACATAGTCCTTTTATTCTGTCCTCGGATATTGTATCTCGTATCCATTTTCTGATTCTCCTACAAAACCAAATTCATCAGCATTGTACTTACATATGCATAACATGTACACAATACTCAACTCAATAAAACACATTTATCCCTTTACTAGCAATAACGTCCAATTACCATCGACATTAAATATCGTCAGCATGGCATGCCATTCATCACGCATCTTAAAAGACATCATCACTTTCACAATATTCAAGTCAGTGATGTAATTAAAACGAATTACCATACTCATGAGCTTTCAACAATACCGTCATCAATAGGTGTATCTACTGGAATCAACAGTGATTCCTCATTGCCATATTCCTCATGATCCCTAATCAACTCTGCAACCGCAACGGTTAACAATAACACAAAGTTCCATTGCTTCATATCATAAAATGCACATAAATATGCAGACGTGTCACAATGAAGAAAACCACAATCATGCGTAAAAGTATGTGATATACAATCCTCTCAACATACTCTTAGGCCCTCAAACTGCCCAAAGAGCTAACCATTGCTCTGATACCATTAATGTAAGACCCCAACTCTTAAAGATGACATTTAGGCATTTATGACGTCGTATGTATGTGAAAATTTTCATTCTTAAAAGAATCATTACATGCTTCACATATTCCCATGACTTTTATAAAAATTTGGACAGAGTCTCCCCATAAATTGGACCATCCCAGAAAATACACAATTATAAACACCTTCAATATAAAAACACCATAATCAAAAGATAAAAGTTCACAGCCAGGGAAGTCACAATACTAGCAAGATATGAATTCCCGTCATCACTAAAGTCATATAGCACATGCTCCTCAAAATAACATGCACATAAATCAACTATATAAAAAGGACTTTTGTTGAGCCTTAAACACATGGTTGTGTTTAATGCGTTAATTTATCTCCGGTTTATCTTTGAGTTTTGATGATCAACAAAACTTGTGTTTGTTATACTAATGTGTGTACTTAGTGTGCAGATTAAGTGATTAAAAGTGGATTGGAATGAAGAAAATCATGTGTGCACATTCTGGCCTGGATCGCCCCAGGCGATGGTGACCATCACCCCAGGCGATGGCAGCCATGGGGACTTTGCCACGACCATCGACTGGAGCGACGCTGAGGCATTCTCGGGCATGCACGCAGGGGGAGATCGTTTGAGGCGATGGGCTGATCGCCTGAGGCGATGCGATGAACACCTGAGGCGATGTGGAGTTCGTTTGAGGCGATGACAGATTTGGACATGCTGAGGCTACGGCCTTGATTTTTGCCTTTGATCGCCTGAGGTGATCCGTGTAAAATGCTGACCGTTGGGGCGCGGCGATGGAGATCATTTGAGGCGATGGCTGAGGTGATGCAGGAGTGATTTCAGCCTTTTGTGTAGCAACGGCTAGTAGGAGCCTAGGGGGCCTCCTACACTATAAATATTGATGCTTTGGAGCATTTTGAAGCTAAGAAACAAGCCTACAAACTTCTATAAAGTCTTGATCATTATAATTTCAAATTGCATTGCAATCTCCATACATTGTTGTTGTATTGGAGTTTGTAATTCTATTTTTGTTAGAGTCTTGTTGTCTTCGTGTGAGTACACCGTGAAGGTATTTTTGATTTGATTTATTGTAAAGGTCCTCCAACACCAAAGCAAGTTGGTAAATTGTAAAGTCGCCAACAAGTAAAGTTGGTGCATGTGTTGTGGCTATCCTTGGAGCCCTTAAGGCCAAGAAGACTCGTGAAGAGTGTTGGTAGCTCGGGAAGAGCTTTGTGTACTCGAGAAGAGTATTGTGCTCGGGAAGAGCTTTGTAAACTCGGGAAGAGTTGTTGTGTGGCTAACTTGGAGCCCTCAAGGCCAAGACCAATTTTTCTAGTGGAACCTCGGTTGGAGGTTATCTAACCGGGAAGAGGAGACGTTGGCGATTCATCGCCGAACTTCTATAACAAATCCTTGTCTCTTTTATTACTTTTATTCCTTTACACATTTATTTATTTTGTTCTTTTTATTTATCGATTGACTCAAGGCTTCCGCAAGCGCGAAACTATTTTATTTTTCAAACTCATTTTAAAAAGCTAAAGTAGCCAAGGAATCTCATTCACCCCCCCTCTTCGATTCCAACAAGTGGTATCAGAGCCATTTGATTTTTGTTTTTAAATCAAAATTTTATATGGCTAATCTAGCAAATGAGTTTGCTCAAGGTCAATCGACAAATCGCCCTCCACTTTTCACGGGTGATAACTACGGTTATTGGAAGAAAAGAATTTCTCTATACATCCAATCCGTAGATTATGATCTATGGAAAATTATTGTGAAAGGCCCACACATTCCTCTAAAGGAAGTTGGGGGAATAAGTGTTCCCAAAGAAATGGACGACTTCACAAAAGCGGATATGATGTTAATATCTCAAAATGCTAAAGCTATTAATATTTTGCATTGTGCTTTAGATATGAAGGAGTACAACCGGATCTCAATGTGCTCAACCGCTAAGGAGATATGGGACAAATTGAAAATTTGTCATGAATGAACAAATCAAGTGAAGGAGACCAATATTGATCTTCTACAACTCAAATATGAGACATTTGAGATAGAGTCCGGAGAAGAGGTGGATTCAATGTTTAGGAGGCTCACTCAAATTATCAACGAGCTTGCTCAACTTGGAGAGAAGTATCCTCCAAAGCAAATATGGAGGAGAGCACTAAGAGCCTTGCCTAAGGAATGGGACGCAAAGAGGACGGCTATCATCGAGTCAAACAAAGGTGAAAATGCCTCCTATGATCTTGATGAGCTCCATGGCACTTTGGTGACCCATGAGCTTGAAGTGTCAACAAGAAGAGAAATAAAGGAGGAGGATAGATCCAAAAGAAATGGGATTGCCTTGGTTGGAAGCAAAGACCATTCCGAAGATGAAGATGATGATGATGATGAAGAGATGATCTTGTTCACTAGGAAGTTCAAGAAGTTCTGCATCAAACATAACAAGCCAAAGGCCTCTAGTTCAACTAAACATGAATCCAAAAATGAGGTAACTTGTTATAATTGTCAAGAAAAAGGTCATTACGCTAATAAATGTACTAGGAAGAAGAATGAGGACAAAGGGAAGAAGAAGACGTTTATAGCCACATGGAGTGATAGCGACTCCGATGAAGAAGGAGAAGCAACAAATCTTTGTCTCATGGCTAAAGATGACATAGATGAAGGAGATGAAAGCGACAATGGGGTACCTTCATTTGATGAACTTTTAGAGTCTTATCATGAGCTTATAGATGTACTTGGCAAAACCAAGATGAGTAACAAATTACTCAAACTTGAGGTTGCTAAGAAAGATGAAGAAAATAATTCATTGAAAAATGAATTAAATTCTTTAAAGATATCTTTTTGCAAATTTAGTGAAAGTAGTCTAAAGATGAATGAGTTGCTTGGCTTGCAACGTTGTAGCTTTGATAAAGTCGGGTTAGGTTTTTCAAGCAAATCGAAATCATTTTCAAGCATGTTAGCTAAAGCCAAGCATGATTCTCCTACTTGCAACTATTGTTTTAAAATTGGTCACACTAAGAATAAGTGTAGGTTTGCTAGAATCCAATACCAACCTAATAAGAGGTGGAAATGGATTCCAAAAGTGCCATTGAAAGTTAACCCTCAAGGACCCAAAAATCAAATGGGTACCAAAGATCCTTCTATTGTTAATTTGTTTTGTAGGGACAACAAAGGGATGGATGAAGGCACAAGCAATTCAAAGGAAGAGTTCATCTTATTCACCTCAATAGAGGAAGCACGAGGCATAGGACCAATGACAAGAACGCACTCTTGTCATCGGAGGTAAAATTTAATTTATTCATTTTATAAGAGCAATTCAAAATTTCATTGGTACAAATTAATTGTGACCAATAAATAATGAAGCTCAATATTCATTGTAGTAAAATGCATAACCCAGTAGCATATGCACATATAAATTGTTTTATTGGATGATGCATGCTTTTCCTTTTATAGTAAGTGCATTTGATTCAAATTTGAATATGCTATGCAAATATGTGATTAATAAGCTTATCTAATCATGCTTTGATGTTTTTTTTTAATGTTAATTGGACATAGGTGCATGAACTCTTGGTAGAACATATGCACACATTGCAACATTTAGAATTTATTGTTGAGTGCCTTAAACACATGTTTGTGGTTCATCTCTATGATTTAAATCTTAGACTTGTTATGCTTATTACATGCTTAATGATGAACTTGTGAAAATTGTTAACTTTATGCTATGTTTATTTAAATTTTATGTTTTTTTTATTATCACAAAAAGGGGGAGAATTTTGTGATAAACTTGTAGGTTAATACATGCATAGTTTGAGGGGGAGAGCTTGTATATGCATGGTTTGAGGGGGAGAGTTGTTTTCCTTATGATTTAACTGGTATCTTGTATGTGCTATGCAATTGTTAATGGGGAGTTATGTTTACTCACATTTCATGCATAATTACATATTCAAGTTTATCAAGTTTTGTGATCATCAAAAAGGGGGAGATTGTTGAGCCTTAAACACATGGTTGTATTTAATGCGTTAATTTATCTCGTGTTTATCTTTGAATTTTGATGATCAACAAAACTTGTGTTTGTTATACTAATGTGTGTACTTAGTGTGCAGATTAAGTGATTAAAAGTGGATTGGAATGAAGAAAATCATGTGTGCACATTCTGGCCTGGATCTCCCCAGGCGATGGCAGCCATGGGGACTTCGCCACGGCCATCGACTGGAGCGACGCTGAGGCATGCGCGGGCATGCGTGCAGGGGGAGATCGTTTGAGGCGATGGGTTGATCGCCTGAGGCGATGCGATGAACGCCTGAGGCGATGTGGAGTTCGTTTGAGACGATGACAGATTTGGACATGCTGAGGCTACGGCCTTGATTTTTGCCTTTGATCGCCTGAGGCGATCCGTGTAAAATGCTGACCGTTGGGGCACGGCGATGGAGATCGTTTGAGGCGATGGCTGAGGCGATGCATGAGTGATTTCAGCCGTTTGTGTAGCAACGGCTCTTAGGAGCCTATGGGGCCTCCTACACTATAAATATTGATGCTTTGGAGCATTTTGAAGCTAAGAAACAAGCCTACAAACTTCTACAAAATCTTGATCATTATAATTTCAAATTGCATTGCAATCTCCATACATTGTTGTTGTATTGGAGTTTGTAATTCTCTTTTTATTAGAGTCTTGTTGTCTTCGTGTGAGTACACCGTGAAGGTGTTTTTGGTTTGATTTATTGTAAAGGTCCTCCAACACCAAAGAAAGTTGGTAAATTGTAAAGTCGCCAACAAGTAAAGTTGGTGCATGTGTTGTGGCTATCCTTGGAGCCCTTAAGGCCAAGAAGACTCGTGAAGAGTGTTGGTAGCTCGGGAAGAGCTTTGTGTACTCGGAAGAGTATTGTGCTCGGGAAGAGCTTTGTAAAGTCGGGAAGAGTTGTTGTGTGGCTAACTGTGTGGCTCATGGAGGAGCATCCTTCGTCGCAAACGCCGCCTCTCAGCGGCGGCCGGCCATGGTGGAAAAAGGACGTGAAAAGTAGAATTGGATGTTAGATTAAAACACATTTTTAATCCATTTTTTATATTTTTCTGAACTCCGTAATTTCTGAAATTCAAAAGCGATTAGTATTGATGGGAAACAATCTAATAAAAATTAATTATCAAATACATGAATCGAAGGAAATCTGACTCTGATACCACTGTTGGGTTTCCGTACCCCGGCGTCAGATCCAAACGCAGCGAAATAAAACCTAAACAGATCTAACCCGGGGACGGATCGATCGTGCCTCATTCATATATTAACATGTATAAATCGAATATACATGCACGAAAAGGAATTACTGATAACAGCGAAATCAATCTGATGGATGTGATCATCTAGTCCAATCAACCTGACCAGATCTACAAGCTCGGCACCTGTGCTAGCGTGATGGCGGTTTATTAGAGTGTATTCAATGGAGTTATTTTTAACCCTAGATGGAATGGTATATTTATAGAGGTAATGAGCTAGCTAATTGGGCTAGGGTCCATAAAGCCCATCGGGCCAATGTTTGGCTTGTAGGGTATTTTATGCTAACAATCTCCCACTTGCCGAAAAGGCAACACAAAACAATAAGAGATTTTGGAGCAATGTAAATCTGTAGTCACAGAATGTTCCCCCCAAAAAAGAAGAAATGGAATGGAAGTTTACGAGAGATTGGAATCGAAATAAGAGATGAAAGGAAGAGCAATAATGAAGTCTGGAATGGAATCGAAGTAAGAGAAGAAGTCGGGAAAGACGAGGGAAAATGTTAAAGGGTGGTTTTGTCTTTTCAAAATAAAGTGTACTTAAATGATTGCATGTTTTTTACCCAGACTATTATGAATCGGCCTGAACTTTCCCTATTAAACAACCCAACCATTTGGGCCTAATTGGGCCGGATAACGTTTTCATGTTTCGATTTACACCTTCAATATATACCTGAAAAGGGAATGATAACAAGATATTGATATGATGGTTAACATTTATATACTATCATCATACTTGTAATTGTGATTTACAGGAATACTCAAGTTTTATACAAGCCGAGTACGTCAAATATCACTACTTGAACAACTAAAATTGAATTTTGGATCAAGCTCCAACTCATCGTAAACCTTAAATTGGTCGAGTTCTTTGAGAGCATTATTCTCAGTGTAGAAATGCCAACAAACATATAAGATATAGAAACCTAAAATATAAAACCATTGCTCCAACAGAACACAATCCCTTTCGTGAAGTGAGATCAGGGCTTCCGGGTGGAACTAGATAGTGAATCACGGTAAGAGCACAAGACTGGGACCAGAAAGGGGCTGGTCCCCTCAAATCATGCAGCCCAGAGTGCGGATGAGTATGGGACCCGCCTTCCAATACAAGTGAAGGTACAAATGAGGATTGACGAAGAGCATAATCTGAGAAAGTGACGACAACCGTGCAAGCTCTTGCATCCAAAATCCATACGAAAAGCTATACCACTGGATGGCGCACGAAACCAACACACATCCTAGTCAAAACTAGACATAGCTCCAATAATGAAACATACAAAATGAGCCACCACAATTTAGTCAAAAGACTGGACAACAGATAACAACTACTAACATAACTAGAACGCCCAATAAACACATCTAGGTAAACACAGAAAATACGAATATAAACTAGTAGCAAAATGAGGGAACTCGCATGATTTCTTCGACGCGCAAAATAATGTCCGGGTTACCCCCAAAACCCGGGCATACTAACCAAGAAGCCTCATGCCATACGGCGGGGTTGCGACGCAACCACCACCAAATCAAAAAACTGCACCCGAAGCTGGTTAGGATGCCGAAGCAGGAGGCACATAGTAGGTACCCAGGGCGAGCCCGAGCCGCCACCTCCACGGCCTAAAACACCGTGAAACCCACCACCATCATAAGTGCCACCGCCAAACTCACCCCTACCACCAAGACCACCGCCACCCACGAGGCCGCCACCACTACAACGGCTGAAAACAACCCAAATGCCAAGATCACCATCGGTGCCACCGCCGAGTCCATGCCCGACCTCACCACCAAGAGCTTCACCTCCATCCAATCCACAACAGAAAGCGAGGCCACCTCCGATACCTTATCCGACGCAAACTCCAGAATCTCTGCCGAGCACAAACCTGCTATTAGAACACCCGCCGCCATCGAGGCCTTCAGCCAGGTAAAAAACATCAAATCATTTAACTCCAAGTTTTGTGAAAATGACCAAAATAGACATAAAACACCAAAACACAAATACAAATCATCGTCTTCTTCGACTTCAAGAATCAATTCTTTAGATTTCTCCACAATCAAATATGTTTTCGATATTCCACCATTTTACAAACTACTCCATTTCGAACTTTTCCAATTCCAAATAACAAAATAGTAACATGGGTATATTTTTAGTGTTTGAGGTTTAGTTGTGCTGTGAAGATTGAAAATTGTAAATGAGTGTACAGTTGTTGTAAAAGTCATACTCTTCTTCTACTTTCTCCATTTTGTTGATTGATTTTGTATTTCTTATGAATTTTAATTTTTTTGTAATGACTATGTTTTGCGATTTTGAATGTGAAACCCAAAACTACAATGCATTTAAGATGTTCGATAAATTGTTTAAATGAAAATTTTGAAGTTTTTAATTTTAACAAATTAATGCACTTAGCGGTTCACGCATCTCACACATGCACCGTTAACTCAAGCTGTTAACTTATCAAAACACAATTTGTCTTTATATTAAGATGGTGGGGCACTTGCTTCTAAACGATGAACTATAAAACACACATTTTTTTTATATTAAGATGATTGTGCATTTACAATTAAATTTAAAATAAATAGTGTAACCGGAGATAAAAATAATAATATTTAAATATTAACTGAAGTTTCCAGGCGACGTCGAATTCAATATATTGATTTGTGAATAGACCAAAATACCCTTAACAATGTACTTTATTAAATCTTTCAAATTCTATTTCTGTGTGGCGCACCACCTGAATCCAAAACGCAGTAATCAGTACCATATAAATTATTAATATTAATATCCATAATTATAAATAAATTCTCCGCCAACCAAGTATGCGCTAGTCAATAAACGAATCTCTATCCATCCTCTACTGTTCCTCTCCCTTCGGTTCCCTTAAGTTGAACGGAAAGCGGTTGTGTTCGAAACGGCCGTGCTCACATTTCGTTAAACCCTAGTTTCGGTACTTCGATTTCCTTTTCCCTCTAGTTTCCTTTCCAATTTCGTCTTTTATTCCGCAAATTAAATGGGAGATGGAGGTCGAAGTAATCGAATCCGCGCTTGAAAAAATATGGGATTTGCACGATAAGCTCAGCGATGCGATTCACTCAATTTCACGAGCTCATTTCCTGAGCTCCGTCAAAAATCCTCGAAAACCCGATGAATTTTACCCCCATCGGAGGAAGAAGTCTCCCAATGATCCTGATAAGGAAACTGGCCCCGGATATGTGTTCGTGAAGGATTTCCGGGTTGTTGAAGGTGGATTCGCGGTTCAAGAGGCGAAGAGTTTGTATGCAATTCGCACCGCCCTTGAGAATCTCGAAGACCAGCTCGAGTTTTTCCACGTTAGTAGCCTAAATTTGATTGTAATTATTTGTTCACATATTTTATTGAACTTGACTTCCGTGAGCATGCTAAATATATCGATTCAGAGTGTGGGCATTTTGCTTTATTGGAGTGTTGAAGCTTGTATGGTCTAGAGTAGTATTCGAAAATTTCAGCTATGATTTCTAATGGATTCTTATTTTTTATTCCTAAAATTGAATTCCAAAAGCAAAATAAGAAAAGAAGTAGAGTGATGCAGTTGATTGTGTAATTTGTTATATTTGCCGCTGTAGATTGATCTTCAAAAATGTAGTTAGGATAAACACAATTGAATCCAATGGTGCGCCTCGAGATTAATTTAATGTTCTTGGACTCCCTATAGATTTGCTGAGTGCAAAAGGCAATCACATGGGATTTCGTGGTAATGTTCATGGGTAAAAAGTCCTTTGAATTGCTTGAATTATATGGTAGGTATAACTCGTTGATGAAATAGCTCTTTTACGAATTATGGGGGTTGCATAAATGTGGATTGGCGATATATGATGGGAAATAGTTTGCAGATTTTGTAATTTTTTCTGGCGAATTTGCAAGATACGGTGTTTTGTTTCAACAAAGTAAGTGCAAAACTGCTATACGCTGGGTAATTATGAACTATAATATTCCTGTTGTTGAAATGCTGTGATGTTTGTTCACCATCTAAGGTTTGCAAGGTGACCGTGAACATATCTCGGTTAGCTGATACAGATATTTTAGTCATTTTGTGCTTGAAGCAATATGCGTGAACACTATTTTAAGAGCTGTTTCTTTTCAAATGTTTTGCATTGCCAGGAAACAAACAATGCGTTCAATATTTAATTATGAGAGGGGCATTGGATAAACTATATTCTGTGATTGAATCCCTCCATCTGTCCTCTTTCTTGGATTCATCTTTCTGTATTCTCATTTGGGTTTTTATGTATGAAGCAGGAAACAGATGGTAGTAGCTACCTTTGATATTTGCTATGAAGTTGCCATATATTGTTAGGGAGTGTTGTATCTGGATAGATAGTTTTCCGGAAATATACCAAGAATTTACTTGTCTTCATCCATGTGGTTTTGCTGGATAAATTGCTAATATATCGCTTTTCTGTTGCAATATACAGACAGTACAAATACAGCAACGTGCTGAAAGAGATTCTGCTCTTGCTAGCTTAGAGCAAAGTCGCATTGTCCTTGCAGTGACATTATCCGAATATCAAGGTAAGAAGTACAAAGTAATCGAAGAAGCACAAGCCTTGGTGGGTGATGTCCAAAATGCCAGTCACCTAGTTTCGCCCGATCATCACTTCGGTCCAACAGCATATCCCTCTGATGAGAGCTTCATACCGCACAAAGGGAAGAGGCCAAATCCACTCTTAAATTTCTTTGTCTCTACTTTATCTTTAGTTTCCAGGTCTCTCAGATTAGATCATACAGTTGGGATTCTTGGGAATGCCGCGTTGCTGGCTATCAGCATGCTTGCGCTTGTACAAATGAATCGAGATCATTCCAGTTTTGACAGAGAGACGACGGAAGTTTTTCACGCACGGGATCAAACTTCGAATGATCGTTTGACAAATTTGGACGTTTTTATGGCTAGAGGTTAAGTTGGAAAAATTCAATTCGCCGGCATATTTTAGTTGTGCTTGAGCAGTTGAGCTGCCTTTATTTTTCTTGAATAACGGAAGAGCTGCTGCTGCTGCTGCATGATTGTGAATACTTGGATATGTTCTTACTTCAGTGGCACTGAGTGTTATCTCTTCTTCTGGTGAATACGATTCTTTATCTTCTCACCTTTTCAGATGTTTTTCACTGCGTTGCTGTTGTGTGATTGTGTCTAATTTGCATTAGTTGTCTATTCTTTCATTTACAAGAGAAGTGGGAGAATTTTATTTAGGAAAATTTTTTAAAATTTGGATTCTGAATAACATCAATATTGGATATGTTAGAAATGTATTGCAATTATCATTACGAGACCTTAAATTGTTAATATGATAATTTGAAATTCTTTGAGGCTCCATCTGGATGAAAGGATCTGATGGTTTTGGATTTTAAATACTTAATTACAAATTTATTCAAATTGTTTGACTTTCGACCATTTTCAATTTTAAGACATTTTTTAACAAAATTTTAATTATTGAAGTTATTTCAAATCAAAGTTTCAAATCCATTGTTGAAATGAAATCATTTCATTACAATTGAATGATTGAATCCAAATTATAGAATAACTAAAATTAGTTTAATATTTGTTTTCAAATAATTGAATCCAAGCCATTTAGGTATTAACAAACGGATATCTGATGTCAATTTTACCTTTTACTAATGTTTTCTGGATATGGAATATGATTTTTTTTTATAAAGAAGATACAATATCTTTTATATATGTATATACGCATACATGTGTTTATACATCTATATACGGGTACATAGATATATTAGAAAGGAAGAGATTGACAATTTAATAGTTAGTCCTACTGAATTTATAATAATAATAATTTCTTCAACATCTAATATTAATATCTAGACAATAAGGCATTAACCTAGTGATTGTCATCTATTTCTCAATATAAGAGGTCTCGGGTTCGAATCTCCCCCTTCTAAAAAAAAAAATTTACAAAAATAATATTAATATATAATAATAATAATAATTTCTTCAACATCTAATATTAATATCTAGACAACAAGGTCTTGACCTAGTGATTGTTATATATTTCTCAATACAAGGGGTCTCGGGTTCGAGCCTTCCCCTTCCCAAAAAAAAATACAATAATTTAAAAAATAATATTAATATCTAATAATCTATTACTGTATCTATACTATATTATAATGTTTAAACCCCTTATAAAAACTAACTTGGTATGACCATTTTTACATTCCAAAATTACCCTCATTTTCTTTTTAAAATTACCAATATCTAATTACACTCATGCCCTTACCAATCTAAAATATTACCATCACACTTGCTATCTATGTACCAATCAATTTACATTATGACATTCACAATCATACAAATTACCATCATACCTATTATACAAATTATCATATTATCCTAAAAAAATTATTAAATTCCAAAAAAAATTAAATGTAAAAATACTGTATAATCATTTTATAATTTAAATTAAAATGCTAAAACCAAAATAAAAAATGACGTTACAAATCACAATAATTTACATAAAAAAATATATATGCACGCAAGATGTGCAGAATGAGGCTAGTATATATAAAGTAAAGGATAAAAGAAACAAATTTGGTAGGTTGGTATGACCAATTGTCCACGTTCAAAATTGCCCCTATGAAATGTGATAATTATAATATTGTCCCGGTTGTGATCATTATAATGAAATCCGTATCAATTGTGATATTTATAAAATTGCCCCAATTGTGAAATTTGAATGACATTTTTTATTTTTAATAAAATTGTCAAATTTTTATATAACAATTGACTTAATTAAGAATACAGTTATTTACAAAATTCGAATGAGTATAATTATCAGTTTTATTATATAAAAATTAGCTTAATAAAAACATTATTCATAAAACCGATTGTACAAGTATGCGTGTGCACCGAGTACTAGCATAAATATATACAATTGCATAGGATTATAAACAGATGGGATGGGCTTTATTACGAACGGTATAATTTATATTTTTAAAAATTATTTACATGATTTTGATTTTTTTATATAAAAATAAAATAAAAGTTCAAACATGTTCGAGTTTCGCTCGAATTCGATAATTTCAAATGCAAATAAAATATTTTTCGAGCCGTGTCAATTCCTATACACCAGCTACCGTAGATTGTAGCAATTTTCGGTAGCATCATGTGGTAATTGATGTTGCCATGAATTTACCGTTGGAGACAATACCCATTCGTTAGGTTAAACCCACAAATCATAACTGAGTGCAAAATTAACTTTCGAAATTCGACCGTATAAGATGTACTATTCATCATTATAAAAAGTCATAGGCACCTCCAGACTCCAAATTTTTAAAACGACGCTTAAAATAATGTTTAACTATTATTAATATTAGGATAGAATTCACTTCTTAAATTGGGAAATTTTAATTTTGATCCCGTACGTTTGTCTTTTTGCCATTTCGGTTTTATAGATTGTCAAAATTGAATTTTAATCTTGTATTTTTCATTTTCGATAATTTTAATGATATGGGTTTTTTAATTAAATAACCCGAATTAAATCAACAATTATCAAAATAACCTCAAATTTAACAAATTTAAAAACTAACCTTAGACGCCAACTCAATGTCGTCTTCGGTGTGTCACGCCAACCCAGTTGGCGTGACCATAAAAAATAATGGTCACGCCAACCCATAATTTTAATGATATGGGTTTTTTAATTAAATAACCTGAATTAAATCAACAATTATCAAAATAACCTCAAATTTAACAAATTTAAAAACTAACCTTAGACGCCAACTCAATTGTCGTCTTCGGTGTGTCACGCCAACCCAGTTGGCGTGACCATAAAAAATAATGGTCACGCCAACTGGGTTGGCGTGACCAACGTACAATAGTGTAATAACAGTCACGCCAACTCAGTTGGCGTGACCTTTGTTTTTATTTGTTGAAGCCAACTGGGTTGGCGTGACCTATAAAAATATAGTCCCGCCAATCCAGTTGGCGTCTCTATTTCTGCACTATAGATACAACCCTCCGCCTCTCATTTTTCCCACACAATTCACTCGAGTAAATCTCTCTTTTATTATTTTTGTTATATGATAAAATTCTGAGTATGCTCTGTAGTTGCAGCTTTAGCTGATCTTCTACATCAGAAAAGATTTTATTAGCTACTAGTAATATTTAATTATCTATAGTTATCAAAATATGTATATTCAAGTTTATTTTATTAGGGGTAATATTATACAAGATTCTGGGTTCGTCCGATATGATCGTGGTCCATCAAGAGGTACAACCATACGGCGTACAATTAATTTTCTACAATTATTAAATAAAGTATATGATATCACTGGGTTTGATCGCAACCAGTTTCTTTTGAAATTATATGCTAGGCATATGTTCAAAGATTTTTCGGGGTTACGTCAGACTATTTTACCCATAGACGATGATTACAAGTTAGCATGGCTACTTGATTCTGAACAGGGTCATAGTTGCTTGTAATTTTATATACAAACAGAACCAAGGAATTATGATTCTATTCCAGAAATGCCAATTAGTGGCAGTTTTTCAGAAGGATTGACAACATCTATTATTCAAGAGACGTCTGTTGCTCGACATCAAGCTGAGGGTTCATAGTGGTAGAGACCGAGATGATCATCCAGTAGATGTTGATAATGTTGCTGATGAGCCACGAGCAGATAGTTTTGCTGATTTTGGTGATGAAATTCATTCTGAACCAGAGGGGATTCCATCTGATGATGAGGCTATGGCAGAAGCAGTTGAAAACCAAAATGAGGAGGCACCAATGAGACGAGAATTGCCAGTTACAACCATGACAAATGATCGTAATCTTTAACCAACAATCCCATTCTTTTACATGACACATCCAGAAGTTTTTGGAGATTCGATCGACAATCCAACAGGCCGTTGGGGGAGTTTCTATGATTACTCCAAAGGTGAAATCTATTGCAACATGGTCTTCAAAGATAAATTTCATCTGCAGGCAGCTGTGAAGGATTATTCAGTACGTGTTGCAAAACGTGAGTACCACGTTGTTAAGAGTACAAAAATATTGTGGAAAGTAATATGCAAACACGGTACATAGGATATACCTTGCAGATGGTACATGCGTGCATGTTTGGATAAAAAAGTTGGGTTACTCAAGATAACCAAATATGGTGGTCCTCACACTTGTCTGCTGAGTGAGCTGTCGCTTGATCGAACTTGGATAAGAACATGATTGCTAGCTTGTTATTGGGAATCGTTCGTCGTGATCCAGCTTATGAAATCAAGTATGTGATTCAAACATTGAAAGATAAGATGGATTTGAAATATCATATGCAAAAGGCTGGCATAGTTTGAAACGTGCAGTGCGGAACGTGTATGGAACATGGGAGAGCTCGGTCAATAAATTACCTTTCTATATGGGAGCTTTGCAAAAATGGAATACAGGCACAGTCGTGGAGTGGGATCAACTTGATAATGCAATACTAAGAGAAAAAACTTTGAGTTGTGTTCTGGGCCTTCCAACCGTGTATAGATGGTTTCCGGCACTGTCTTCAAGTTATTACAGTGGATGGAACACATCTATATATAAAATATCTGCATAAGATGTTGATTGTTGTGTCCATGGACGCGAATAATCAAGTGTTACCATTGGCATTTTCAATTGTGGATGAAGAGAACTTTTTGCCATGGAAATGGTTCTTGGAGATGGTTAGCAAACACATTATTGGAGAATCTGGCGGCGTGTGTTTGATTTCTGATCGACATCCGGGCCTTATTGCAGCAGCCGAATGTATCCCCGACTTCAAACCCCCTCGTGGAGCATAGATTTTGTTTGAGACATCTTTGCTCAAACTTTAATAGTCGTTTAAAAAACGTGCACTTAAAAGACTTGTGTTGGAAAGCTGGATCAGAAAATCAACTGATAAAGTTTGAGCGTACGATGGAAGAGATCAAAACAATTGAACCAAGGGCTTTTGATTACCTGAATCGGATTGAAAAGTCTCAGTGGACACTTGCTCATGATGAAGGATGGCGTTGTGGTATCCTAACTACAAATATGTCGGAGTGCATAAATGGAGTAATGAAAGGTGCATGTTGTAATACCCCCGAAATGTCTATATGCTTATGTGTTATCATGACGATTTATGATGTGTTTTAAGGGGTTGTAGTGCATTTAATTTGGGGGTTATGTTTATGTTATGATGATATGATTTAGGGGCATGTTGAGTGTTTTAAGGGATGTATTAATTAAGTAAAGTTATAAAATATCGAGTGAGGATATTTTAATACATCGTGCTAAATACCGGGGCACAAGTAAACATCACATGGCACCCCAACAACACCACCCCACCCCCCAATCACTCGGCCACCCACTCCCCCCACTTGGTAACCCATCCCCTCTCAACCCATGCTTCCACTCATTGTCTTGCAATCAACTCTCCTCCATCTCCTTCCCTCTCTCTTTCTCTCCCAAAAAAATGATGGAGTGAGCTGCAGATAGGAGAAGGAAAGGCTTGAAATTTTGTGTGCGAAACCTTGCTAAGAGAGGAGCAAAAAGAGAAGGGTAAGTGGGTACTCTGTTTTTCTGGGTTTTGTTCGAGTTTGGGTTTTGTGGTGATGTTTTCATGCATGCTAAGTATAGGTTTGGTCAAAACCTTGGTGTGAGTACTTGCATGGAAGTATTTTGTAGCCCATAGCATGTTTGTTCGAGCATGTTTTATATATTAGATTTCTTGTTAGGAAAAGATGTGCCTAAAAATCTGGGCAAGATTAAAAATGCCCTGTTTTTCTGTAAATTAGGATGAGGTTGAACTTTAAGAGGATACTATGATGCATGCTAGCTTAGGTTTTGTTAAACCTTTAATATGAGTGCTTACATGGAAGTTTTATGAAGTTCCTAGCAAGTTTTTTTAGGGCAAGTTTTACGTTTTATGAAGTAGATTTGGTACTATGAAATGAGGTGCTCGAAAATCTGGGGAAGTCCCGATTTTTCAGAGTGCTCGATCGATCGAGATTTTGGTCCCGATCGATCGAGCGAGGCAGAAGATTTAAAGCATGGTTTGTAATTCAAGGGCCGATCGATCGAAGGAGTTTTTGATCGATCGGTGAAGCTCCTCGATCGATCGGTAAAACATTTCGATCGATCAATCAAGGCAGAAAGTTGGGCACTGTTTATTAGGCTTTCTCGATCGATCGAGACTTGGGTGCCGATCGATCGAGAGAGGCAGAATCTTGGCAAATAATTTTAATTGATTATTTTGAAGAATTTTTGTCAATAATTCATGAAATGGTATCTAATATTGTATTATGTGGTTGTGTAGAACCATCCCATGTATCAGCACGGTCAATGAGATAAAGTCTGTTGACTCCTCCTCCTTTTGAAAAGGTACGTAAGAGACGTACGGGCATCGGACGGTAAAACACACCTCTATACTATGACTATGCATTTATCGCATGAGTAGTTACGATAAAATGACGATGTTTATATGATGTTTATATAATGATACGATGTTTATGATATGGTAAGATGTCATATGATAGGGTAAGATGCCCATATGGTAAGATGTCATACGATGTTTATGATATGGTAAGATGACATACGATGGGGTAAGATGCCCATATGCATGAATATGAATCAGGGACAACAAAAAAAAAAGGAAGTTAACGAATAACCAGCAAGTTTACTTAACTAAGATTTCATGCATTTACTGTTATGTTTTTTTTTATGATGATGTTAAGTAAGGATGTATATGCTCATGATGTGTTGTCCCTGTAGGTACGCTTTTGGTCTGAAGGGGGCTAAGGGTCGGGTTGAAGCAGTGAGCTACAAAGAACACAAGATGCATAGGATTCAGGATATGTTTAGTATATACTCTAGGAGTCGAATAAATCTAAAATGTTAGCATTCATTTACGGGAATGTATCTAATAAGTTTTGAATTTTTTATTTTTGTTTTAGCCTGTAATCTAAACAGCTCACGTAACAACCAGAACCCTAAGATGTTATCAAATGCATGTTTAGTCCTTAATACGTTATCCTAACACTGTTAAGGTGGGAAGACCCCACATTAGTGGTATCAGAGCAGTGGTTAGATAACCCGGGAATGAGTGAAGGGTAGCCTTAGCAATAAGTTAGCTAGGTGCTTACTTTTAAACATGTTTTATATGTATGTTGCATATGAAGTATATGATGTTATACTAACATGTTTTGTTTCTCTAACGATGTATATATGAACTGCTTTTGGGTATCGTTGTTAACCCTTGTGTTGCAGTATGGCAGCAAATGTGGAAGTAGGTGATGTTATTACCGTCAATGCAAGTGCTGGGCGTACAAATCCCCTACCACCGCCAGCCTTAGGCGAGGAACCCTCTGAGCATCAGTTATTACGTGGGGAGTTGAGCTTGGCTCAGTTTTTGGCATACCGACCCCCGATGTTCGAGGGAACTGAAACAGGGGAATTGGCTGAAGAATGGCTAGAGAGGATGGAACAGATTTTTGTGGCGGCTCCTTGTGCAAAGTCAGCTTGGATAAGGTTAGCGGAATTTCAACTGGCCACGAAGGCATTGATGTGGTGGAAGACCACAGTGGTAGAGCAAGAGGCTCAGGGATAGGAAATTAATTGGAAGCTGTTCAGAACCCGGTTTTTGACCCGCTATTTTTCAGCTGCTGCACGACAGGCCAAGGAGGATGAGTTTACCAACTTAAAGCAAGGTACCATGCCAGTATCGGACTACGCTCTTCATTATTGTTCTTTACTCCGATATGTGCCCCATATTGCTGCGAATACCCAGGCAAAGATGAGGAATTTCATGAAAGGTTTGAGGCCAGAACTGTATGACCGGGTGATCACTTATGGCCCTGCTTGCTTTGATGACGCCCTTTCACGGGCTGAGCTAGCCGAACTGGGAGTTGGCGCATATCCTGGTGCCGTGCCACCTCCAGCACCCCCTCAGAAATCCACTTCTGACAATTTGAGACCGAGGGGTGATCAGTTCAAGCCAAGGGGGAACGCATCGGCTTCGAAATTCAGTGGTAAGAGGCCTGTGAATCGTTGGAAAGGAAACCATAGAAATGATGCCCCATCAGGAAGAGGACACTCTCAGGGAGACAGATTCGGGAAGGTTCAGTGCACTCTTTGTGGGCAACCACATTTGACGAAAGACTGTGTAGGATGTTATGTTTGTGGCGACAAAGGCCACTTTGCTCGGCAGTGTCCCAACAGGGGAAGACAACAGAACTCTGCGGGGAGGCCTGCGGACAGAGCAGCACAACACGGACCACCTTTTGCACCAAGACAGTATGGAGGTCAGCCCATGGGGCCACCTCAGGGGCAGGTTTATGCTTTGACGAGGGAGTAGGCTACAGCGGCTCCGGAGGAGGTTATAGCGGGTACGTGCCTTTTATTTACGCACCCTGCTTTTATATTGATAGACACAGGTGCGTCACACTCTTTTGTGTCGATGAGTTTTGTGGAAAGGTACCACATATGCACTTCTCCGTCGCCCATGCCTCTAGTGGTCTCGACACCCGCTGGAAGAAGTTTGATTGCTGATCAGATTGTCTATGAAGGCATCATTTATTTTGAGGGCAATGAACTGAGGTCAGACTTGATTGTCCTAGGAATGTCGGACTTCGATTGCATTATGGGCATTGATGTTTTGAACAGGTATCAGGCAGTTGTGGACTGCAGGCAGAGGACTGTCTGGTTCAGGTCTGACATGGGAGTCCAGTGGACATTCTATGGGGATGGTTCCCGTTCAAAGATTCCGTTGATATCTGCTGTCAAGATGGCACAGTTATTGGAACGAGGCCATATGGGATATCTGATCTATGCTATTGATGTTACTGGAAAGAAGGAAGACTGGAAAGTCGAGGATGTGCCCGTAGTAGCGGAGTTTCCTGATGTTTTTCCGGAGGAGATTCCCGGATTCCCACCGACGAGAGAGGTCGAGTTTGGGATTGAGTTACTACCGGGGACGTCTACCATTTCTCGTGCCCCGTATAGGATGGCACCAGCAGAGCTAAGGGAGTTAAAGACTCAGTTGCAAGAGCTCCTTGATAAGGGCTACATACGCCCTAGCGTATCGCCCTGAGGTGCGCCTGTTTTATTTGTTAAGAAGAATGATGGATCGATACGTCTATGCATTGACTACAGGCAACTGAATAAGGCCACAGTAAAGAACAAGTATCCACTTCCGAGGATCGATGACTTGTTTGATCAGTTGCAGGGTACGAGGCTCTACAGTAAGATCGATCTGGGGTCGGGATATCATCAAATTCGGGTGAGGAAGGATGATGTTCATAAGACGGCTTTCAGTACGAGATATGGGCACTATGAATTCCTGGTCATGCCTTTTGGGGTGACAAATGCCCAGCTGTCTTCATGAGTTTGATGAACAGGGTATTCCAGCCGTATTTGGATCAGTTCGTCATTGTTTTCATTGACGATATACTCATTTACTCGCGGACTGAAGAAGATCATGTAAGACACTTGAGGACAGTACTCCAGATCCTTAGGGATCATCAGTTATATGCAAAGCTTAGCAAGTGCGAGTTCTGGTTGAACAGTGTGGTATTCTTGGGTCATGTTATATCAAGCAGTGGGATATCTGTAGATCCCAAGAAAGTTGAAGCTGTGATGGAGTGGGGTGCACCCACTTCTGTACCTGAAATACGGAGCTTCCTTGGCTTAGCAGGTTATTACCGACGTTTTGTCGAGGGATTCTCTAAGATCGCTAAGCCGTTGACACAGCTGACTCAGAAAGGAGTCCCGTTTTATTGGTCCGAAGCATGTGAGGAAAGCTTCCAAGAATTGAAGCGTCGTTTGACTACGGCACCTGTATTTGTGATTCCTTCTGAGAATAAGAGGTTTGCTTTGTACACAGATGCATCACTGCAAGGTTTGGGCTGCGTATTGATGCAAGATAAGCATGTGGTAGCTTATGCATCGAGGCAGTTGAAGCCACATGATGCTAGGTACCCAGTGCATGATTTGGAACTGGCGGCCATCATTTTTGCCTTGAAGATTTGGAGGCATTACTTGTATGGTACGTCTTTCACTATATATACGGACCATAAGAGCCTGAAGTTCTTATTCACTCAGGCAGAGTTGAATATGCGGCAAAGAAGGTGGATGGATTTACTCAAGGACTATGACTGTAAGATTGAGTACCATCCTGGTAAAGCGAACTTGATAGTAGACGCCTTAAGTCGGAAGGTGAAGAGTACTGCTGAGGATGCTATGTGTTTGTCGGCTTTGATGACTTGTTACTGCCATCTGGGCTATGATTTCGATGTGGACATGTCGCTTGTGCGAGTGTCGACCTTATTGGCAGAGTCAGACATATTTGAGGCGATCAGGAAGGCCCAGAGGTCGGATGATGAGGTTCAAAGATGGTCATCTATAGTACTTCAAGGACGGCCATCAAAGTTCAGAGTGGCAGAAGATGATTCCTTGAGATTGGGCAACCGATGGGTAGTCCCAGATACACCAGAGTTGCGTAGAGGAATATTGGAGCGAGCCCACAGTAGTCGGTTCAGTATCCACCCAGGAGGAAGGAAGATGTACAAAGACCTATGCGGTCAATTCTGGTGGAGACGCATGAAGCGTGAGGTGATCGTTTTTGTTAAAAGATGTTTGATCTGCCAGCAGGTAAAGGCAGAGAAACAGAGGCCTGGTGGCGAGCTGAAGAGCTTAGAGGTACCCGAATGGAAGTGGGAGCATATCTCTATGGACTTTGTGACCCACTTGCCAAGGACGGCCTCAGGATTTGATGCGATCTGGGTGATCGTAGATAGGCTGATGAAGGTGGCTCATTTCATCCCTTATTGTATGTCCTTTACATACTTGAAGATGGCTCAGATGTATATACGGGATGTGGTGAAGTTACATGGCATTCCAGTCTCGATTGTGTCTGATAGAGACCCAAGGTTTACTTCACATTTTTGGGAGGGTCTCCAGGCAGCTTTGGGCACAGAGGTGAGACTGAGTACAGCCTATCACCCTCAGACAGAAGGCCATACGGAGCGTACCATTCAGACGCTCGAGGACATGTTGAGGGCATGTGTGTTGGAGTTTGATACTCCGTGGCAGGATTCACTGGCACTGGTGGAGTTCTCCTATAATAACAGTTATCAGGCGAGCATTCAAATGACTCCTTTTGAAGCTCTGTACGGACGATGATGTAGGTCACCGCTGTATTGGGAGGATTTGACTAGCAAAGCGGTCGGAGGACCGGACATGATCAAGGATATGGAAGGTAAGATAAAGTTGATACGCCAAAAGATGAAAGCGGCCCAGGATAGGCAAGCAGCCTATGCCAATAAGCGGCGACGACCGCTGGAATTCCAGTTAGGAGACAGGGTCTTCTTAAAGATCTCGCCCTTCAGGGTGTGGTTCGGTTTGGTATGCGGGGAAAGTTATCTCCGATGTATGTTGGGCCATATGAAGTTTTGCAGCTTATCGGTACATTGGCCTACCGTTTGGCACTACCACCATCTTTGTCTGGCATACACAATGTTTTTCACGTTTCTATGTTACGGAAGTATGAGCCAGACCCGTCTCATGTCTTACAGCCTACTGAAGTACAGTTAGACTCAGATGTGTCCTACGTAGAACGACCAATCAGAATTCTGGATCGCGAGGATCGCAGACTGCGAAGCAAAGTTATACCGATGGTCAAAGTTCAGTGGGATCGTCGGGGTGTCGAGGAGGCTACGTGGGAAACGGAACGGCATATGGTGCAGCACTATCCGGAACTATTCTCTGGTATGTTTTTATGTTTAGTTTCGATATAGTGATGCATGTGGATTTCGAGGACGAAATCTTATAAGTAGGGGAGTAATATAATACCCCCGAAATGTCTATATGCTTATGTGTTATCATGACGATTTATGATGTGTTTTAAGGGGTTGTAGTGCATTTAATTTGGGGGTTATGTTTATGTTATGATGATATGATTTAGGGGGCATGTTGAGTGTTTTAAGGGATGTATTAATTAAGTAAAGTTATAAAATATCGAGTGAGGATATTTTAATAAATCGTGCTAAATACAGGGGCACAAGTAAACACCACAGGGCACCTCAACAACACCACCCCACCCCCCAATCACTCAGCCACCCACTCCCCCCACTTGGCAACCCATCCCCTCTCAACCCATGCTTCCACTCATTGTCTTGCAATCAACTCTCCTCCATCTCCTTCCCTCTCTCTTTCTCTCCCAAAAAAACAATGGAGTGAGCTGCAGATAGGAGAAGGAAAGGCTTGAAATTTTGTGTGCAAAACCTTGCTAAGAGAGGAGCAAAAAGAGAAGGGTAAGTGGGTACTCTGTTTTTCTGGGTTTTGTTCGAGTTTGGGTTTTGTGGTGATGTTTTCATGCATGCTAAGTATAGGTTTGGTCGAAACCTTGGTGTGAGTACTTGCATGGAAGTATTTTGTAGCCCATAGCATGTTTGTTCGAGCATGTTACATGTTTTATGTATTAGATTTCTTGTTAGGAAAAGATGTGCCTAAAAATCTGGGCAAGATTAAAAATGCCCTGTTTCTCTGTAAATTAGGATGAGGTTGAAGTTTAAGAGGATACTATGATACATGCTAGCTTAGGTTTTGTTAAACCTTTAATATGAGTGCTTACATGGAAGTTTTATGAAGTTCCTAGCATGTTTGTTAGGGCAAGTTTTACGTTTTATGAAGTAGATTTGGGGCTATGAAATGAGGTGCTCGAAAATCTAGGGAAGTCCCGATTTTTCAGAGTGCTCGATCGATCGAGATTTTGGTCCCGATCGATCGAGCGAGGCAGAATATTTAAAGCATGGTTTGTAATTTAGGGGCCGATCGATCGGTAAAACATTTCGATCGATCGATCGAGGCAGAAAGTTGGGCACTGTTTAATAGGCTTTCTCGATCGATCGAGACTTGGGTGCCGATCGATCGAGAGAGGCATAATCTTGGCAAATAATTTTAATTGATTATTTTGAAGAATTTTTGTCAATAATTCATGAAATGGTATCTAATATTGTATTATGTGGTTGTGTAGAACCATCCCAGGTACCAGCACAGTCAAGGAGATAAAGTCTGTTGACTCCTCCTCCTTTTGAAAAGGTACGTAAGAGACGTACGGGCATCGAACGGTAAAACACACATCTATACTATGACTATGCATTTATCGCATGAGTAGTTACGATAAAATGACGATGTTTATATGATGTTTATATAATGATACGATGTTTATGATATGGTAAGATGCCATACGATAGGGTAAGATGCCCATGTGGTAAGATGCCATACGATGTTTATGATATGGTAAGATGCCATACGATAGGGTAAGATGCCCATATGGTAAGATGCCATACGATGTTTACGATATGGTAAGATGCCATACGATAGGGTAAGATGCCCATATGGTAAGATGCCATACGATGTTTATGATATGGTAAGATGCCATACGATATGGTAAGATGCCCATATGGTAAGATGCCATACGATGTTTATGATATGGTAAGATGACATACGATGGGGTAAGATGCCCATATGCATGAATGTGAATCAGGGACAACAAAAAAAAAGGAAGTTAACGAATAACCAGCAAGTTTACTTAACTAAGATTTCATGCATTTACTGTTACGTTTTTTTTTATGATGATGTTAAGTAAGGATGTATATGCTCATGATGTGTTGTCCCTGTAGGTACGCTTTTGGTCCGAAGGGGGCTAAGGGTCGGGTTGAAGCAGTGAGCTACAGAGAATACAAGATGCATAGGATTCAGGATATGTTTAGTATATACTCTAGGAGTAGAATAAATCTAAAATGTTAGCATTCATTTACGGGAATGTATCTAATAAGTTTTGAAGTTTTTATTTTTGTTTTAGCCTGTAATCTAAACAGCTCACGTAACAACCAGAACCCTAAGATGTTATCAAATGCATGTTTAGTCCTTAATACGTTATCCTAACACTGTTAAGGTGGGAAGACCCCACATTAGTGGTATCAGAGCAGTGGTTAGATAACCCGGGAATGAGTGAAGGGTAGCCTTAGCAATAAGTTAGCTAGGTGCTTACTTTTAAACATGTTTTATATGTATGTTGCATATGAAGTATAGGATGTTATACTAACATGTTTTGTTTCTCTAACGATGTATATATGAACTGCTTTTGGGTATCGTTGTTAACCCTTGTGTTGCAGTATGGCAGCAAATGTGGAAGTAGGTGATGCTATTAGCGTCAATGCAAGTGCTGGGCGTACAAATCCCCTACCACCGCCAGCCTTAGGCGAGGAACCCTCTGAGCATCAGTTATTACCTGGGGAGTTGAGCTTCGCTCAGTTTTTGGCATACCGACCCCCGATGTTCGAGGGAACTGAAACAGGGGAATTGGCTGAAGAATGGCTAGAGAGGATGGAACAGATTTTTGTGGCAGCTCCTTGTGCAAAGTCAGCTTGGATAAGGTTAGCGGAATTTCAACTGGCCAAGAAGGCATTGATGTGGTGGAAGACCACAGTGGTAGAGCAAGAGGCTCAGGGACAGGAAATTAATTGGAAGCTGTTCAGAACCCGGTTTTTGACCCGCTATTTTTCAGCTGCTGCACGACAGGCTAAGGAGGATGAGTTTACCAACTTAAAGCAATGTACCATGCCAGTATCGGACTACGCTCTTCATTATTGTTCTTTACTCCGATATGTGCCCCATATTGCTGCGAATACCCAGGCAAAGATGAGGAATTTCATGAAAGGTTTGAGGCCAGAACTGTATGACAGGGTGATCACTTATGGCCCTGCTTGCTTTGATGACGCCCTTTCACTGGCTGAGCTAGCCGAACTGGGAGTTGGCGCATATCCTGGTGCCTTGCCACCTCCAGTACCCCCTCAGAAATCCACTTCTGACAATTTGAGACCGAGGGGTGATCAGTTCAAGCCAAGGGGGAACGCATCGGCTTCGAAATTCAGTGGTAAGAGGCCTGAGAATCGTTGGAAAGGAAACCGTAGGAATGATGCCCCATCAGGAAGAGGACAGTCTCAGGGAGACAGATTCGGGAAGGTTCAGTGCACTCTTTGTGGGCAACCACATTTGACGAAAGACTGTGTAGGATGTTATGTTTGTGGCGACAAAGGCCACTTTGCTCGGCAGTGTCCCAACAGAGGAAGACAACAAGACTCTGCGGGGAGGCCTGCGGACAGAGCAGCACAGCACAGACCACCTTTTGCACCAAGACAGTATGGAGGTCAGCCCATGGGGCCACCTCAGGGGCAGGTTTATGCTTTGACGAGGGAGCAGGCTACAGCGGCTCCGGAGGCGGTTATAGCGGGTACGTGCCTTTTATTTACGCACCCTGCTTTTATATTGATAGACACAGGTGCGTCACACTCTTTTGTGTCGACGAGTTTTGTGGAAAGGTACCATATATGCACTTCTCCATCGCCCACGCCTCTAGTGGTCTCGACACCCCTGGAAGAAGTTTGATTGCTGATCAGATTGTCTATGAAGGCCTCGTTTATTTTGAGGGCAATGAACTGAGGTCAGACTTGATTGTCCTGGGAATGTCGGACTTCGATTGCATTATGGGCATTGATGTTTTGAACAGGTATCAGGCAGTTGTGGACTGCAGGCAGAGGACTGTCCGGTTCAGGTCTGACATGGAAGTCCAGTGGACATTCTATGGGGATGGTTCCCATTCAAAGATTCCGTTGATATCTGCTGTCAAGATGGCACAGTTATTGGAACAAGGCCATATGCGATATCTGATCTATGTTATTGATGTTACTGGAAAGAAGGAAGACTGGAAAGTCGAGGATGTGCCCGTAGTAGCGGAGTTTCCTGATGTTTTTCCGGAGGAGATTCCCGGATTCCCACCGACGAGAGAGGTCGAGTTTGGGATTGAGTTACTACCGGGGGCGTCTGCCATTTCTCGTGCCCCGTATAGGATGGCACCAGCAGAGCTAAGGGAGTTAAAGACTCAGTTGCAAGAGCTCCTTGATAAGGGCTACATACGCCCTAGCGTATCGCCCTGGGGTGCGCCTGTTTTATTTGTTAAGAAGAATGATGGATCGATGCGTCTATGCATTGACTACAGGCAACTGAATAAGGCCACAGTAAAGAACAAGTATCCACTTCCGAGGATCGATGACTTGTTTGATCATTTGCAGGGTACGAGGCTCTACAGTAAGATCGATCTGAGGTCGGGATATCATCAGATTCGGGTGAGGAAGGATGATGTTCAGAAGACGGCTTTCAGGACGAGATATGGGCACTATGAATTCCTGGTCATGCCTTTTGGGGTGACAAATGCCCCAGCTGTCTTCATGAGTTTGATGAACAGAGTATTCCAGCCGTATTTGGATCAGCTCGTCATTGTTTTCATTGACGATATACTCATTTACTCGCGGACTGAAGAAGATCATGTAAGACACTTGAGGACAGTACTCCAGATCCTTAGGGATCATCAGTTATATGCAAAGCTTAGCAAGTGCGAGTTCTGGTTGAACAGTGGTATTCTTGGGTCATGTTATATCAAGCAGTGGGATATCTGTAGATCCCAAGAAAGTTGAAGCTGTGATGGAGTGGGGTGCACCCACTTCTGTACCTGAAATACGGAGCTTCCTTGGCTTAGCAGGTTATTACCGACGTTTTGTCGATGGATTCTGTAACACCCCTAAAATCTCAATTACAAAAATTTGACAAAAATAATTTAAAGCTATTTTAAATGTTACTAAAATAATAATCTTAATATATTAAAAATGCATACATCAAAATAGACAATAAAAAGAAAAAAAAAGACAATAAAAGAAAGAGTAAACAATATAACTATTTATTGGAAATTATATAAAATCATTCAAAAAGTGAATACATATATTACTTGTAATATTAAATTTACATAAATAATTATATAAAAATATCTTTATATTCTTGAATATGAATATTTGATTTTTGGACCAAAATATTATTCATTAAAAACTTTACAAATAAAAATAAAATAAAAAAGTTTATGGATATAACTTGTACTTTATACCTAAATATACATACCAATAAAATAGATACAAGCATAATAAATAACTTAAACAATTATAAGTACCAAAAGACTAGTCAAGAAATTATTAGCAAAATGATTTATAAATTTTAATTGCTACTCTAAGATATGTACAAAAGTAGATAAATTCATTGTAAAACAACTTAAATATTATTAATAGAACAAAAACATATTAAATAATAAATATAGTATTTAAAGGATTAAAATATTAATTTTTAACTTAACACTTGTCACTTCTTGGCTAAGACACATGTCTCCCCAATTGTGGCTTAAGCCCTTCAATCTTGCCTATAAATACCCCCTCCCTTTCATCAGATTTCACTCACACAAGTTTCAGCTAGAAGTGTTAGCAAAATTATGAGAAAGTTTGGGTTAGGAAAAATATAGAAAATAGGGATAGAAGTGAGAAAATTATGAGTAAAATTACCAAAGCCTGTCCGAAAATTCCGAAAATATTTCACAACACTCCTCACACACCCAGATCATCTTCTGTAAAGGAGGTGTTCAAAAACCACAAGCTGATATTGCCCAGAAAATTCAAGAACACGAAGAACAAAGTGCTGCCAAAATTTCAGAAACCCATTTCAAGGTAGCATATTCAAGCTTCGATTTCACACCTTTTAAAATAGATTTCGAAAATGTTTTACAAACAAAAAGTGTTCCAAATATGTTTTACTTTACATATGTACCGGCCGTTGGTCGTAAAACTCATCGGAAACAGTATTTTCCGGGGAACGAATTACCATGGGTAATCATTTCGAAAACTCAAAATCTGGGCAACATCGGTTGCGAATTTCAAAACAGTTTCTATACGAAAGTTGTAGATCGGAATAAGGCGAACCTACTTTAAAGAATTCAGCCGCGCGTGGCCGCCGAAGCACGTCCACGCGCCGGCACGGAGGCGCATGTAACCCACGCGCCGAACAGTTTTGCAGAATTCCGGTCGGCGAACGTTGCTGGACTGATTTATGGCAGTTCTGGAAAGTGTCGTGAAGTTTCGAGTTAAACTTGATTTTTAATGAATTTTCCAATGTTTGATTAAAATTACCCGGATAAGTTTCGTACAAAAAATGATTCTTAAAATGTTAAACCATACCGTTAGATTGATAATCATTATAAATTACCTTATATTATGTTCATAGGATTGTTATTGGAATTTGAGTTCAAAATCGAGCCAATCAAGTCAAGATAGCGTAATGAGGTGAGGTGTATTACGGTTTTCTTTCTACATAGCTCCTTTGGCATTTGGCCTGGAACTTACTGTAAATGTTATTCAATATCGTACCTTCCATTTATGTTATCATGTTGTTCACTATAATGTTTCATTGATCATATTGTCCGCATATGAAAGTACGGCGTTTATCGCTAATCTATTCCCTTGAATGAATGAATGAATGAATGAATGGAGCCATGGACATGAGTCCACTGGACAACGTGGCCTCGGCCCGGAAAGTGAGTCCAATGAACAACGGATGAGAATCTGGGTATATGGTTCATCTGAACAACGCGCACCGTATCGGTCCGGAGAATGGTTCACCTCGGCTCGTAAATGAACGTTTGTATTGGATCGTATTCGAATACGTGGGGAAAAGTGCTACATCTAAATGTTGGGTGGGAGCCACCTCTTTAGCCCACGATATTCATTCTATTGTCCTAATTCGTCTTTGTTTCGTTGATCATATTTCCTGATCCGGATACGTGGGGAAAAGTGCTACACCTTAATGTCGGGTGGGAGCCACCTCTTTAGCTCACGATATTCCTTCTCAAGTCGTAAACGTCATCGTTTCATTGAAATATTATTTGATCGCAGTGTTATCTCTTGTTACATGACATATCATATCGACAGATTGCATTATTTGTTATTATATACATGAAAAGCTATTGTTATTCCCTCACTAAGTCCTTAAAGACTTAACATCTGTTTTCTTTTGTTATTTATCATGAGTTCCAGATACAGGAGAACGGGATCCAGGATCAGGGGATAATAAGGAAAATGGAAAATATTGGCTTATCAGCACTGATAGTATTTCTTCTTTGGTTAAGTATCAGATCATTAGAATGAGTTTGTCAGGATTGTATTTTGTTAATAGATATTATGAACGCTTCCGCTAACGAAATATAATTAATTGTTATGAACGCTTCCGCTAACGTCATATGAGTAATTATTATGTATGGATTGTTTTAAAGTAATACCCTTTATATTTTTATATAGTAGGGAATGTGGTACCAGACAAGGGATTATATATTTTGTGCCCGAGTCGGGTCCCACGGATTCTCTAAGATCGCTAAGCCGTTGACACAACTGACTCAGAAAGGAGTCCCGTTTTATTGGTCCGAAGCTTGTGAGGAAAGCTTCCAAGAATTGAAGCGTCGTTTGACTACGGCACCTGTATTGGTGATTCCTTCTGAGAATAAGAGGTTTGCTTTGTACACAGATGCATCACTGCAAGGTTTGGGCTGCGTATTGATGCAAGATAAGCATGTGGTAGCTTATGCATCGAGGCAGTTGAAGCCACATGAGGCTAGATACCCAGTGCATGATTTGGAACTGGAGGCCATCATTTTTGCCTTGAAGATTTGGAGGCATTACTTGTATGGTACGTCTTTCGCTATATATACGGACCATAAGAGCCTGAAGTTCTTATTCACTCAGGCAGAGTTGAATATGCGGCAAAGAAGGTGGATGGATTTACTCAAGGACTATGACTGTGAGATTGAGTACCATCCTGGTAAAGCGAACTTGATAGTAGACGCCTTAAGTCGGAAGGTGAAGAGTACTGCTGAGGATGCTATGTGTTTGTCGGCTTTGATGACTTCTTACTGCCATCTGGGCTATGATTTCGATGTGGACATGTCGCCTGTGCGAGTGTCGACCTTATTGGCAGAGCCAGACATATTTGAGGCGATCAGGAAGGCCCAGAGGTCGGATGATGAGGTTCAGAGGTGGACATCATTGGTACTTCAGGGTCAGCCATCCAAGTTCAGAGTGGCTGAGGATGATTCCTTGAGACTGGGCAACCGATGGGTATAACTGAATCAATAAACGAAAGTCCAACCATATCAGAATAGCTCGAGCCTGTCAAGCCTATAGGGTATCCAGACGGATGGACGTCGGCAAAGCGCCACCAACCCCAGGTCCTGACAACACATAATCATATAGGGATATCCAGACGGATGACATCAGCAAGGTGCCACCAATCCCTGTCTCAACAAATAATACCAATCAAAGGGGACCACGATTCCCTATGCCTATCGGGCCATGTAATGCCAACATAGTATCGCAGTACCAAATCCCCAATGTTCGATATCAGAATCCAAGAAATATCAAGGTATTCAAGGATATTGTTCAACGTGTATGTCATGCATCGATGTATGTATAAAAACTGATGTGTGTTAACAAAACATTTATTTTCATACATTGATGTGCAATTATGAATGCTATGAATGCCACATAATTTAAATAAAATCACGTAGCCACTTAAGTCGCATAATTCAACAACAAATCATATATCAAATGATACAGATACCTGTCGTATGTTACCCGATCGCAACATACCTTTCTTTCTCGATCTACAAGGGTACTTGAGCTTGTAGGGTCGACGTAGTCACTGTATATCAATATAAATTCACAATTCAATAAACCAATCATTAAAAATGGG
This sequence comes from Haberlea rhodopensis, assembly GCA_907163345.1. Classification (NCBI taxonomy): domain Eukaryota; kingdom Viridiplantae; phylum Streptophyta; class Magnoliopsida; order Lamiales; family Gesneriaceae; genus Haberlea; species Haberlea rhodopensis. The sequence goes on from CAJQUN010000447.1 coordinate 386,722, forward strand.
TTATCAATTTTAGTCACAGCTTAACCAATTTAGGGTAATTAAATTGATGCGATTACATCATAAATTAATTTGCTAAATTATTTTTCACCAATTCAAATTATTATTCAACAATTATAGTCCAAATTAACCGGTAATTATGGAAACAAAGTCGGAAAAATCGGATATCAAATTTTACCCAATTTTGCACACAGTTCACGCACGCATATCAGCCGATTCCGGCGACCTCCGGCGTCGGTAGAGGCGGCGACCGCTGTAGAAAGTTTCGTCCAGGTGCAAGGAAGAGATTCGGTGCTTTGGTTTCGTCCAATTCGTAGTAGATTCGAAGAAATCGAACCAAAAGTGCAGAAACCCTAACTGTCGCGACTTCGTTCGTTTCAGACCAAATCGAACCACTTTCGAACACCATATTTCGATTATTTGGTATGGAGAGATGTGCCTCTGAGTTGTGAACACGGTGGTAGGTCGGTATTATCGTTAGGTGGTCGGACGACGGCGAACGGAGCGGATAAGTACACGGTGGTCGGTGAATCGCGAGAGCAGTGTGTGTTTTCGCACCTTTTAGTGTGTGTCCGTGATATGTGTGTGTTTTACACGTTTTGCTATGTGTTTTACGTCCTACACCGATATATATTAATTCCCGACCAATTATGAATATCGGGATGTCACCGGTGTACTGGTGCATGTATATTACATATACAGTCCACACCTGACTTCGTGTCCTTATTTGAATCACAAAAATCTTTCGATGTAATGCAAATTTTATATTTATTAAATCATTTTAATAAAATTTCGGTGTTAATCCGAATATTCCAAAAATATATTTGTCATTCACCATGTTCTGACCCGACTGTCAATTGACATGTACAATGTCAATTTTTACTCTCATTAATTAGATTATATTCTCATTAATTAATTTCTAACTAATTAACAAAATATGTACAAATCTCTTAATTCTCATTATCAAATATCGGGATATCACATTTACAAAATGTTAAGTATGATATTGAGTTGTTATCAAATATAATATTCCCCGTGTTTATTCTCAACCATATGATTGACATAAAATAAATCACATAATTGTTGAGAAGCTAAACATGATTTCCGATAATACGGTACGAGGGCCTTACATATAACATTGTTATTACGCTCCATATGATCCCATCATATGAGTAGCCAATATATATGGCATTTCGACTCCATATAAGAGTCTCAGATATTATATTGCTGCACGCCTCTCATCAATACACAATCACGCATCAATGCGTTGGTATTCACCAATCCACTTCATACATAATCACAATAATGTATGAATGCAAAAATTAAAGTTTTTGTACGTCCCACGTACCTGATAATATCCAAAATAGATAGAGCTACCACCAGCAAGAAACCTTCACCCTGTTCGATGTCCGGTTGTATGTGACTGCACTACACACATATAAGATATTAGTATCAAACTATTTCATTATCTTATCATCAACATTCTTCATCAATTTATGATGAAAATACAATATCATACACTTATCCATGTAATAAATCGAAAATAACAAGAATTTGGAAAAAAAAACCATTTACCAGTCGATCGGTGACCGATAACCACCGATCGATCGCTAAGCATTCCGCAATCGATCGCCCAGCATGCTCGATCAATCGATCACTGCAGAAATTTTTTATCAACTTCGATCGATCGATCGGTGAGCCCTGTAACTCAAAATTTCATCATTTTGTTTTTTATCATTTTTCAACATCTTCCACCTTTACCAACAAATACATCACCCCATACTTCACTCCATTCAACCACAACACATCCAAACATCCTCATCCAACTTCTTGCTTCATATTACAACTTATTTCAACACAATTCATACTCAATCATAACATTTAGAAACAAAAATATTCCAAGAACAAATATCACACACAAAACTCCTTTATATTCAACAAGAAAGTAAGAATTTGATGCAATTAACTTACCCCAACACTTCCTTAAGCTTCCTATCAGAATTTCTTTTGACAATTAAGGAATAAGTTCAAGAGGAGCAAGAGAAAAACTTTGTGAAGCGATGAGAACATTTAACTTTTAGATTTTGATTTTAAAGAATCATATTTGCATCTCAATCCCTCAAATTTTGTCATTTCCCAAATTGTACCCCCTCCCCCAATTGCAAGTTAAGCATTTTCAATGTCTTAATTGCAAATGAGTCCTTAACTAATAACCAAGTTCAATTTGTTATTCATCTATTTTCTTATTATATTTTCATCTTCACTATCATTTCATATATAAATTATACATCCCTTAATATGTTAATTAACCATCACATTAACATAGGATAACACATTTGCACCAAAATAGTATAGTTTCTGCACAAAACACAAAACGCAACTCCAACACATCACTTCAAATTTTACTCTAAAACGAATTTTCCAAGAATATTCCTTTTGATTTCATTTATAATAATTATTTTAAATTCGATCTATTATCTATTTACAAATTTTATATTCAAATAAAGTTAATTTCTTAATTTATTTATTATAAATATTAACAATATAAATAAATAATTAATATATTAAAATAATTATTTTATTATTATTAATCATTATTTTAATTAGATAAAACATATTTTCATATTTATGTAACACATTAATAATTCGTGAAATATTATCTTCCATATTCAGTTTTCTTATTTGTAAATTTATAAATAATACAGTTAATTATAAAATATTTTTATCATACAAATCTTATATTTTAAATTATTACATACATTTTAAAATGTATTGCAAAAGGTTTATAGAAAAAGTGTTTTAGCGTAGAGCTACAGTGTCTCTCTGTGCTATTTTGGAGTAAAATACCAAAATAGCGTTCTCGTTGGAGTTGGCCTTATAATGCTGATATGAAAATGACAAAGTGGTGTGATCCTCACAAATAACCTAAACAAATTAATGCTAATATAATAAAAGTGGAATAATTATGTATGGAAATTCAAAAGAAATATAATGATATTTTGATTTAGCTGGTTAATTTATCATGTATCATGTTTTAAGTTTTACTTTTTATAAGTAAGTATGCACCAAATTATCAAATTTTAAACGAGTGTTGATGGTTAGTGTATGTTGCCGTTTAATTATATTTGATTTCAAGCAAGGTTTGATAGGTTTTCTTGTGTATATTCGAATCATTACGTGGTTCTGTTGATCATTTCTATAATAATAAACTTTTTTATTATTCAAAGTAGGAAATTATTTTAATTTTTTATTAGCAATAGTTTCATGCCCATATATCATTATTTAATTTTTTGTGCAATAAGATATATATAACTAACAATATACCGTATTAGGATCAACCGATATTATCCTGCCATAAGCCTTAACTTTTAATATATTGACAAATTTTATTTTTTTATTCTACGACTCGGTCTCACGTTTGTTAAACGACGAATGAAATAAGGGATTCGATACAAGTATCACATTTGATTAGACTTGTTATATCATAAACGATTAGTCATAGGAGCTCACAGTCCGATCAAATGTCGCGCATGTGTGAATACTATCCGAAGTATGAGATTTAACGGTAAATTTAAAGATTTGATTTCAATTGGTCAAAAGACGTAGCAAATTGGATTTTTATAATTTGACCGACATATTTTAACTGGGCCACCAGCATATGGGCCTCACCCAGCCCACACAATACGTTCTTCTAGGTTTAAAATAATTGGACAATTTCGGGCCGATAGCATTTGGTAAAAGATTTTTCGGCCCAATCACTCTAAAAAAAACTTTCAACTAGGTCCACTTTTAGTCAAAATGACCAAAGTAGTCTTCTGTCTTCCTTGAATAAAAAACCCTACTCTACAACTCTTATATCAGCCACATGTCCCAACCACCAACGCTAGTCGTCGGAAGTTGTCGCTCCTCCCATGGCGTCGGAGCTGTGCGCACTGGTCGCGAAGAAACAAAAACAAAAAGGTTGTGCAAGAAGACAAAATCATCTCATTCTTATGTTTATCATCTATTTACCGATTGATTTTGTTTTATATTTCAATTTTTTTGTAATGACCGTTTATAGATTTTTAATGTGAAACGTAAAAGTATAATGTATTTGAGATTCGATCAGTTATTTGAATGAAAATTTTATATTTATTATGAATTTCAATTTATTGTAATGATTGTTTGTAGAGTTTTACTGTAAAACTCAAAACTATAATGTATTTGAGATGTTCGATCAATCGTTTGAATGAAAATTTGAAAATGTAATGATATTGAAATCATTGGTGCATGCAATTTACATGCACCGACAACTCATGAGTCTATCGGTGCATGTAATTTACATGCATCGATATACTAAGTGGTGTATGTAATTTACATGCACCAACAATTCATGAGTCTATCGGTGCATGTAATTTACATGCAGCCATAAGTCTAAATGTGCATGTAAGTTACATGCACCACTGAGTCTATCGGTGCATGTAATTTACATGCACCGATAGACTCAGTGATGCATGTAACTTGCATGCACCTTTAGACTTAAGTGTTGCTTTCAGATTCAGTTTGCTATTTCACATCACGAGCCTTCTATTTCAGTTTGCTATTAATTTAAAAAAAATTAATGAGGAACAAATGTTTCATGTTCAAAATTATATATAAAAAGACTATGTTTTTGCTTAAATATAATATAGGTCTATAGGTGAATGTAATTTACATGCATCAATAGACTCAGCGGTGCATGTAATTCACATGCACCGACTTGTTAACATCTAACGAGGCATGTAATTTACATGCACGATAGGCGGTGATGCACTAATATACTATTGTTTTTTATCTAATTACTAAATAACAATGATCAAATCATAAAAATGTGAATTAATTTTTCATTCTATAATTTTTGCAATTGATCTTATAATAAATTAAAGATACAACATATTATTTTAGAAATTCAATCATATTTAAATGAAGGATATGCTTAACGTTTTTTCTTTACTGTTCCTACGAATTGCTTTTATCTATGTGGGGAGTATAAGATGTGTGGTACAGGGGTTGGGTGGTTTCTCAAAGAAAAAGTTTGCAGATAATATTATCATCGAGTCAATCCACATTTTTGCAGATATTTTTGTATCAAATACTTCGTGACATTGCCTACTTTCATTCTCATCGTGTCCTTCACCGAGACTTGAAGCCTCAAAATTTGCCAACGCAAATGTTTAGTCTATCGGTGCATGTACATGCACCACTATGTGTTACTTGCTTGTTGATCTTATAATAAATTAAAGATACAATATATTTGATGTGGTGGGAAAATTATACCACATCAGGTAAAATCAGTGCCCGAACAAGAAAGTGCCCGAATAGGAAAATACCCGAAGAAGATGATACTCTGCTCGGTCCACGTAGTCAAACAGTGATATAAGACCCGGTCATAGCGGATATTCAACCCGGATTTCTCGGATATAATATGCCATATACAAAAGAGCTATTAGTGGAGGCAATTAGTGGGGTAGTTAATGGGAGTAATTTAGTGGCTAAGTGGTAGGAATTATGGGGAATTAGTGGCCAAGATTAAGGCTTAAATGGAGGGTCCAATTGTTAAAAAGGGGGATCTACGGCTCAAGACAGAGAGGGCGGACTTCTTTTGGTTTCCTTTATAATATTTTCGTGGGATCCTTCTCAAAGGGGCTTCCTTTTGACTTATTTTTGCCTCATTCTTGTAGGCGAACAGTGTAAGAAATATTGTTGATAGTGGAGTTTTATACTGGACTAGGTCCCGTGGTTTTTCCCTCGTTTTGGGGGGTTTTCCACGTAAAAATCATGGTGTATCCTATTTTATTTTCTATTGCACCTACTTTACCGAATATAGAAAATAACGGATCACATCATTGGCGTCGTCTGTGGGAACATCGAGCTAAGGCGTTGAAGTTGAAGGTTTGCTTCTGACATTTTAGAATTATCTTGACGAGGTCAAGAGATGAGGCATAGAGTCGGAGGATGGGAAATTAGATTGGAGGAGCCGATGATATTTGGTGATAAAATTCTTATCTCATATTTAAATTTGCTCATTATTTATGTGTGTCAGGGGTGTATGATCTACAGGGGCTGAAAAAAAATTAACAATCATGAAGACAAACGACCAGCTTCACATCTTGAGTAGATGATTTGCAAAGAGTTTCAAAGAAACTAAGCAAATTTGTTAAATCAGTGGAGGGGCGGGACAATGATCAAGAATACTGATTCTTTTTACTCTTCAGCCACCAAGAATTCTATGATTTTATATTTGTGCCTCCCCCTCCCCCCTAAATCACTACTTACATAATTCCTTCTGTTGATTTTGCATATGGGTTCTAATCATTTGATTCTACTTACAATTCTGAAGTAGCGAGATCTTTCACATGACGAACATGGGTTGTTGCTTGAAAATCCTTCATAACGCTCGGAGAGTTTCTGGATCTCCACCTGGGTTTCGTGGAGTTGTTCCTTGAAGCTTTAATAGCTGTGCCAAAATCAAGGATCGGATGTTATTTTGAAATATGTGATATTGAAGTTTTGGTTCTCTCTAGTGCAGCCTAACTTTGGCCGCAAATTATGAAAGTGTAAAGCAGGGATAAAAGACGTGGGTGGCTATGCCATTCTGCGCTCCACCAACATCCATGCATTTCCAAATATATGATGCTTTATTTTCGAGAAGCTCAAACACTCGGTTGTCATATTGATTTTCTCATATGGATTCATGTTCAGGGTACTGAGAGGATAATGGCAAAAAACTCCTGCAATAAGGGATGAGAACAGCAGTTAAATTGGTTCATCACCAGATATCATGGCTTCAATCGTAGGCCAGGGTTTCAGAACTGATTCTTCCTGATCATCATCAACAGTAGTCGACATGTTTATTAATTACGCAGAGGATCAAGTGCATGCAGTGATTGTGTTTTTTTTATTTGGGCTTGATCCTTCTCTGGTTCTGCATACAAATCTTGATCTTTACATAGCAGTTCTTGATAACAAATAAAATGATTTACTTTTATTGATTTTTCTTTGCGCTACAGATTACACCATTTCAGCAAACAAACTCTCTATGGGAACCTCAACAATGCTATAGAGAGAATTTTGGAGGGTTATATCGACATTTGCTTATCAAAGTTTGGGAAATTAAATACTTATCCTTTTATGGAATTACACCAGAATACTCAAAAAAGAGGTTGGATATCGTTGGATGTGATATTGTTGTGCATAACGGGGGCACTCTCTCCATTTCCCAGGGCAAGAAAATATGGCAAGAATCAATCTTATTGATTTCGTTGATTTCTTGAAGCATCTGTTGCTGGATAGCCACTTCAAAAGATAAGTCTCACATGCATTTTATCTAATTATACCAATATACGGTGGTTTTCAAGCTCTTATATGATGCATTGCTTATATTAATTTTTTATGTGACTAAGTTGCTCATACTTTAGTTTCATGTTAGCCTTTAGAAATTGGTGCAGGCTAATTTCATTAATGAGAGCAGGTTATACATCAAGTTGGGGAGTTAATCTACCCCCTCAAGCATCAGGTCAACCTTAGCGCACGATAATTCGGACGTGCAATCTAGCATTAAGGCCCTGTTATTGGTGCTCGGGATGTTCGAGTACGTTCTATTATTGGTGCTCGGGATGTTCGAGTACGATCTATTATTGGTGCTCGGGATGTTCGAGTAAGTTTTATTATTGGTGCTCAGGATGTTCGAGTACGTTTACTATTGGTGCTCGGGTTGTTCGAGTATGCTCTACTATTGGTGCTCGGGTTGTTCGAGTATGCTCTATTATTGGTGCTCGAGATGTTCAAGTACGTTCTATTATTGGTGCTCGGGATGTTCGAGTATGTTCTATTATTGGTGCTCGGGATGTTCGAGTACATTCTATTATTGGTGCTCGGGATGTTCGAGTACATTCTATTATTGGTGCTCGGGATGTTCGAGTGCGATCTATTATTGGTGCTCGAGATGTTCGAGTACGTTCTATTATTTGTGCTCGGGATGTTCGAGTACGTTATATTATTGGTGATCGGGATGTTCGAGTATGTTATATTGTTGCTCGGGGTTGCGAGCTTATTTTATTTATTGTCCGTTGTTGGCGGGTTAAATACAGGATCGTGATGTTTGGTCTGTATTTGAACCTAAAACGTGACTAAGTGATTGTTGCTCGGGGTTGCGAGCTTATTTTATTTATTGTCCGTTGTTGGCGGGTTAAATACAGGATCGCGATGTTTGGTCTGTATTTGAACCTAAAATGTGACTAAGTGATTGTTGCTCGGGGTTGCGAGCTTATTTTATTTATTGTCCGTTGTTGGCGGGTTAAATACAGGATGGGGATGTTTGGTCTGTATTTGAGCCTAAAACGTGACTAAGTGATTGTTGCTCGGGGTTGCGAGCTTGTTTTATTATTGTCCGTTGTTGGCGGGTTAAATATAGGATCGCGATGTTTGGTCTGTATTTGAACCTAAAATGTGACTAAGTGATTGTTGCTCGGGGTTGCGAGCTTATTTTATTTATTGTCCATTTTTGGCGGGTTAAATACAGGATGGGGATGTTTGGTCTGTATTTGAACCTAAAACGTGACTAAGTGATTGTTGCTCGGGGTTGCGAGCTTGTTTTATTATTGTCCGTTGTTGGCGGGTTAAATACAAGATCGGGATGTTTGGTCTGTATTTGAACCTAAAACGGGACTAAGTGATTGTGGCTCGGGGTTGCGAGCTTATTTTATTTATTGTTCGTTGTTGGCGGGTTAAATATAGGATCGGGATGTTTGGTCTGTATTTGAACCTAAAATGGGACTAAGTGATTGTGGCTTGGGGTTGCGAGCTTGTTTTATTATTGTCCGTTGTTGGTGGGTTAAATACAGGATCGGGATGTTTGGTCTGTATTTGAACCTAAAATGCGACTGATGTTATTGAGCTCGGGGTAGCGAGCTTGTTCGGTTTACTCGTTTGATCGGGATGTTCGGTCCACGTTTAAACATAAAATTACCATCGTTCACTCGTGGGATCGGGATGTTTGGTCCACGTGTAAACATAAAATTACCATCGTTTACTTGTGGGGTCGGGATGTTTGGTCCACGTTTAAACTTAAAATTATCAATGTTATTGAGCTTGGGGTAGCGAGCTTGTTCGGTTTACTCGTGGGATCGGGATGTTTGGTCCACGTTTAAACCTAAAATTGCCTAAGTGGTTATGCTCGGGGTAGCGAGCCTGTTCGGAATATTTTTCGAGTCCGATCATATTTATCTGCTCGGGGTCTTCGAGTATGTTCTATTGGTTTCGGGATATTTGAAATGTTTATCTATCTGATCGGGATGTTTTCCCTCGAGCTCGGTTATCTTTATTGTTTTGGGATATTTCTTATTCCAGCCGAGATTTATTTGCTCGTGATAACTATTATATCTTGAAGATTAGTTGAGCTTTATTTGCTCGGATACTTCTGGAATTCAGACAAGCTCTACTCCCTCAAGATATTTATTATTTCAGACGAGCTTTATTTGCTCGGGATGTATTTTATGCTCGGTTCTCGGGAGGGATTCTTTATTTGTGTTTCAGAAGTTCTGGATGGTTATTAATGTGATATTCAATGAGCTTGAATGTATTGTTTTTTGTACTCAGAACGAGCTTTATTTGCTCTGAATATTTCTTATACTGGAGTTCGAACGTATTTTACCTGCTCGGGATGCTCATTTATTATCTCTGAAGCTCGGTTATATCTTACGAGCTTTATGTGCTCAGCCTTGGGTTGCTCAAGATATTTCTTATTTCAACCCGAGCTTTATTTGCTCGTGATAATTATTTTATCACAAAATTAGTTGAGCTTTATTTGCTCGAAGTGTTTTTTATTGGATAAATTCAACCCTCAAAATTCACAAGTTTCGAATAATACACAGAACGACAACTGTGATTTTACTCGATGTATATAAACCAATATCTCGACTTCGCTCATCTTGCTTTACTTCAGAGGGGTGATGTGATGTGGTGGGGAAATTATACCACATCGGGTAAAATCAGTGCCCGAACAAGAAAGTGCCCGAACAGGAAATACCCGAAGAAGATGATACTCTGCTCGGTTCACGTAGTCAAACAGTGATATAAGACTCGGTCATAGCGGATATTCAACCCGAATTTCTCGGATATAATATGCCATATACAAAAGAGCTATTAGTGGAGGCAATTAGTGGGGTAGTTAATGGGAGTAATTTAGTGGCTAAGTGGTAGGAATTATGGGGAATTAGTGGCCAAGATTAAGGCTTAAATGGAGGGTCCAATTGTTAAAAGGGGGGATCTACGGCTCAAGACAGAGAGGGCGGACTTCTTTTGGTTTCCTTTATAATATTTTCGTGGGATCCTTCTCAAAGGGGCTTCCTTTTGACTTATTTTTGCCTCATTCTTGTAGGCGAACAGTGTAAGAAATATTGTTGATAGTGGAGTTTTATACTGGACTAGGTCCCGTGGTTTTTTCCTCGTTTTGGGGGGTTTTTCACGTAAAAATTCATGGTGTATCCTATTTTATTTTCTATTGCACCTACTTTACCGAATATAGAAAATAACGGATCACATCAATATTATTTTAGAAATTAATTTTTTATTATGGATGAGTATATAATATATGATAAATTATTCTCATAACAAAAGTATATTATTTTTCAAATGATAATATCTTACACATGCGTGACTTAACTATGAAGTGTTATTTGTGATCGTCTTTAACACTTATTGTACGATACTGGTTTATTATGTAATTTGAGAACCAATGCAGATGTTGAGTCTATCGGTGCATGTAATTTACATGCACCGGTAAACTATCGGTGCATGTAAATTACATGTACTGGTAGACTAGCGATGCATGTAATTTACATGCACCGCTATGTGTTGCTTGCATGTTTAAGCTTGTTAGTTCTTTAACTTTGATTTGGGAAGATAAGATAGTGCTACATCACTGATATATTGTCAGGAATTTGATATACGCATTATTTATGTTATTATAGATCTTTCCACTAATGTAGTGACATGATGTCTGAAAGTTTAGAAATGAAAACAGTATGTAAACAAATGCAAATGGAATTTTAGAGTCTATCTTTTATTTGGTATGTTGTACATAAACAAATGAAAATGAAAAAAAAATAAATCAAAACCTTTGGAATGAGATGATATGTTGTTTATCTTTTCCAAATTTGCTAAAAAAAAATTGTTTACGTAAAGAGACATTTTAACAAACACATAATGTGTACCAAAATTGAAATAAAAGTTCAATGTTAATTAAATCCAAAAATACCATAAAAACAGCAAATCAAATTGAAACAATATGTCGATTTTCTGTGATTGGAGAATAATGACACTTGGCAAAACGAAAAGGAGTCGTCGCCTCCACCGTAACACCGCCACTGCTCCATACTCATCGCCTAACCACCATTGCTGATTTCCCAGAACACGTGACCATCACCAACTCTCACGACGATGAAGAGATAATTCAACTGTGGGTATTTTAGGAATATTAAATGACTAATTAGATTAGGGTTTCATAAAACTGGACTTAGTTGAAAGAAGATTCTCACAAGATGTATTTAGTTGAAAAGAAAAAAAATTGCTAGATTTAGTTGAAACATGTTTTGAAAAATGGTACCTATGTGTGATTTCCTCTAAAATAATATCATGCTCACACGTTGGACCAACTTTATAAATAGCTCCAAAAGACACGTGTCAAAATCCCCATGATCACAAGAATGTGGCCAGCCATGTCCACCGTCGGTGATCGGCGGAATCTCCTGGCCCACGATGCCGACGGCCGGTTCCTACCACCTAGTACTTTTTCACCTTTGTATTAGAGGCAAGTTTGAATGGGTAGGCCTGAAAATAATCATTCAACCCACTGTGTGCAGGTTGCTAAATTGTCAAACAACAGCTGCACAACAAATATACAAAACCACGCGGTTCGGATGGGTGCGGGTGTAGGTGGGTGCGGGCGAACCTATTAAATAGAAATCAATACAATTAGTGCATTTTACAAATTTTTAAACTAAGATATTTACTGACGATTATAAACAAATAGAATAAAATTAAATACAATGATAGAACAATATTAATAATCAAAATTTAAAATCATGTTTACAGAATATATGAAACATAATTATCAAATCTTTTGCAAATGAAATTCAAATATAGTTAAAACTATACATTATCAATCATATCATTGTCATCCTAAAAATTTTATATTTCAAATCATGTACTAAAACTGAAAATGTTATCTCACAGTATAAAACAAAAAATATAATAAATTAAAGCATCAAAATCTTCTGTCATCAAATCGAAATATCAATAACTTTAATCATATAATTGTACAAAAGAAAACAATAAATTCATAAGTTTCAAAAATAGAAATAATATTTCTTATTACTACAAGATGAAGTTTTCAAAATAAAAATTTTAAAAAAATTCTTTTTATTATAAGATTCATAAGGAAAGAACTTGAAATCATTAATTCTCAATGAATCAACAAATTTTTTAATCGACTAAATATTTATATTAAAATATAAGTACAAGTAAACTTTTAAACTACTATTTCGTAAACCCTAAATTATTTAATTTTATAATTAAAGAAATATTTAATAAATAAAAATACGGGCGGATTGTGTGTGTATGCGGGTAAAGGTGAAACAATCAACTATCAACATAATGTTGGTTGCTTAATTTTCAACTGAAATATTTTTTTTCAAAAGTTAAAATGCGGAAATGGGAGGGTGAATGTGGTTTAGGCGAGTGAGTTGGGTTTTGCGGTTCTTTTATACACCCCTCTATAAAATCTAAGGAAGTTCTTAAATGCAACGAATATGCCCATGTATGAATCAATTCAGAGAAATAACTAAATCATATATGTCAAATAAGTTTAATCAAATTATAATAAATCCATGTTCTTACATTAATTTAACTGTGGGGCTAGGCTCGATCTATATAACTTTTTTACAAGAATCTAGTTTAAGATTTTGTTTAATTATACTGAAATCAAAGTACAAAACAAAACGACCCTCTTTCAAAAGTACAAAATATAATATTAATTAATACAAGAGGCTGTTCAACTAAAGTGAGATTATTATATATTTTTTCATAATGAAAGGTAAATTCAGAAGGAAATAATAGATTTCTATTAAAATATAGTTTCTAGATAACACTTTTATATCATTTCCTTTTAGATATAGAATTTTTGGTTTTAGATAATTTTCTTATTTCCCCTCTCTTTCTCTCTCTACCACTTTTGGGTATTTTCTTCATGTTTTGTGTTAAAACTTATATATGGTTATATATTTTTTGAAATCATATTATTTTGAAACAAAATCAAATTCTTACAATATTATATGGACACATGTGTTGTGATGGCTTATAAACTACGAAGATTAAATATTTTTTGTAATTATGATAGACCAAGTTTAAATATAAAAACAATATAAAATTAATTTTTTTATATATATATACTGTATTCATCGTGATGTTTGTAATAATAATATTAGCTAAATATTACAAGTTTGAAATCGTCCATTCCACTTTGTAGAGTATTTCTTACTATTTAATATGATAGAATATGAGAACTAATTATTTTACGAATTGATATTTGTTTTATTATTATTTTAAAATATAATTTTTTAAATTTTTTACATTTATTTGATATTTGTTTCTTGTATGTGTTTGAATTATTTTGAGAAAGAAGCTTTATTTATATATATATATATATATATATATATATATATATATATATATATATAATAATGTTAAGATTTTATTCCATATTTTTAATAAAATACATTGACATCCCTTCTCAAAATAAAATACTACGTAGATTTCATCCTATTTAAGGCTGGCATCGCCCAATCATCATTGCCGAGCAGCAGCCTTCTGTCGTTCTCGAAAAAAAAAAAGCAGCAGGCTTCTGTATATTCTTTGTTCCCGAAAAAAGTGGTCAACGTGTAATTTATGCCAATTTTCAAAGAAAATACAACTGGGATTCTTGGATTTTGAGTACTTATTCACTTTCCTTTTTTTCTCAAAAACCTTTCTTCTTTAAATCTCCCCAAGATTCTTACAGTATCTCACTTCCTCTTACATCTAAACCGTCAGTCTGAACTTTGAGGGATAAATTTTGAAGATTTGTAACAATGGATCAGAGCTTCTTGTGGCCCTTGAAGCACACTGAGCACAGAAGAATCACCAACAAATTCATCAAACCTCCCTCTAAACAGAAGCCCAGAAAGCAAATTAACCCAGAAGCCACAAATTTACAGAAGCAGAAGAGTTTTCATACACCCAGAACTGTACGATTATCAGTTACTGACCCAGACGCCACAGATTCCTCCGACGAAGAAGAAGTGTTTTTTCAAAGAAAACGTGTGAGAACATATATAAGTGAAATCAAAATTGTTCCTGAAGTCAATACTAATTGTACCAGTGGAAGGAATAAAACTGTACAGATTCCACAGCCGAAACCAAAGCCCGTGAAGCTGAAAGGCGTTCCCGCGGTCTCCGAAGGCGGTACCCGGAAGTTCCGTGGTGTCAGGCAGCGGCCATGGGGCAAGTGGGCGGCGGAAATAAGGGACCCTTCGAGAAAGGTCAGGCTTTGGCTGGGTACTTACGACACGGCGGAAGAAGCGGCGATGATTTACGATAACGCCGCAATAAAACTGCAGGGCCCGGATGCTTTAACCAACTTCTCAACTCCACCGCCGCCGTATTCGCCGGAGATCGATGTGCCGTCAGTTTCCGGCTACGATGCCGTTGATGAGTCGCAGATTCTATCTTCACCAACATCTGTTCTCCGGTTCAGAAGCTTCACTGAAGATAATGAAACCACTAATTCTATAAATGGTTTGGATGTTCAGTCATTAGATAATTCAAACAGAGATTTTAAGCATGTTTCAGATAACTGGAACGATGGCCTTCTGCCGATGGACAGTTCATTTTTGGAACAATTCTTCAATTTTGAACCTCAGGATCAGACATTACTTGATAAATCACAGGATTTTTTCAGTGATTTAGTGACTTTGGATGACACCCCAGAAGCAAACTTTGTAGGGTTGGACGATTCGTTTCAAGATTTTGGTTCATTCAATTTGGATGATTATTTTCACGATGTTGGTGATTTTGCACTTCTGGCTTTACGATGAACACCGGTTTTCCATTGATGGACAATTTTTTATTTTTCTTTTTATGATATATTTATATATTTTCTGAAATTTGTTTAATGAGACACATTTCTAGCATTAAAATATATTTTACCCTTTAAATTCACGTTTTCTTTCCAATAATAAATAAATTATATTGAGTGATTATTCGAAAAGTCAAAAAACACAATATTCTTTATGTAAAATTCAATATTTTTTTAAAAAAATCGTATATCCTTAAATCAGAGTTACATGATTTTCATTCTTATTTCATTTTGAGAGCATTTATATTTGTGATCCAAATATATGTAATTTTAAAGATTATTAATTTTAATTAACATTGAGCTTTTTTAAAAAAAAAAATTATTTTCATTTTTACCAAAGTTGAGAATTTGCATTGCTGTGCTCATTTTCAACATTCAATAGGAGTATAGGATTATAGGTGATTGTCGACTATTTTTCTCACATTTTCTGAATAATTGAAGAGATATTCTTGTCATTGTCCACATGGTACTCTCCGGGTTATTTAATTAAATAACCTTAATTAAATAAACAAATAATAAAATAACCTCAAAATTTAACAAATTTAAAAACTAACCTTAGCCACCAACTCAGTTGGCGTGTTCAATGTGTCACGCCAACTGAGTTGGTGTGACCATAATTGGCGTGACCATTGTAAAATAATGGTCACGCCAACTGGGTTGGCGTGACCATTGTTTCACGGCAACCTGTTGAGTGACTTTTCAGTTGGCGTGAATTGGTCACGCCAACTGAGTTGGCGTCACATGTTGAACACGCCAACCCAGTTGGCGACTAATGTTACTTTTTAAATTTGTTTATTTTTCAGGTTATTTTTATAATTGTTTATTAAATATAGGTTATTTAGATAAATTCCCGTACTCTCCTTTATTTATTTATTTATTTTTTCGAAACAGGCTTTCTCCTTTTGAACAACAATAGGTATCATTGATATTAGCAATTCCATAGCAGTACCATGTTATCCTAGAATAATGATACGTGGTCTCTTATATATTTGTGTATAAGATAATAATGTGTGTCGGAGTTGATAACACATGTTGGTATCATAAAGAAGTATGATACTATTTAGGGAAGAATAAGAATTCGATTTAAATGAATTTTCTGACCGAATTGAATAAATAAAAATTTCGGCTTCGATTCTGTCGGTGAACGAATTAACCGATTGTTACTACACTCGTACCTTTCTCATAACAAATGTAGGCGCAATTTGCGGTTTTTCTAGTTTTAAAGTCCGGTTCAGCGGCTAAATAGCGTGAATTTTAAACTTTTGAATATTGACATGAAAAGCATTTTAAGAAATGGCGATAACGATATTTATTTTCCCCACTTTTCTTAATCACCAATCAAGATATTTCCATTTATTTTTTAATTAATTTTGGATATTCAAGACAATTCCTTTTATTTATAATAAACATTTGAATGTCGGTCAGTCTTTTAAATTTTTAGGGTGCCGAAAGAAATTGCTAGGAAGTCAATAATTCAACTGTACTAAGAAAATTACAGAGTTCAGGTTGAAACTTGTAGGGAATGACTCATAATTAAAGCCATTTTAGGGGATTTCATCACACAATTAGGGTGGATCTAACGATCCAAAATAATTTAAAAAATAATAAATTTTTTTCATGATGTTTTGTGGTAAAAATAAGCCCCGAATACTGTTACCACTTTCTCCCCAATCAAAAAATTTGGTTTAAAAATTATAATTTGATTAAATCAAATAAGTAATAAGATGCTTAACTAATAAGATGCTTAATACTTAAAAATAATTTGATGAATATAGGTAATAAAAATAATGTATAATATTTTTCACTCGAGAGATTTGATTTATTGTTTTCAAATTTTTTCTGAAAAAAAATTTGATTTATTGTTGATATACAATATCCATAAATAGCCTATGCACAAAAAAATAATATGTTATTGTGAAAAAAATTTCAATTTATTAAAATACTTAGAAAAACCTGTGATCTTATGTAATAATGCTGATAAAAAACATTATAGCCCTTCTAAAAAAACAAAATTATAGCATAATTGTATATATATAGTAATCATCAAGAATTCTTGTCATTTTGTGACACGTGTATAGTGTAAAATCAATTATGCGTGCATGTTTGCAAACTCGGACCGGATATAAAATCGGTGTTATTACTAGTTACAAATTTGATCGGTTCGACTGATTGAACCAGTGATGACGTCACCATTATATAATATATATTTTATTTTTTGTAAAATACATATATCATGTATTTGTTATAGTTTCAAGTTCTTCACAATAAAAAATGTCACTACACCAACTTTACATGTCAAACTTGAAAAATCAGATCAAATCGAATGTTCAACATAAAAGAAAAACAATAAAACATCTAAAAAATAACAAGCAACCAAAAAAGAACAATATCCCAAAATCATAAGAAAAATGTAAAAAAATATGAAATGATTCATATATTTTATAATTTACGAGAAACTAAACATATTTATATATAATATACAAGATATATTTATGGAATTATTTGGATTTTTTGATATATACATAAATATTATTTTGTAATTATTTCAATAACAATAAATTATATGTAACATATATTTGTTCTAAAAATTTGATTTATAATTTTAACAAAAAAAAAATTAAAATTTTTTAAAAGAAAGAAAAAGGAAGAAATAGTTTGTTCAATCGGTCGTCCGGTTCATCGATTGAACCGATTTTCGAGCGATTCAATCGGTTCCCACCGATTTTTTAGAAGGATGGTTTCATATGGTCAATTGGACCCAATCAAGCACCGATTACTGGTTAAAACGGTTAAATCGGCATGTTCGATCCGATTTCTAAAACACCGATCCTCCCTGACATTTTATTTGCAACATTCTCTTTCTATATAGCAATTATCTTAAACTAATTATTATTTAAAAAAGAAAAAAAGACATTGCAATGTCCGCCGCAGCTAAAATTCAGGTATCCGTTGCTAACTGCAGTAGACACATGTTTTTCAAGCCCAGCCCTTTAAAGTATTTTGAAAATATTTTGAAAATGCAGTATTTTTGAAAATATAATTTTTTTGAATTAATTTTAAAAAAACCCTGGATAAAGTGGCTAAAATGATATACATATATTTTTTTTATCTAAAGAGAATAGAAACAGAAGAAAATAAACTAAATTTGTTGCTAACTTCTGAGTTTTGACATTTGGCTTAATTGTTTTAAAATAAAAATAAAAATCTAGCTGCTCATTACTTTTTAACAAAATTATTTTTTATAAGGAATAAATAAATGCTTTTCTAGCTTAAGTATGCTTGTTTATCCAATAGGGCCCGTAGCTTTTAGAAAATTTTAAATTTTTGTTATGGGTTGTATGATTATGTAAAAATTGAATAATTGTGCTTCCAACTATAAATAGTAACATAATTAGGTTGAATTCAATTCATCTAGTATAGGATAGAAGAAATAATAAAGAAGCAAACACCGTACATGAATCTCTCAAAATACGCGAGGTCGGGAATGGCTGGACATTTAAATATTTAAGGGTATATCATCATACTCATTTATTAATATGGAAAAATACTTATATAAATCCAGTTTAGACTTAATTTATGAACCAAATCAATATGATTAGTATATAATGATTGATGTGTTAGCTTATGTTTTTTCCAATTTAAAAGATGTGTATTTTAATATTACTTGGTGTATAAATGAGAGCCAAATCCGATATATACAAAGTGTTTTCCATTAATAGGTCGTGCAAAGCAAACGTTCCATTGAGAAAGCTATTTATGCCAATTATCCAATTATTATGTCTCAAAACTCAAATCATATAATTGAATCCCAGTTTTTGTTAAGGGTAAACTCACTTAAAATCACTACATCCAAACATAACTTTAACATTCCTCCATATATCAAAGATTCTTTATTCTAACTCCCTACCATATTTCTTTTCTTTGTTCCAACTCCCTACCAACCTCAAAAGTCAAAAAATCCCTTACTTTAATTGCATAAAACTCCCTAATGCTTTTAGGATTTTTACAAAAAACACCAAATGTCTCATTTTTTCTAATAAACAACTCCAAATAAGGGATACGTAAATGCAGGGCCTTAATGAATATGAGATCCTTCAGTTTCTGTCATCTTGAGAGAACCCAACAGAATACTTTTGCAAATGACTCACAGTTCATGATAAATTTAAGCCCTAATATTCCCTTATTATGTAAAATTAAATTATAGGCCCATCATGCTTCCGTATTACAATAAAATTTAACAAACTGAAATATATCATTTTGACCATAACGGCACCGGATGAGGTGGGTTGCAAAGCCACCAGTCGCAAACTTACTGCTTCCAGACTATTTTACGAATGTCTCCTCACCATCCAACCTCAGCTCTCAGGCGAGGTTAATCTGCCAGTTATCCGACTCCTTCAGAAACCGCACAGCACAGTCCTAATTTGTTTCCTACCTTAGGGTGTAAGGTATAATCAAGATATAAGAAATATTTAAAGAAATATGGAAGCTAGATGGGCAACATCCTTTATTTATTATGGAAATACTTATATATCTATTACATTAAAACGTCTCCTTTTGGGAGGAGACGAACTTCTTTAGCCTCTCATATAGATGAGGCCTGACTTAAGAATACATAAACTAAAACCAAACAGAACAATATTACAAACGATAAAAGAAAGAAAGAAAATATTACCAAGCTATGAAAGTTGAAGAATTACAAAGCTTGGAGACTACAATTTTTATTCTCAGAAAACTATGGAGAATTTTCGATATCCTTAGCTTACTGAATGAGTGCCCTTATATAGGCATGAATTCGGACTTCAACTTCGGATTCCAAATCTTGATAATTGTTAGGTGCTCCCGTGAGTGCGCCTTAACTTTCACGTGGTTTGGCATCTTTGTCTGGTTATGCCAACTTTTTCTTGTGAATGGTCCATTATTTTGTCTGAGTGCGTTGAACAGTTACCACACTAATTTTTAACGGTCCACACATTTTCCTTTGTCAGGGAATCTTTACATTATTGGTTTTTGGTCTCCCTATTTTACCCCAGAGGTGTTGGGTTGATTTGACGGTTCAGATTGTGATAACCTCTGACCCTAAACATTCGCTAGAGCTTGTACATCCTCAAGGAATGCATCATCTTCAGCACTTGTGACAGGGGTACTTGAATTCATTGCCTCCGGGTTAGATGAGCTCAATTCTCTAAACACTCCTTTTTGCACCGTTGGAGGTGCAGCCTGGAGGATGGGCCCTTTCAAGACTTCAAACAAACTTTGATGGTCCCGAAAACAAGCTCGTATATGATCAGTAACAAGTTCGTGATCTGCTCGTTGAAGTCATCCTGCGACCCCCGTATTGAGACAAAGAGTCCCAAAGTCTCGTTCCAGGATCTACAGGTTTTCCATGAGATTCCTAACTCGTTTGAGGGTATCGTAGCAATGTGTCACTCCATCTCGTGTTAAGAAATCTGTAAGAATATTTTTATCAGATTTCACAATGACAATATCATAATCATAATATTGACATTCAGCTTGTCATCATAAAAGTCTAGCCTTTTCTGGTTTTGATTCAATTTTATTTTTTAGAAAATACATAACACTATATTATCTATTTTCAAGCTAAATTTCTTTGCGAGTAAAAATAATGGCCATTTTTAAAAGCCTTTCGAACTGCAAAGAACTCCTCCTCGTTGATATGCCATCGGATTGCTTCACTGTCCGTGAAGAGACCGCTACAATATCTGCATGGCATTTCTCCATTTGGTGTGGCTTTCATAAGTACTGCATCCCACCAATGATCACTGACATCTGTGTATAATACCAGTTCATCCTCGTCGTTTGGAATTGCAAGCTTTGGTAGCTGCATGCAAACTTCTTTAAGCTGTTTGACAGCTTGTCTGTGATCTTCATTCCACTCGAACTTGACATATTTTTTGAGTAGTTGACTGAACACTTTCCTGTGATTTGCTAGATTATTGATGAACATCCCTGCAAAATTAACAACTCCCAGAAAACTCTGAAATTGTTTTAGATCCTTGAGGTAGTCAGGATACCCTTGCACCTTTTCCACAATATGATTCTGCAAGATGATTCCAGATTCGTTGATCTCAATTCCAAGGAATTCGATCTATCTAGTTGCAAAAACTGCCTTCTTTTCGGAGAGCACTAGTCCTTCCTTGTAACAAACATCTGAAAATATTTCCAAATGTTTAAGATGCTCTTTCATATTTTTTGACGCTATGATGTGGAGAATGCTGTGAACTTTCTGCTAGCTTCCTCCATCTTAATCTGGTAAAATCCAGACTTACAATCGAACTTAGAAAATATTTTGGCATTTTTGATTCTATTAGCCAAATGTTATCTGCTTGGGATAAAATATCCGTCAAAATCTAACATGTCTTTGATTCATTTGTAGTTGATTACTAATCTTGACTTTCCTCTTTTGATTTCTCCATGATTTCGAACAAGGAATCCTGGTATGCTATATAGAGAAACACCTGCTGAGATTAACTTAAGGTCTAGATGTTCCTTAACTATTATCTACATATCCATCCGATCTTCCATATTCATGGGGATTGGTCTTAATCTTACGAACTCATTTTCTTTTCCACCTTTCACTTCAAAGTAGCTTGGAGCTCATTCTTATTCCACCATGCCAGTGGATCCTCGTTGTAGTTCCTCTGAATTTTCCTTTTCATATCCTCTAGAGTAATTTACTCTTCGAGGGTAGCTTCAGGTTGTTGAACTCTATCTTGTAATGTCTTTTTTAGTAGCAACAGGGTTTCTGGAATAACTTCTTCCTCATCCTGTTCTCTAAACGACATAATATTAACCCAATCAAAAGTTTGAGAATCTTTTTTACTATGACCTTGTTGTCTGAACTGAAGGATTGCTTCTCCAAATTTCCGTTGATCCTTCATCTTTGGGTGTCGAAGTTTTCCTTCATCATCATGCTTGCTGCGAAAACTAATGGGGAATTTTCTGTGAAACGCCTCTCTTGGTCTCTGCACAATAATCTTATGATCACGAAGGGTTGTGAAAATAAGTCGGCTTGTCTAGTTCTCCTGAGTGAACCGCTTGAATGTCTATAGGAAATTGTTTCCTAACAGCATATCTGCTCCTGTATCATGGAAATAAATGTGTGGAGTTTTGACTTTGTACCATGGGGTACCGCCTGCTCCGCAGATAATGATTCCGCTCCTTGGATTCCTTCGTTAAGAATAATGATTCGTTGGAAAAGTCTCTTCCGGCAATAGCTGGTAATTTCTCACCAACTTCTTCGGGGAAGATGTCTCGCCTGACAGTACATATTCCAGCTCCTGAATCAATGTAGGCTGCAAAATATTATGCATGATACTTCGCATATAACATCCCGACGGAGATGTATAATGAGAATGGACTAATGGTCATCTTATCCGATATCGCTTTCCTTCCAATGTGAATTCCATTCCGTCTTGTAATCTTTCCCATAATTTATGTTCCTCGAGAAATTCAATCCCTAGAATAAGCTGTTCTGGGATTCTTCATGTAGTTCCTGCAATTGTTAGATCAATTTCACCAATTTGAAGGTTTCCTTGATACCTGCCAACTGTAGGTTGTTGCAAATAGTAGAGGACATCACAAGGGAAGATATTATCTTTCTCCGTAATGTCAAAATTATTTGCACTTCTCTCCAGCCTTCTTGGCATTTAAGCTTTCCTGTTGTTTTGAATACATCAGGGACTTTCTGAATTCTGCTCGAGACGGCCTTCTGTTTTTCCCTCGGATAGTTGCTGATTAACCTATCATGTTGGAAAGACATCCTTCTTGGCTCGATTTAAAGCTCCTGCTTCTGTTCAAAACAGGTTGATCTTGGATCCTCATGTCGATCTCTCCTATTGTCGGAGTATCAATGCTGTCCGACAATACTGCTTAGTCGAAATCCTCGAAGATTCTGGGGACTTCAATGAATTCCTTTCTCAAGACTACTTCTGAATGATGAGTATTCGAGAGTGCGTATGACACCTTGTAGGTAATCGAGCAAGGCCTGTTTTCTTCTTTCATCAACTCATTTCTTTTAAAATCTTGATGAAGAGTTAAAACCTTGTTGAAATCTCGATCCCCAAAATTTTATGCAATTCTAGAATAGATGTTGAAAACCATCTTTCCCGCATATAAATTTCCTGCGACTGCTCCCAAACAAGAGTCCTTGAGGTTCGGGATTCTCTTGTCAAAGATCGTCAGGTTGAGAGGCGAATCAATTCCTTTCTTGAATGTTGCCTTGATGATGACTCTAATGGCTCCAATATGAATCCATGAGAGTGTATTAGCAACTTCTCTTTTGACCTTGTTTTTAATCTCCTGGATTTCTCTATAGGGGATTAATTGCATTTCGATTTGGTTTCCCGTGAATTCCATCGGGATTGCTACATGTTGTTACCCTATGGATAATCTGATGCCTCATGCTTCGAAGACCAATCATATCCATGGCTTTCTCCATTGCTCCAATGTAAATCCATCATACATCTGAAGCTTTGGCTCTTCCTTCATGATTCTCGTAAGAGTTTTATGAAAAACGGTGGTATGAGAGAAAAATCCTACGGCTCTTCTCTGATCACGTGTTGAAGGAACTCTCTTTCACTCTGATTCTGAGCTGGATTCACCTCCATCATCAGAATAGATATCTTTTATGTAGATGCTTTCATCTGAGGGAATATCCTCAAATTGATACGCCTGTACCAAATCCTGGAAATAGACAGCATCTTCAAATTCTTTGGTATGCTCGAACTGTCTTACTCCACGGCTTTGGTTTTATGGACAATCGATAGAGATATGTCATCTTGCTCCGCATGTCCAGCAGTTACAATCTTTGAAACTCTCATTTGCACGAGTATGTGTGCGTCTTAAAGTTCTCTTTGTTGGTGTTCTGCTAGAACTAGCTTGATTAGAACCTGTTGACAAGGTTCTACTCCTTGTTGGTTCTGATCTTTGTCCAGATCTGTAACTTTGGGTTTCTGCTTTGACCAGAACTTTCTAGATCTCCATGAAGACCTACTTCTTCTTGAACTACTTCCTCGGGCCTATGGACGAGCTTCGTGCTTTTTCATCTTTCTCCTCTGGGGGTAAGTTCCAATGATTGTAGAGATATCATTCCCTGTACAGCAAAGATGAACTATTTTGTTGATTCCTCTGAGTTTCTTGGAATTCTTTTGGAGTTTTGCTTGGTAGCACCACTCAACAAGTTTTACCTTAAGAAATGACATTCTCCTGGACACCATCTCGATTGCATGAGGTGTATATTTCTGGATAAGCATTTCTCTCAATGGGCTCGGAATTTTGGCAAATAACAGTTCTGCTGCATCTCTTTCTTCCATCTTTACCTTCCATCGACTCTGTAAAGAGTTTGATGTACCCGTTTACATAACATATATCATGTAGTTCCAGGCTAATCTATATTTTTTAGCCTTCTCTTCCTCCATTCCTTCGAAGTAACTTACTCCAATGTAATATATTTTAAAGAATTTTGCCATCTTGTCCACGATTTCTTCCAGGGACTCTCTGGCTAAACTTCTTCCTTGGTACATGGGTCCTCCATATCCCAGGAAATCTTGACTGATCCTTCCAGACTCATTTTGAGAAGTAAAATGAATCATTCTTTGCTGAGATCGAGCGTTCCTGCTACTATTCTCATTGCTGAAGCCCATTCATCAATAAGAACTTCTATGTTTTTGAAATCCAAGTTATCCATGTTGAGCATAAGTCCATATGGATGGATGGATCTAGCTGAGATTTCCCGTAAGGCGTTTGATGTATATCTGGCCTGCGGGAACGGTTCCTTGTTCCAACTGGGGGATCCAAAAGTTGTTGAAGTGAAATCTTCCCTGTGTGGCATACTTTGATCACCTTCGGGTGGATTGTGTGACCCGAAACTCTCTTGTGGTGGAGGTCTTGGTACAAGCTCTCCCATATTTACTTCTACGAGATTTAATCCCGCAAACGAATCAGCAAGATCTCGCATATCTTCTAGGTTGATTCTTTCCATTACTTTGTGGGAAGTATGTGCTCTCCTCGTAGGACTGCAATCATTTTCAATCTCCGTCAAAGGTCTTCGTATCTCCTCTTCTTTCCCTTTTTGGTGTAAAGGGGGTTCTGTTTCGTAGGACGGTGGTAGCCATCCTCCGTTTCTTCTCCCTGTCGGACTTGGTCTTGACTCCAACTCCTTAACTCGGGTTTGAACATCTCGAAGGTTTTCAAGAATCTCTTCCTGATGTTTAATCATAATCTCCATCTGACTCTGAATCTGATGGATCTGTGCAGGGACATGGTATTGAAGGTAGCCATAAAGCTGCACTGTCTTCTGAATCTCGCTAAGATCTTGGGATATCTTAGAAGAATCTGGCTCGATTTCTCAAAATGTTGGTTCTCCCATCCTAATCATCTGGTCCAGACCCTGTTGGCTCATTGATGGCTGGAACCACATCGTCATGTTCAGGATGATCGTCTTCCTGAAGTTTGGCTAACTTGAACTGTAGTTTGAGGTTCACTTGATGGAGCCTCTTAGCCATTCTTTCGAGTTTTTTGTAGTAGGATATGACGGGTGTGCATAATCCTATTCCTCGTAATAGTTTCCACTTATAGTTGAAGCGTTGAGCTTCTGCCATATGCTCTTGATACAGTGCTTCCAATTTTTGGAAGTACCACCTGTAAGAATGGCACTTCGAACATTCGTTCGGATCCATAATTTCTTGAATCGTCTCCTCCGTATAGGTTACAAAATAATATTCAAGATATTATTATAGTATTTCCAAATAAACCTAGGCTCTGATACCAATTTCACAAAGTCTAATCGTAAAGGACAAGTTAATTAGAAACATGAATTGATTAAAACTTCAGGAGGTATAATGCAATTAATCCCTTACCACTTATAAGGGTAATTTGGTAAAGTGTTGTGGAGTAGGGAGTTAGGATGAAGATGAAAGTATGATTGAAGAGTTAAAATATAAAATAATTGATAAGGGGAGTTAGGTTAAAGAAAAGTTTGGGTTTGAGGATTTATTGGTAGTTTACCCTTTTGTTAATGCGTGACGATATTTTATTTTTATATATGTTAGAATTTGAAAATATTTTTATCTTTTGTACAATAATTAATTTAGAAGAATGAGATAAGAAGACCGAAAGTAAGAAGTTTGTTTATGATTCAGTGTAAATGCCCGTGATATGCATCATATATGATATGTATCGCTGCATGTCCCAAGCTAGGGTAAATGATGAGGATAGCGGTAGGCCTGTGACAGCCAGCTATAAACATTATGTTGGGTTTTGGGAACCCGAATAATCTTGGTTTTGATATTAACTAAACTTGTTATTGTGTTGCTAACATAATTCATCAAGTGTGCAGAGAATAGATCATGATTAAGAGCTTGATGAATTACAAACAATTAGCTTGAAAATATCAAGCTGGGCCAAGATTGAAATCTGGCAGAGCGGATTGTTTCGATCATATCTCATAGCTCAGATATCAAAATGGAGTGCTTCCAAATAGGTTGAACAGCCAACTCAAAATGCGATAAGTCATATTTCACGACAGATAGGCTAGTTTTAATGTTATCAAGGAGAAAATACGCCTAAAAGACCGACCTGGACCCGAAGAAACAACGAGCTGTTACAACAAGCGACTGTCAGTCTGTTGGGTATAACTCTTAGCTCGCTTATTGGAACAAGATGATTCAGTATGGGTTGAAAAGCTAAGAAGAAGACATACAAGTCATTTTCAGGAGTCGAGAGCTGAATCGGTGTATAAGAAGGCCAAAAGACCTTTGCAAGTTGCTAGTCCTGCTGCTGAAACATGGAATGTTTCAGCATGCCAATGATATCGTATATCTAGCAGCTAGATCTCATACGAACTCGGAGCCGAGTGATTCTTGATTCTTTGGAAATCCAAGACAAAGGGTTACAACTTTCATGTTCATCACTTTGCCCGAAAATCAAAGAATCAAGAGCTACAAGCAACAGATCAGAAGAGCAAGTTTATCAAGCTGTTTTGAATAAAGCTTGTCTTGCACCAGACTGATCAGGCCAGATGGATATGTCCGAGCTAATCCGGGCAGTCCGGTCATAAATACAATAGCCCAGAAACCAAAATATGGCCTTTGCAAGCATATTCTTGTGTCTAATGTTCAAATAATTGTTTGGAGCTATAAATACAAGTCTTGGAAGCTCAAATAAGAAGATTGAAGATCAATCCAAGTAAGATCAAAGTAAACCCACTTGGGCTTCAATATGGGCAGCTTAAGAGAGAAGAACGGCTCGAATGAAAGCAAGCCTAGATTCTTAGGCACACTTTCATTGATATAATTAAGATCCATTGAGGGATCATTTGTTCCATATTTATTCATTGTAATCATTGTTGTAGTGAGCTTATAGATGAGTGAATTGTAACTATGAGATTTGTTGTCTACATAGGGTCTTGCATATTAGGCATTAAAGGATATGTGAAATGAGTTGCTAGGAGTTCTAATTGGATGGAGAATTTCCAACTGAATCAGGTTTGTACAAAGAGTTGTATAAATCAAAGTCTTCTAGTGGAATCCTTCCATGAGTTGGAAGAAGGGGAGACGTAGAAAGATTACACCACCTTCGAACTTCCATAAATGAATGCTTGTGTATTTACTTGCATATCTTTAAAATGTATTTCAATTGGTTAATTAGTTTAGAGTGGGTTATGTTGAGTGTCTTCCGCTCGGTTTTGAGACTGAACTCGATATAATCTCTCGGTGCTATCATTTCAAGAACACGAGCTATTGAAGTTCAAGTTGGTTGAACTCGATGTGGACTGACCACCCACCCAGATCGATCATGACACATTAGCCACATCTCATGTCATGAATCATAATTTTGGACGGAATGCTAGTACCAAAGAGGAATCACATTCAAAAGATGAGTGTGGCAGAGAGGCGTATACTCAATTGAATGTGTGGTAAGACGAGAAGAGATAAATAAGAAATGAACACATCTGAGCTGAAGTAGGTGTGACTTGTATAGAAAATAAGATACAAGAAAGTTGTTTACGCTGTTTGGTCATCTACGACGTAGGCCAGCAGTACACATGTTCGTCAAGTAGAGTCCACGGTTTCGGCTCTTGCACGATAGCAAGGGGACGATCGAAGAAGATATGGCTTGAAGTTATGTACAAAGATTTGGAGTCCAAAGTGATCAACGGGGATATATGACCGGTAGAAGTACTTGGAGAAAACTGACGAATGTGCACGACCCGACTTGATTTCTTATATGGTTAATGTAGCATATCCCCTTTCTTTTCTATTTATACATAATCTTAATCAACTACCTACCCCCAACTAACTCACTCTACTTCTATTTTCAAGTAACAATATAATCCCTTAGTCTTGCAAGCATTCTTCTGGTTCGTTTTGGCCGATGCTCTATTGTCTCCTCTATCGTTGTGTCAGAGAGTCTTGTAGATTCGACTAATTATTTGACCGGCATATTTAGACATCATGATCACCTAAGTTGGTGCTCAAGTTTATATTGGATATCATACTCAGAGTCTAGCTGTCTAGACAAGCCTATGATCAGCTCGGCAAACCATTGAAACAATTTTATGTATCCTATGAGTCATCATAGGTTTTTTTAAAAAAATTAATCTAATTTTTTTTTCCAAAATATTGTATCTTGAAAAATCTTTCAAAAATTCTTAAATGGCTGCCAGCTGCAGCAGTGCCCTTCATTTTTCAAGCCCCACTGCCAGCTGCATCGTACACCTCTATTTAACCCCCACCTCGTCTTCATTTCGTGCACCATCTCGGTCGATTTTTCCTCCACAAATTAGAAGCGCAACATTTCATTCTTCTAGTTTGGAACATTTCATTCTACCCTGCGCATACACTCAAGAAAAGTTATTAAGGTTCGTAATAAACTTTTTCATATATTTCGTGCAATTATATAGCATTTTATCTTTGTTCTAATTATCATTAAATCATTCTCTTATTGATTTTAGAATGACATCAAATTCAGTTCCAGAAGACTCTAGTATTTTATATTTACAATCTACACATATATCAATTGATAATAATATCGATAATATTGATAGTATAATAGCAGCTAAGCGTACATATAATTTTATATAGGGTTGTATAGTCATAATATGGTTGTATAGTCATAATATTATATGTGGACATGTTTTGAGATACATAAATAATATGGGTTTTTATGGTGTTTTGCGATGTGGATATTGATCTTTTGATAGTCATTTGATTACTGCTCTTGTTGAGCGATGGCGCCGTGAGACGCATACATTTCACTTCAGAACAGGTGAGGCATTCATCACCTTACAAAGATGTTTCTATTATTTGTGGATTGAGAGTCAATGATGGTCTTGTCACCAGCATAGGTCACGCATACAATAAGGTAGAATGACAAGATATATGTTTAAACTTACTTGGATTCCAGCCATAACCAAAATATCTCAATGCTGGGCATCTAATGGTGACTGTGCTATATCAACACTGCACGTCTACTCGTATCAATAATATGAGCTCAGAGATGGATGTAAGCAAATATTGTCATTGTATCACCCACCTGATTATTAGGGAAGCTCCGTGAAGCTCATGTTTTTGCAGCTACTCCGGGATATCGACCAGGTGAATTCTTATAATTGGTGTAGTGTAGTGTTGACGTTCTTGTACCACCAAATGTGCAGGGCATTATGTATTGGCAAACGTATAATCACAGGGCGTTTGTATCTTTTGCAGGTATATATCATATATTTACTTTAGTTATATAAAACATCAATTTGTTAACTATTTAATGCTTATTGATAGATATGGGCATGGAACATGATACCATGCGTTAACCCTGACCGAGAGTTACAAACTAGTGCTGTCCCTAATGATTAACCCGGTGGAATCCTTCCAATTATTATGAATGGTGCATGGTAAGATTTATTTTTCATAATATAGTTATTGAAATGCGAAATGATTGCAATATATAATATTATTTATGCTTATCCACAAGTGCGAACGCTAAATGTAACATTTGATTGTTGGCATCAAGAGTGACTGCGAGCAGCATTTTATACTTATATTTTGTGTTCATATGAGTTCCATCGACACTAATGATACCGAGATAGTGTCGAAACCCATCTATGCATGGTTAAAAGCCCAAAATACATAATTCAATGTATGCAGCGCCAGATTATTCGATCTTAAATAGTTCCACTCCACAATTGTTCTTGTATTGTACTTGTACAAAGTACCCATGTATTTTAGAAGTAGACCATAATGCTCTACCATGTACCATAACCATCTCCATTGCACGTTGTAAACTTTTCCATGACATCGTATACAAGATATCATAGCCATACTTATCTGTAGCATTCATCTCATACAAAGGATCGCATCAAACAATTCCCAACAGTGTATTGGCCACCATATTATAGTCCAGGTTGTGATGGTCTATACCAACATTACTGGAGATGCAAGTATGAGGACCATTGTTAATTTCTAGTATCCCAATTTGGACTTGAAAGATGCTCGAAGACCATACTTACATCTGACGATAGGAGAATTCTTTTTACATCATAGTTTCCATAAAGTACATGTGCTATCCACGACTTGTACTCATGCCTGCCAACACTAACGAATAATCCTTCTTAGTTGCAATCAAATCTTTCTTCTCTTTAAAAACCATGTTCATGGATACTTCCCCTCTTTAGATTATAATAGCACGTTGCAATCCATAAGGTACATCAGCAGAATCAGTAAGTTGTTCCTCGTAGATCGTATTAAAAAAGGTAATTTTTTGTAGAAATGTTGCGTCTTGCCTATGTGTCACGTCAATGTGCATCTCTTCATCATCATCTCCAGACTCGGTTGATTAAATTTCGGGCTCACTATCACTTCTACAAACATCACGATGCTATCTCCAATTACATATGTTATTGGCACTTCAGATGAAGCTATCATAAATATATGCTCCGACCGATCGACATCTGCCTCAAAGGCATCATGAACTGATGTAACGTTTCTCTTACAGAATTCCAACCTTCTTTGACATTTAAGCCCCAACCATGTGTTGTATTCGGCCAATAGGTAGGATTTTCTTTGGGAGATCCATTTACATTTGATCCCAATATCCACTTTGATGCTCGAAATATAAGAAATCTTGATTTTGTTGAAAATCTCGGTGCGTAGAAGTACCCGGTTGGTCATTGAACCCTACGTTGTTTAGTCCTTCATTGACATATAGAATGTTGATCAAAACCACCATCATGACAAATTGGCTCTGTTTCGACATAAAGATGCATCATCTATAAATTAGGACATTCAATAATAAACTCTACAAAGCTTCTTATATTTAGGCGAGAAAAATTATCATTCAGCTGTAAAATATTTGTTCATGTAATCATGTAGGTGTAGTGTTCCGTCCAATTATATTAATATAAAGGTATTGCATTCATCCATAAACCACTTTAATTCGGTTTCGTATACTTAAAGTTTACAAAGTACGAAAACATTAGATGTAAAGTAATGTAAATGGCAAAAAATTATATAAAAAAAAAGGCTAGACGAAAATATTTTAATGAAGGTCCGGAGACATCCAGGCCTCCGCTGCCAGCAATAGCGGGGTTATTTTTTCTTTCTGAAGGGTTGTGTAACCTTTCGCATATAGTTGAAATTTTTCATGAAAAAACACTTCCAAAAGATGTCATTTGATGATGTACTCTGGTTTCATATAAAATGATCAACCCATGATTGAATTAAACATAATTTTGCAAGATCAATTCAAGTTTTGAAAGACAATTTTTGCATATCCATCTTGTTCATCCCTTGTTCTTATTTGATTGCCTTTAAAACCTTGGTGGTTTAAGGATTCATGATTTGCAGTGCTTCTATCACGAATCATAGTCGTTGTATCTTGCGAAACGATTGCTGCTAAATCGTGAGCACCATAGCGGGGCAATATCGGACGAAAATTAGAAATCTCTCCTCGACATTCATCTTATTGAGACATTGTTACGTTGCTTGTTAATATCCCAAAGATACACATCCATACAAAAATTCCTACAATCTTGAAACGATATTTGTAACAAATGGCTTCTTCGAGTGCAACAATGACGTCCATTGTGATGCCCCGAAATTAATTAATGGTAACCTGGACATTAATTATGTTTATATGATGAATTATTACGACGATGAAGTTATGTGTGGAAATGAAGGATTAACATGATTTGAGGATGTTGATTTCATTTATAAATGCTTACCATGTTAATGTATTTTATATACATCATGAGGAATTATTGAAGTGCAATTAAGTGTAAGAATTGTTACTTAACCCACCACTTCTACCCCACCTCACACTTTTACACTCCATTTCCCAAAAATCACTTTCCCAAACCCCACTTTCCCTCATTTTCGAAAATTGCCCTAAGGTTGGGAAGAAATTCTTGTAAAAGCTTCATCCTTGCATTTCTTGGTAAGATTTAGTGCCTATGATGTTTATATAGCACTTATTGATGTTCATGAAGTGTGTGTTAAGTTTTGGAAGGGTTTTAAAAAGGGTTTGAAATGGGTTTGTTTGGGTTAGTGTGATTCTTGGTGGGATGTTGGATTTTTAATGGTTTTATGATGTGTATTGAAGGTTTTGAGTGTTTTAATGTTTTTAAGTTGTTGGAATAAATGATGGTTGAGGTTGGTGAGGTTTAAAGGTGCAAAAATGGAGATTTTCGATGTGCAGAGGCTGGCGATCGATCGCCCGTTTTTGGCGATCGATCGCGAGCAGGCAGTAGGCTCCAGAAGCCTTTGGCGATCGATCGCCACTTTTGGGCGATCGATCGGTGAGCTTGGCGATCGATCGCGCCAAAAGTGGCGATCGATCGCCGAATGCATAATTTTGTTGATGCGGGCAGTGTGATCTCGCGATCGATCGGGACGACTTGGCGATCGATCGCGAGACACACAAAAGTGTGTTTTTGGCTTTTTTGTGGGAATTTTGAATATTGGACTATGATTAGCTTCTAATATTGAATTGTATGGTTGTGTAGAACCATCCCAAGGACCCACAACTTCGAGACGATAAAGTACTACGACTTCGCCACATTTTGAAAAGGTACGTAAGAAAC
Source organism: Haberlea rhodopensis (assembly GCA_907163345.1). Lineage (NCBI taxonomy): Eukaryota > Viridiplantae > Streptophyta > Magnoliopsida > Lamiales > Gesneriaceae > Haberlea > Haberlea rhodopensis. The sequence continues at coordinate 420,006 of CAJQUN010000447.1, forward strand.
GTACGGGCATCAACGGTAGCATATCCCTCAACTATGACTATGCATTAAATTGCGTAAATATTTATGATGATTATGATGATGGTAATTATGATGATTATGATGATGGTAATTATGATGATTATTGATGATGATATTGTGATAAACGAAGATGATATGATGTTACGATAATAATTACGATACGGTGATGATGTTTGAAATGATGATGCTTATAAGATGATGATACATGTTGACTATGCTACTTAGAATGGTTGAATGTCCGGTGACTATTATGGGCAAGCGAGGAAGGCCTTGCCGCTCACATAACGGAGCGATGGGGTACATCCGCTATCAAGGTGTAGCGATGGGTATCATCCGCTGAGCGATGGGGTACATCCGCTATCAAGGCGTAGCGATGGGTATCATCCGCTGAATAAGGGATACATCCGCTATCAAGGCGTAGCGATGGGTATCATAAGATGTGTTATGTCGAGCGAGGGGACCAATTGTGCCGCTGTCATAATAGAACCCGGACAGTCCCATTTCTAATTAACATGGATTGTTATGAACTTTTATACGAAGTATGATGTTAATCATTCATGTCTTGAACTAATGATCATATGCGTAATTATGAAACAGGGACAACCAAGGAAGGATAGTACTATTAAACAGGAAGTATATGTTATCAATTATTTCCATGCATTATTTATATGCCATTAACTCATGATGTTAAGTAACTATGTATATGCTCACGATGGGTTGTTCCTGTAGGTACACTTTTGGATCGAGACCAAGGGTCGGGTTGAGATAGTGAGCTAAAGGAGCATAAGAAGATAGATACAGGATTTTTGTTAGCCTTAACATTCTTTTTGGGGAATGTAATTAACTAATTATTGAAGTTTCATTTTGGCCTGTAATTACATTGAGCTCACATAACAACCAGAACTCTAAGATGTCTCTAATACATGTTTAGCCTTGTTTATATCTTGATTTCACCGTTAAGGAACTAGGGTCCTTACATTAGTGGTATCAGAGCAGTGGTTAGATAACCCGGGGATGAGTGAAGGGTAGCCTTAGCAGTAGGTTGGCTAGGCGCTTGCTCTTAACATACTATGTTACACATGAAGTATAGGACTGTTATGATAACATGTTATGGTTTTCTAACGATGTTTATATGAACTACTTTTGGATCTTGTCGTTAACCCTTGTGTTGCAGTATGGCAGCGAATATCGACATTGGTGATGCGGTAAGTGTGAACGCTAGTGCGGGGCGCACGAATCCCCTACCCCCACCAGCCCTAGGCGAAGAGCCATCCGAGCAACAGTTATTACCGGGAGAATTGATTCTGACTCAGTTTCTAGCTTATCGGCCCCCGACATTCGAAGGGACTGAGACAGGGGAGCGAGCCGAGGAATGGCTAGAAAGGATAGAACAAATATTTGTGGCAGCCCCGTGTGCAAAGACAGCCTGGATAAGGCTAGCAGAGTTCCAGCTAGCCAAGAAAGCACTGATGTGGTGGAGGACCACCGTGATTGAACAAGAGGCACAAGGTCAAGAAGTAAACTGGAAACTGTTCAGAACAAGATTCCTGGCCCGATACTTTTCAGCGGCTGCCCGTCAAGCTAAAGAGGATGAGTTTAATAAGTTGAAGCAAGGTACTATGCCGGTGTCAGATTATGCCCTCCACTACTGTTCTCTACTCAGATATGTACCTCATATCGCTGCCGACACTCAAGCTAAAATGAGGAACTTCATGAAGGGTTTAAGGCCAGAACTTTATGATAGGGTGATCACATATGGCCCTACCTGCTTTGACGATGCGCTTACCCGGGCTGAGTTAGCCGAACTAGGAGTTGGCGCGTACCCTGATGCTGTGCCACCTCCAGCGCCTCCTCAGAGATCTACTCCCGACAACTTAAGGCCAAGGGGTGATCGATTCAAGTCCGGGGGGAACACTTCGGCGTCCAGATTCAGTGGTAGGAGGCCCGATAACCGATGGAAGGGAAACCGCAGGAATGACGCTCCACCAAGAGGAGGACAGTCTCGGGGAGGAGGCAGTGTTGGAGAGGTACAATGCTCTCTTTGTGGACAGCCCCATTTGACGAAGAATTGTGTCGGATGTTATGTTTGCGGCGAGAGAGGCCACTTTGCTCGACAATGTCCCAACAGGGGAAGGCAGCAGAATTCTACTGGGAGGTCGACAGACAGAGCAGCACCACGCAGGCCCCCATATGTACCGAGGCAGTTTGGAAGTCAGCCTACGGGGCCACCTCAAGGACAAGTGTATGCATTGACGAGGGAGCAGGCTACAGCGGCTCCGGAGGAAGTCATAGCGGGTACGTGTCTTTTATTTACGCACCCTGCCTTTATATTGATCGACACAGGTGCGTCACACTCCTTTGTGTCGACGAGTTTTGTGGAAAGACACCACTTATGCACTGCTCCGTCGCCCACGCCTCTTGTAGTCTCGACACCCGCCGGAAGAAGTTTGATTGCTGATCAGATTGTCTATGATGGCCTCATTTATTTTGAGGATAACAAGTTAAGGTCGGATTTGATCGTTCTGGGAATGTCAGACTTCGACTGTATATTGGGTATTGACGTTCTGAATAGGTACCAAGCGGTTGTGAACTGCAGACAAAGGACTGTCCGATTCAGATCTGGTGAAGGAGTTCAGTGGACGTTCTATGGAGATGGTTCTCGTTCAAAAATTCCGTTAATATCCGCGATCAAGATGACACAATTATTGGAACAAGGCCATACAGGATATCTCATTTATGCTATTGATATTTCTGGAAAGAAGGAGGAACTAAAAGTTGAAGATGTGCCCGTAGTGGCGGAATTTCCTGACGTATTTCCTGAAGAGATTCCTGGATTCCCACCGGCGAGAGAGGTCGAGTTTGGAATCGAATTATTACCGGGGACGTCAGCCATTTCTCGTGCCCCGTACAGAATGGCACCAACAGAGTTAAAGGAGTTAAAGGTTCAGTTGCAAGAACTCCTTGACAAGGGCTATATACGACCTAGCGTATCGCCCTGGGGTGCACCAGTTCTGTTTGTCAAGAAGAAAGATGGCTCGATGCGTTTGTGCATCGACTACAGACAGCTGAACAAAGCCACAGTAAAGAACAAGTATCCACTTCCGAGGATCGATGATTTATTTGATCAGTTGCAGGGTACGAGGCTCTACAGTAAGATCGATCTGAGGTCGGGGTACCATCAGATTCGAGTAAGGGAAGATGACGTTCAGAAGACAGCCTTCAGGACTAGGTATGGGCACTATGAATTCCTAGTCATGCCTTTTGGGGTGACAAATGCCCCGGCTGTTTTCATGAGTTTGATGAACAAGGTGTTCCAGCCATTTTTGGACTAATTCGTCATAGTTTTCATTGACGATATACTCATCTACTCTCGGACTGAAGAAGAACATGTTGAGCACTTGAGGACAGTACTTCAGATCCTTAGGGATCATCAATTATATGCAAAGCTTAGCAAGTGCGAGTTTTGGCTGGACAGTGTGGTGTTCTTGGGTCATGTAATATCCAGCCGTGGGATATCTGTGGATCCCCGCAAGATTGAAGCTGTTATGGAGTGGGCTGCACCCACTTCGGTGCCCGAGATAAGAAGTTTCCTCGGTTTAGCGGGCTATTACCGACGTTTTGTCGAAGGATTCTCTAAGATCGCTAAACCGTTGACCCAGCTGACTCAGAAGGGAGTTCCGTTCTATTGGTCCGAAGCTTGTGAGGAGAGCTTCCAAGAGTTGAAACGTCGCTTGACGACAGCGCCAGTATTGATAATCCCTTCTGAGGATAAGAAGTTTGCTTTGTATACGGATGCATCATTGCAAGGTTTGGGTTGTGTGTTGACGCAAGATAAGCATGTGGTGGCTTATGCTTCGAGGCAGCTGAAGCCTCATGAGACCAGATACCCAGTCCATGACCTGGAGCTGGCAGCCATCATCTTCGCCTTGAAGATTTGGCGTCATTATCTTTATGGTACGACGTTTACCATCTTTACAGACCATAAGAGCTTGAAATTCTTATTCACCCAAGCAGAACTGAATATGAGGCAACGAAGATGGATGGACTTACTCAAAGATTATGATTGTGAAATAGAGTACCATCCGGGTAAAGCAAACATGATAGCAGATGCCTTAAGTCGAAAAGTGAAGAGCACCGCTGAGGATACTATGAGCTTATCAGCTATGATGGCTTCCTATTGCCATTTAGGCTATGATTTTGATGTGGACACGTCGCCGGTGCGAGTGTCAACCTTATTGGCTGAGCCGGATGTATTTGATGAAATCAGAAAAGCCCAGAGGTCGGATGGTGAAGTTCAGAGATGGACATCAATAGTACTTCGAGGTCAACCAACAAAGTTTAGGGTGGCCGAAGATGATTCTTTAAGATTGGGCAACCGATGGGTGGTCCCAAATGCGCCGGAATTACGTAAAGGAATTTTAGAACGGGCTCACAGTAGCCGGTTCAGTATCCACCCAGGAGGAAGAAAGATGTACAAGGACCTATGTGGTCAATTTTGGTGGAGACGCATGAAGCGTGAAGTAATTGCTTTTGTCAAGAGGTGTCTGATTTGCCAGCAAGTAAAAGTAGAAAGACAGAGGCCTGGTGGTGAGTTGAAGAGCTTAGAGGTACCTAAATGGAAGTGGGAACATATATCTATGGACTTCGTAACTCACTTGCCAAGGTCGGCCTCTGGATTTGATGCGATCTGGGTGATCGTGGATAGGCTGACGAAAGTAGCTCATTTCATTCCTTACAGTATGACTTTTACGTATCTAAAGATGGCCCAATTGTATGTACGGGATGTCGTGAGGTTGCACGGTATTCCAGTTTCAATAGTGTCTGACAGAGACCCGAGGTTCACTTCACATTTCTGGGAAGGTCTCCAATCAGCGTTGGGCACAGAGGTAAGACTGAGTACAGCCTATCACCCTCAGACAGACGGACAGACAGAGCGTACCATACAGACGCTCGAAGATATGCTGAGGGCATGTGTTTGGGAGTTTGACATCCGTGGCAAGAATCTATACCACTGGTAGAGTTCTCCTACAATAACAGCTATCAGGCGAGCATTCAAATGGCCCCTTTTGAAGCCCTGTACGGACGACGATGTAGATCACCGCTGTATTGGGAGGACTTGACTAGTAAGGCGGTTGGAGGGCCGGATATGATTAGAGATATGGAAGAGAAGATAAAGACGATACGCTTAAAGATGAAAGCGGCCCAAGATAGACAAGCGGCCTATGCCAATAAGCGGCGACGACCGCTAGAATTCCAAGTCGGAGATAAAGTTTTCTTGAAAATCTCACCCTTCAGGGGTGTGGTTCGTTTTGGTATGCGGGGAAAGTTATCTCCGAGATATGTGGGACCGTATGAGATATTGCAGCGCATCGGTACTTTGGCCTACCGTTTGGCTCTACCACCGTCCTTATCCGGTATTCATGATGTTTTCCACGTTTCCATGTTGAGAAAGTATGAACCCGATCCGTCTCATGTATTGCAGCCTTCGGAGGTTCAGTTGAGTTCAGATGTATCCTATGTTGAACGACCGGTTAAAATCCTTGATCGTGAGGATCGCAGGCTACGAAGTAAGATTATACCGATGGTCAAAGTTCAGTGGGATCGCCGGGGTGTCGAGGAGGCTATGTGGGAGACGGAACGGCATATGGTGCAGCACTACCCGGAACTATTTTCTGGTATGATTTATGTTTAGTTTCTTTTTGGGTAAGTGCATGCGATTTCGAGGACGAAATCTTATAAGTAGGGGAGTAATGTGATGCCCCGAAATTAATTAATGGTAACCTGGACATTAATTATGTTTATATGATGAATTATTACGACGATGAAGTTATGTGTGGAAATGAAGGATTAACATGATTTAAGGATGTTGATTTCATTTATAAATGCTTACCATGTTAATGTATTTTATATACATCATGAGGAATTATTGAAGTGCAATTAAGTGTAAGAATTGTTACTTAACCCACCACTTCTACCCCACCTCACACTTTTACACTCCATTTCCCAAAAATCACTTTCCCAAACCCCCCTTTCCCTCATTTTCGAAAATTGCCCTAAGGTTGGGAAGAAATTCTTGTAAAAGCTTCATCCTTGCATTTCTTGGTAAGATTTAGTGCCTATGATGTTTATATAGCACTTATTGATGTTCATGAAGTGTGTGTTAAGTTTTGGAAGGGTTTTAAAAAGGGTTTGAAATGGGTTTGTTTGGGTTAGTGTGATTCTTGGTGGGATGTTGGATTTTTAATGGTTTTATGATGTGTATTGAAGGTTTTGAGTGTTTTAATGTTTTTAAGTTGTTGGAATAAATGATGGTTGAGGTTGGTGAGGTTTAAAGGTGCAAAAATGGAGATTTTCGATGTGCAGAGGCTGGCGATCGATCGCCCGTTTTTGGCGATCGATCGCGAGCAGGCAGTAGGCTCCAGAAGCCTTTGGCGATCGATCGCCACTTTTGGGCGATCGATCGCGCCAAAAGTGGCGATCGATCGCCGAATGCATAATTTTGTTGATGCGGGCAGTGTGATCTCGCGATCGATCGGGACGACTTGGCGATCGATCGCGAGACACACAAAAGTGTGTTTTTGGCATTTTTGTGGGAATTTTGAATATTGGACTATGATTAGCTTCTAATATTGAATTGTATGGTTGTGTAGAACCATCCCAAGGACCCACAACTTCGAGACGATAAAGTACTACGACTTCGCCACATTTTGAAAAGGTACGTAAGAAACGTACGGGCATCAACGGTAACATATCCCTCAACTATGACTATGCATTAAATTGCGTAAATATTTATGATGATGGTAATTATGATGATTATGATGATGGTAATTATGATGATTATTGATGATGATATTGTGATAAACGAAGATGATATGATGTTACGATAATAATTACGATACGGTGATGATGTTTGAAATGATGATGCTTATAAGATGATGATACATGTTGACTATGCTACTTAGAATGGTTGAATGTCCGGTGACTATTATGGGCAAGCGAGGAAGGCCTTGCCGCTCACATAACGGAGCGATGGGGTACATCCGCTATCAAGGTGTAGCGATGGGTATCATCCACTGAGCGATGGGGTACATCCGCTATCAAGGCGTAGCGATGGGTATCATCCGCTGAATAAGGGATACATCCGCTATCAAGGCGTAGCGATGGGTATCATAAGATGTGTTATGTCGAGCGAGGGGACCAATTGTGCCGCTGTCACAATAGAACCCGGACAGTCCCATTTCTAATTAACATGGATTGTTATGAACTTTTATACGAAGTATGATGTTAATCATTCATGTCTTGAACTAATGATCATATGCGTAATTATGAAACAGGGACAACCAAGGAAGGATAATACTATTAAACAGGAAGTATATGTTATTAATTATTTCCATGCATTATTTATATGCCATTAACTCATGATGTTAAGTAACTATGTATATGCTCACGATGGGTTGTTCCTGTAGGTACACTTTTGGATCGAGACCAAGGGTCGGGTTGAGATAGTGAGCTAAAGGAGCATAAGAAGATAGATACAGGATTTTTGTTAGCCTTAACATTCTTTTTGGGGAATGTAATTAACTAATTATTGAAGTTTCATTTTGGCCTGTAATTACATTGAGCTCACATAACAACCAGAACTCTAAGATGTCTCTAATACATGTTTAGCCTTGTTTATATCTTGATTTCACCGTTAAGGAACTAGGGTCCTTACATCCATACACCATGGAGAAAGGCCCGAGAAGTTCAATAGAAATGACTTCAAAAGGTGGCAACAAAATATGTTTTTCTTGACAACCTTGAGTTTGACAAGGTTTCTTCATGAAAATGCTCCAACTATTGAGAATGGTGAAACGGACTCCCAAAAGAGGGCTGAGTGGATGCATGGAATCAAAATGATTTTCTATGCAAGAACTACATTCTTAATGGTCTTGACAATACATTATACAATGTGTATTGCCTTGTGAAAACCGCTAAATAATTGAGGGAATCGTTGGAGAAGAAATATAGATCACTGGATACTGGCATTAAGAATTCGTTGTCGGACGATTCTTGGACTTCAAGATGGTCGATAATATCTCTGTGATGGCGCAAGTGCAAGAAGTACAAGTGATCATGCACGACATGACGAGTGAATGATTCTAAGTGACCCATTTCAAGTGGCTACAATGGCTGAAAAATTGTCTCATAATTGGAAGGACTTAAAAACTATCTAAAAAATAAATGGAGATAGATGAGTCTTGAAGATCTTGTGGTCCGTCTTCGAATCGAGGAGGACAATAGTACTTCCGAAAGGAATACGATAAAACACCATATGGAAGCAAGGGCTTAATTGGTTGAACAAAATACCGGAAGAAAAAGAAAATTTGACGGTAATGCCTCCAAGAGTGGATGGCTAAAAGTTCAAAGGTGTGAGGGCCCGGTCCTCATCATACATTAAATTATCACACAGTGATGATTATTTATGTAAACAACGGAAGATTAGTTTTAAAAGTTCCAAACTTGGCCCTAAATTTTTTTCGATAATATTACATATATCCAGTTTGTTTCCGGTCACTACTGAAAATATAAGTTTACATTTCCTCATTTGACATCAATTCATACAATTCATAAATCACGCAACAACCAAATTCACAGACACTTCATACTTAAAAATATATCTACTCGGGGCATATCCAGGTGAGTAATTTACTTATTTAAAGGCGTTTAACAAATAATCCGGGACACAAAACATAAAAATATCAACTTGAGCTCGGTCTCAAGGAGCGCCGGTACTCCTAGATGCATCCTCTTGAGCATCTTCAGGACGTCCACTTGTAACACCTATCATGTACATACACCAAAGACATGACAGCCCCCATAACAAGAGTCAGACCCCAGTACGAGAAACAATCAAAATCACAATAGTATGACAAAGTATCATGACATGCGCCACGCTTGCCGTGCATGAATGCAATGCATAAATAAATGTTATGCATAATGTGATGCCCCGATGTTCTATTAACGTTAATTACATTTAATTTTGTTAAATTAATTTAGTAAATATAAAATTTGTCTTAAAATGATATAGTTCATTTTGTGATTGAAGTAGTGACACGAAGTCAGGTGTGAACTGTACATGCAATGTACATGCACCAGTACACCGGTGACATCCCGATGTTCATAATTGGTCGGGAATTAATATATATCGGTGTAGGACATAAAACACATAGTAAACGCGTAAAAACACACAGATATCGCAGACACCTACTAAAAGGTGCGAAAACACACAGTTTCAGCGCGATTCACCGACCACCGCCTGTAAATCAGCTCCGTTCGCCGCCGTCCGACCACCTATCGACGAGACCGACCTACCACCGTGTTCCTAACTCAGAGGCACAACTTTACATACAAGATAATTGGATTTTGGTGTTCGAAAAGTGCTTCAATTTTGACCTGGAACGAACGAACTCGCACAGACTAGGGTTTGAGCACCTTTTGTTCGATTTCTTCGATTATACAACAAATTGGACAAAGCCATACATCGAATCTGTTCTCCTAACCTGGACAAAAGGTTTCTAAATCGGTCACCGCCAGTACCGCCGCCGTAGGTCGCCGGAATTGGAGGAAAAGCGTGCGTGTACTATGTGCGAAAATTGGGTAAAGCTCGATGTTCGATTTTTCCGACTTTGCTTCGATAATTACCAGTTAATTTGGACTATAATTATTAAAAAATAATTTGAATTGGTGAAAAATAATTTAGCAAATTAAATCATGATATAATCGCATCAATTTAATTACCCTAAATTGGTTCAACTATGACTACAATTGATAACCAATTTTTAATGATTAATTTAGTGAATTCATTATTTATTCGGACTATAAGAGCTTGAAATATCTATTCTCTCAATCTACTATCTATATGACGCAACACATGTGGATAGATCTCCTAAGTGGTTTATCTTCTGTTGTTCAAATCACTAAGGTACACGTAAATGTTCGTATCTCAGGTTAGATATTTGATTCTTATCAACGAGGTTATTGTATGATTGATTTATTATGTCAAATGCTCAACGACATAGTACTTTGATTATGGAATCCGAAGAATTATTATCTTTGGGATATATATCTGATTTTATCTTTTATTTAAATGACACGGTTTGTCCGTGAGACTCTAGAATTGTAATATATGTATATGTAGGTATACTTAAATGTATCATTTATCCATTAACGGACCAAGATTGGTGAAATCATTTGTCTTGATTTTAGTTGTTTAAACCCAGAGTTTATTTTCAAACATTTGCAACATTGTAGAATGCAAAACGGATATTCTAGATTGCAAGGACTACATAGTATTTGTAGACTGGCAATCACACTTCGTATATTATTTAACGTAATAAAGACTGTCGAGAGTATTTTATTTTCTCGATTATGTCTGAGTAAAAGTTTGGTTTTATTTTGAAATTCTGTTATTCATTTCAGAAGACATTTGAATTGAGTATATGTTTGACTATATGTATATATATTATTCGAATCCTTAAGACATTGCCATAAGATTCGGTGAATGCTCAAAGGATGGAAAGCTGCCCAGACTCAGTAAGCTAGTTATAAGAATAAGTGTGGATGCTTCTGAAAATGGTAATAGACTAATCATTTTCAAAAATCTCTAATGTTAAAGGTATGTTGAGTTTTGTGAATATTTCATAATATTGTTTGTAATATGTTTCGTACTTCAACATTGATGAATTACGAACATTACTTGATAAGTATTCTTCAATCTGATGATGTTGAATTTATTTTTCAACGTTCTGCACTGAATAATTACTTTTGTGTTCTATATTACAAAGATGGTTTCTTATAACCATTCTAGATAAATAAACTATACTCGTCCCTCGAGATTCAATGCATTAGTAATTGATTTTGATTCAGCTTTATGCTAAATGAATTGAGTTATGCAGTTGATATTTTTCCGATTATAGTATTGACATGTACTGTAATTGATGAATGATTTATGATCTGTACTTGTAATATTTCGAGGACGAAATATTTTAAGTGGGGGAGAAATGTAAGGCCCTCGTACCGTATTATCGAAAATCAGGTTGAGCTTCTCAACAATTATGTGATTCATCTTATGTCAATCATATGGTTGAGAATAAACATGAGGAATATTAGCTTTGATAATAACTTGATATCATATTTAACATTTTATAAATGTGATGTCCCGATATTTGATAATGAGAATTAAGTACAATTGTACATTATTTTGTTAATTAGTTAGAAATTAATTAACGAGAATATAATCTAATTAATGAGAGTGGAAATTGATCTTGTATATGTCAATTGACAGTCGGGTCAGAACATGATTAATGAAAAATATATTTTTGGAATATTCGGATTAACACCGAAATTTTATTAAAATGATTTAATAAATATAAATTGTATTAAATCGAAAGATTTCATTTTTGTGATTCAAAGAAGGACACGAAGTCAGGTGTGGACTGTACATGTGATATACATGCACCAGTACACCGGTGACACCCCGATGTTCATAATTGGTCGGGAATTAATATATATTGGTGTAGGGTGTAAAACACATAACAAAACGTGCAAAAACACACAATGAATCGCGGACACCTACTAAAAGGTGCGAAAACACACACTGCTCGTGCGATTCACCGACCACCTTGTACTTATCCACTCCGTTCGTCGCCGTCCGACCACCTCTAGACGAGACCGATATACCACCGTGTTCCTTACTCAGAGGCGCTTCTTTCAATACCAAATAATTGAAATATGGTGTTCAAAAAGTTGTTCGATTTGGTCTGAAACGAACGAAGTCGCGACAGTGAGGGTTTCTGCACTTTTGGTTCGATTTCTTAGAATCTACTACGAATTGGACGACACCAAGGCATTGTATCTCTTCCTTGCACCTAGACGAAGATTTATATACCGGTCGCCGCCTCTACCGCCGCCGGAGCTCGCCGGAATCGGCTGAAAAGCGTGCGTGTACTGTGTGCGAAAATTGGGTAAAACTCGATGCTCGATTTTTCGACTTTGCTTCGATTATTACCAGTTAATTTGGACTATAATTGTTGAATAATAATTTGAATTGGTGAAAAATAATTTAGCAAATTAAATTATGATGTAATCGCATCAATTTAATTACCCTAAATTGGTTAAGTGTGACTAAAATTGATAACCCATTTTGAATGATTGGTTTATTGAATTGTGAACTCTATTGATATACAGTGACTACTTCGACCCTACAAGCTCAAGTACCCTTGTAGATCGAGAAAGAAAGGTATGTTGCGATCGGGTAACATACGACAGGTATCTGTATCATTTGATATATGATTTGTTGTTGAAGTCTGTGAATTACGTGAGATTATGTGGCTACGTGATTTTATTTAAATTATGTGGCATTCATAGCATGCATGATTGGAACATCGGTGTATGAAAATAAATATTTTTGTTAACACACATCATTTTTATACATACATCGATGCATGACATACACGTTGAGCTATTATTATTGAATACCCTGATATTTCTTGGATTCTGATATCGAACATTGGGGATTGGTACTGCGATACTATGTTGGCATTACATGGCCCGATAGGCATAGGGAATCGTGGTCCCCTTTGATTGATATGATTTGTTGAGACGGGGATTGGTGGCACCTTGCTGATGTCATCCGTCTGGATATCCCTATATGATTATGTGATGTCAGGACCTGGGGTTGGTGGCGCTTTGCTGACGTCCATCCGTCTGGATACCCTATAGGCTTGACAGGCTCGAGCTATTCTGATATGGTTGGACTTTCGTTTATTGATTCAGATATACCCAGTGGATGGGTGTACGATATGATACCGTCATGACATGACATGGCATGCATTGCATTGCATTGCATCATATATCACATTTTATAGATACATGACGTATATTCTATGATCATTTCATATTGGGCTTTTGCTCACCCCAAGGGGGGGCTGTTGTTGTCTTTGTGTGTGGACAATGGCAGGTGGTACAGGTGACCAGGACGCCAGAAAGGGCACGTCCGGTGGGAGTCACACTTGAGGTTTTACTCTTGTTTATCCCAGTATTCTATGTATATGTGACCAGGGGTTTATCCCTGTGGTGTGTGAGGAGTTTATGTATTTTAATTTATTTCACCCAGTGTGGATATCTGTTTAGTAATTTGATTGGTGTATGCTGGATATGAAACTTATGGTATTTATATATTTTCAGTAGTTGTTGAATTGTGTAGGGGTATGTTCCTCGTGCGATGAGGTCATGCCGAAATTTTTAGGGCCACATGTTACTAAATGTTAAACAAATCTTCCGCTGTTTACGCTATAATAATAATTGTGTGATAACTAATCACATTATTAGGATTGGGCCCTCACATGATTGCTATGATTTGTTGATATGGGGATTGGTGGCGTTTGCCGACGTCATCCTCTGTATTATCCCTATGTATTGAGACTGTTATAAGGTGGCACATTGCTGACGTCATCTATGATATGATCTGATGTCAAGAGCTGGGATGCGGTGACGCTTTGACGACGTACCATATAGACATTCCTTTGCTTGACATGCTCGAGCTTAGCTATGTAGTATTTGGACTTCCATTTATTGGCTCTGAGATACCCAGCGGATGGGTGTATGATACCGACATGACATGACATGCATTGCATTTCATATATCATTTTATAGATACATGATGTATATTCTATGATCGTTCCATATTGGGCTTTTGCTCACCCCCAAGGGGGGCTGTTTTTGTCTTTGTGTGTGGACAATGTTGGTCAGGACCCCAGAGAGTACACATCCAGTGGGAGCCACACTTGAAAGGTTTTTTTTCCTTATTATCCCTGTAGTATATGTACGAGGGGTGTGTCCCTGGAGTGTGAGAAGTTATATATATTTAGTTTATTTTGCTCAGTATGGATATGTGTTTCATAGTTTGATTTGTGTTAATGGATGTGAAATTGATGGTATCTATATCTATTTTGACTATTGGTATTGATGGTATGTTTCTCGTGCAACGAGGTCATGCCAAAATTTTTAGGGCCACATGTTAAATGTTAAATTAATCTTCCGCTGTTTACGCTATAATTTTCATTGTGTGATAATTAATCACATTATTGGGATTGGGCCCTCACATTATGGTATCAGAGCATAACTGGGAATGCTCTTGAGTTTTGTGTACACTGAAATAGGCACAAAGATATATGTGCGCATGTGTTTGAATTATCTGAAATTCTTTGCTCTTGTGTGATTGGACATGAGATAACTTGATATGTATTGTTTGTATATTTGTTTTGAATTATGTTGTTGATACTTGAGTTTGTAGATGTTTAGAAAAGCAAGAGGTCGGGGTAAGTTTAAGGCACCTGCTATTGAAGCCGAGGCTGCCAATAGCACCAGTGTTGAGCGTGTGATTGATCAGTTTGACGAAATGTCTATGGATCTTATCATGGCTCGATTTCAGAATTTGCATCCGCACAAATTTTGTGGAACAGAGGGTTCTGCACGAGCTGAATCGTGGTTGAAAGAGATCGAACAACTATTCAGACTTATTGAATATCCTGAATATCGTAAACTGCCACTTGCTCTGTATCAGTTGAAGGATAGTGCACAATCTTGGTGGGAAGCCGCTGAGATTGGTTTGGTTGAAGCTGGAGTTGAAGTATCTTGGGATGTCTTTAAGGCCCAATTTCTGGAGCAGTATTCACCACCATCCTACTATGCTGCTCAGGAAAATGAATTTAATAATTTGCAGCAGGGAACCATGATAGTTGAAGATTATGCCTCAAAATTTTCTATCCTGCTGAAATATGCACCACATGTAGCGGCAAATCCAAAGGCGAAATTTAATAGGTTTGTCAATGGGTTGCATCCTACCCTATTTACTTTGGCGACTGCTGGCTCCCCTACTACTTATGCTGAGGCCGTAGAGCGAGCGAAGATGGTAGAATCAGGACTTAGACGGGGAGGTCCACAGTTTCTTCCTCCGCCACCAGTACCTACTCAGCAACCTACTCTGCGTCCTAATGGCAAAATCTTTAAGAAGATAGGTTCTTCTGGTTCTTCTTCATCTGGATCTTCTAGTTCACGAGAGAGACATTTTCGTGGTCCTTCTTGTAGTGTTTGTGGTGGAAGGCATCCAGTAGAACAATGTCGTAAAGTCTTAGGTACATGTTTTCGTTGTGGACAAGCGGGTCATTTGATACGAGATTGCCCAAATCAAGACATATTTCCTTCGCAATCTCAGCCACGATTTCCTGGTGGTCCCAGTACTTTTAGACCTACTACTCCTATTGTTCCTATTACTCCTCTGCCATCATTTCAGCAATCAAATGTTCCACAGTATCGAGGATCTCGAGGTCAGACTGTTTCGGGTCCTCCTCAGACCACAGTGTACGCCATGACTGAGGATCAGGCGAAGGAGGCTCCTGGTGATCTTATTGCAGGTATTTGCACGTTATGTGATTATCCTGCACGTGTGTTATTTGATACAGGAGCATCTCACTCATTCATATCGCATACATTTGTGGCATCGCATGATATTATATGTACTTCATTAGATAATACCTTATCGATAGCTACGCCAGCAGGAAGAATTATCTTATCTGAGCAGGTTGTGCATAATTGTGTGTTAATTTATGAGGATAATGTTCTATTCTTAAATTTGATTGTCCTCCCTATGCACGACTTTGATTGCATTGTTGGCATGGATGTTCTCTCTACCAATCGCGCTACTGTTGATTGTTGTCATGGGGTAGTTCGATTCCGACCAGTTGAGGACCTAAATGGAATCTATGGCAAGGGTTCTCAAGGGAAAATTCCATTGATATCGTCTCTTGAAATGTCCCGACTTTTATGTAATCGGAATGAGGGTTTTCTTATCTATGCTATTGATATATCGAAAACGGAGCCATCTTTATCTGATATTCCTGTAGTCAAAGAATTTCCTGATGTCTTTCCCGATGAGATTCCTGGTTTTCCTCCTCATCGAGAAGTTGAATTCAGTATTGATCTTGTTCCCGGTACTGCACATATTTCCAAAGCTCCTTATCATATGGCACCGTTGGAATTGAAAGAATTAAAAGACCAATTACAGGATCTTCTCGATAAAGGATATATTCGACCAAGTGTATCGCCTTGGGGAGCTCCAGTTCTGTTTGTTTGAAAGAAGGACGGGACTATGCGCATGTGTATCGATTATAGGCAACTGAATTGGGCAACTGTGAAAAATAAGCATCCATTGCCTCGTATTGATGATTTATTCGATCAACTCAAGGCACTTCTATCTACTCAAAAATTGATCTTCGTTTTGGATATCATCAAGTGCGTGTTCGAGAAGAAGATGTCTCTAAAACTGCTTTTCGTACTAGGTATGGTCATTATGAATTCTTGGTCATGCCATTTGGTCTCACTAATGCTCCTGCAGTCTTTATGGACTTAATGAATCGAGTTTTCCAGGATTTCTTGGATCGATTTGTTATTGTCTTTATTGATGATATTCTTCTCTATTCGAAATCCAAAGAGGAGCATACTGAACATTTGAAGTTGGTACTTCAAACTCTTCGCACTGAACATCTTTATGACAAATTGTCCAAATGTGAATTCTGGATGGACATGGTGGTATTCTTGGGCCACGTCATTTCTCGACATGGCATTTCTGTTGATCCAACTAAGGTTGAAGCAGTGTTAAACTGGCCAAGACCAACCAATGTTCCCGAGGTCCGAAGTTTCATGGGTATAGCTGGTTATTATCGTCGTTTTATTAAAGGTTTTTCAAAAATTGCTACACATATTACTCAACTGACACAGAAAAATCAGAAATTTATTTGGTCAGATGAGTGTGAAGCAAGTTTTCTTGAACTAAAGACGAGACTGACCACTGCACCTGTACTTACTATTCCTTCAGGTACCGGAGGATATGTGGTATGCACAGATGCGTCTTTAAAAGGTTTGGGCTGTGTATTGATGCAACATGGCCGAGTGGTTGCTTATGCGTCTCGCCAACTTAAATCTCATGAAAATAAATATCCCGTACATGATTTAGAATTGGCAGCAATTGTTTTTGCTTTAAAAATCTGGCGCCATTACTTATACGGGGAAAAATTTGTTATTTATTCGGACCACAAGAGCTTGAAATATCTATTCTCTCAATCTGATCTTAATATGAGGCTACGTAGGTGGATGGATCTTTGAAGGACTTCGATTGTGAGATTCAATATCACCCTGTACAAGTGAAAGTTATTGCGGATGCTCTCAGCCGTAAAGTTCATGATTCTGTTCTAGCTTCTGTTCGTATCGCTAAAGTACATGATGATATCTGTACTTCTGGTTGGACTTTTCACTCACATGGGAATTCTGTCACTGTTTCTGCATTACAGATTGAGCCGAAATTGATTTCTAAAATAAAGAAAGCCCAACGAAATGATTCTCAAACTCAGAAATCTAAAGAACTTGTGTCTGCAGGACATCCTTCTGGCTTTCAGATATCTTCTGATGGTTCCTTACGAATTAATGGTCGGTTGGTTGTTCCTGATAATTCTGATTTGAAATCTGCTCTTCTTCGTGAAGCACATTGTAGCAAATACAGTATCCACACTGGAGGCCGAAAGATGTATATGACTCTAAGACCCCAATTCCGGTGGAAACGTATGAAGAAGGATATAGCTGAATTCATTTCCAAATGTTTGGTTTGCCAACAGGTAAACGCCGAACGAATGAAACCTGGAGGGTTACTGCATAGTCTTGAAATTCCCAAATGGAATTGGGAACATATTGCTATGGATTTTGTAACCCTTCCTCGATCACCCAGAGGCTGTGATGCTATTTGGGTTATTATTGACCGACTATCTAAATCTGCACATTTCATTCCGTATGAGCGGACTTATCCGTATAAGAAAATGGCTCGTTTGTATATCGAGAATATTGTGAGACTGCATGGTGTGCCTGTCTCAATTGTTTCTGATCGTGATCCCAGATTTACTTCTAAATTTTGGAGTAGTTTTCAAGATGCTATGGCACGCGTTTGGCAATGAGTACTGCTTATCATCCTCAGACTGTTGGCCAAACTGAACGTACTATTCAAACTCTTAAAGATATGCTACGCACTGTGGTGATGGATTTTAATGTTGGTTGGCAAGAAGCTTTACCGTTGGTGGAATTTTCTTAAAATAATAGCTACCAGAAGAGCATTGGTATGGCACCGTTTGAAGCATTATATGGAAGACGTTGTAGATCACCTTTATTCTGGGAAGAACTTGGTGAAAAACAAACTGGACCTGATATGATACAAGAAATGAATGAAAAAGTTCAGTTAATTAGACAGCGTATGAAGGCCGCACAGGATCGTCAAGCAAGTTATGCTAACAAGCGAAGACGACCCTTAGAATTTCAGAAAGATGATCGTGTATTTCTGAAAATATCTCCATTTCGAGGCACTGTTCGTTTTGGCATGCGAGGCAAACAATCACCTCGATATGTTGGCCCATATGAGATTCTTGATTGAGTTGGAGATCTTGCTTATCGGTTGGCATTACCTCCAGCCTTATCCGCCATTCATGATGTATTTCATGTTTCTATGTTACAGAAATATGAACCTGATCCAGCACATGTACTGCAGCCTGATGAGGTTGAACTTGATCCTTCGTTATGCTATGTTGAACATCCCGTTTGCATTTTGGATCGGAAGGAGAAAGTATTGCATAACAAATCTATTCCGTTGGTACGAGTACAATGGACACGACATGGCGTGGAAGAATCAACGTGGGAATTGGAAAGCAAGATGCGAGAATCTTATCCACATTTGTTTGATTCCGCTCCATTGTATTCTATGTATACGAGTCTATATTCTGATCCGTATTCTGAATTTAGTTTTGATATGTATTATGACTGGTGATATGATATATGCTTGTAATGTATTATGTATGTAAGCTGAAGATTTCGGGACGAAATCTTTTCTAGTGGGGGAGAAATGTGATGCCCCAATGTTCTATTAACGTTAATTACATTTAATTTTGTTAAATTAATTTAGTAAATATAAAATTTGTCTTAAAATGATATAGTTCATTTTGTGATTGAAGTAGTGACACGAAGTCAGGTGTGAACTGTACATGCAATGTACATGCACCAGTACACCGGTGACATCCCGATGTTCATAATTGGTCGGGAATTAATATATATCGGTGTAGGACGTAAAATACATAGTAAACGCGTAAAAACACACAGATATCGCGGACACCTACTAAAAGGTGCGAAAACACACAGTTTCAGCTTGATTCACCGACCACCGCCTGTAAATCAGCTCCGTTCGCCGCCGTCCGACCACATATCGACGAGACCGACCTACCATCGTGTTTCTAACTCAGAGGCACAACTTTACATACAAGATAATTGGATTTTGGTGTTCGAAAAGTGCTTCAATTTTGACCTGGAACGGACGAACTCGCACAGACTAGGGTTTGAGCACCTTTTGTTCGATTTCTTCGATTATACAACAAATTGGACAAAGCCATACACCGAATCTCTTCTCCTAACCTGGACGAAGGTTTCTAAACCGGTCACCGCCAGTACCGCCGCCGTAGGTCGCCGGAATCGGAGGAAAAGCGTGCGTGTACTATGTGCGAAAATTGGGTAAAGCTCGATGTTCGATTTTTCCGACTTTGCTTCGATAATTACCAGTTAATTTGGACTATAATTATTAAAAAATAATTTGAATTGGTGAAAAATAATTTAGCAAATTAAATCATGATATAATCGCATCAATTTAATTACCCTAAATTGGTTCAGCTATGACTACAATTGATAACCAATTTTTAATGATTAATTTAGTGAATTGTGAATTTCATTGATATACAGTGAATACATCAACTCTACAAGCTCAGATATCGAGAAGTAAATGTATATTGCGATCGGGTAACATACAACATGTATCTGTATCAGTTGGTATATGATTTGATGACTTCTGTGAATTATTTGATTTTACGTGGCTACGTGATTTTTTTAAATTATGTGGCATTCATGGCATTCATAATTGCATATCGATGTATGAAAATAAATGTTTTGTTAACACACATCAGTTTTTATACATACATCGATGCATAACATCCATGTTGAGCTACGATTCTTTGATACCCTATTATTTTGGATTCGATCAATCATAAGGGTTGTACACGGTGTTATGACTGGCATTAAGTGGCCTGAAAGGCATAGGGATTCGTGGCCCTTATGATTGCTATGATTTGTTGATATGGGGACTGGTGGCGTTTGCCGACGTCATCCTCTGGATTATCCCTATGTATTGAGACTGTTATAAGGTGGCGCATTGCTGACGTCATCTATGATATGATCTGATGTCAAGAGCTGGGATGCGGTGACGCTTTGACGACGCACCATATAGACATTCCTTTGTTTGACATGCTCGAGCTTAGCTATGTAGTATTTGGACTTCCATTTATTGGCTCCGAGATACCCAGCGGATGGGTGTATGATACCGACATGACATGACATGCATTGCATTTCATTTCATATATCATTTTATAGATACATGATGTATATTCTATGATCGTTCCATATTGGGCTTTTGCTCACACCCAAGGGGGGGCTGTTGTTGTCTTTGTGTGTGGATAATGGCAGGTAGTACAGGTGGCTAGGACCCCAGAGAGTACACATCCAGTGGGAGCCACACTTGAGAGGTTTATTTTCCTTCTTATCCCAGTAGTATATGTACCAGGGGTGTGTCCCTGGAGTGTGAGAAGTTTATATATATTTAGTTTATTTTGCTCAGTATGGATATGTGTTTCATAGTTTGGTTTGTGTTAATGGATGTGAAACTGATGGTATCTATATCTATTTTGACTATTGGTATTGGTGGTATGTTTCTCGTGCAACGAGGTCATGCCGAAATTTTTAGGGCCACATGTTTAATGTTAAACTAATTTTCCGCTGTTTACGCTATAATTATCATTGTGTGATAATTAATCACATTATTAGGATTGGACCCTCACACATAATGTGTAAAATGAATCAAATCTTAAGATATCAAATATCGGAGTCCAAAGAAGGTATCATCAATAATATCAAGCTCGAGCAGAGGGTGGCGGCACACACACATTGCGCTAAGAGAATCATCTTGTGATGTGCCCATCATCCCTCATGTCTAGGTCCGGCGACAACGCGCGTGACTACAATTGCTACCTAAACTGCTTGTTATCGCCGTGTCCAGCGTCTCATGACACTATAGATCTCATCAATATCAAATGGAATCGAAGGAACGCTGGGATCAATATGATATATCCAATGTCTATGCATCAATGTATCATGAAATCTCATATGATGCAATTCAATATATATCAATATGTCCAATGTCCATGCATCAATGTATCATGTCATCTCATATGATACAACTCAATATATATCATCTCATATCATGAAGTTCAATGTATCATATTGTAATGCCTCGATATGGATCATACATGGTAATGTGATTATCGAGTACTTATGAGATAAGTACGGAATAATGTGGACTCGGGTTCGGATCGAACCGAGTATGATAAGTAATTTCATCTAGTTGGAATTAAATCTGAATTTGATTTCATAGAAATTTAACATGCATGTTGAGTGAGTTTTTAGAGGCAATATGAAATGAAGATCAGATTGCATAACACATAACACACCTCAACACATCTACAAATCTCTACAAACACTCCCTCTCAAAAACCTTGCTCTTTCTTGCTTTCTTCTCTTGGTTTGAGCTTGGAAGAAAATGAAACTTGTTGGAACTTAGAAGTTTGGTGTGGTTTGGTAAGGATTATGTGTTTTATGTATTTGTTTTATGTTGGTTTAAGTTGAGGTGATATGAAGAATCTCACTTGGTAGTCCTTGAATTGATATGAGTTTTAAGGCAAAATATTGAGTTGTTATGTGATAGAACTATGTTCATATGATGTTAGAGTTTGTATGTATCAAGTTTTAATGTGGTTTTGGAAGGTATGGAGTTGGAACCATGGAGATAAGCTTGAAAATCGCCATGTTCTGAAATTTTCAGAGCTTGCGATCGATCGTCGAAATAGAGTAAAAATTAAGGCGGTGAAATGTATTCGCGATTGATCGGTGAAAACATGGCGATCAATCGCTAGTGTTGGCAATCGATTGAGAAATTGTGGCGATCGATCGCGCTAGACATAACATTTTGGCGATCGATCGGGGCTAATGGGCGATCGATTGCTAGGGTTTATATTTTGAAAAATGTGATATTTTTGTGGACTTTGATATTGAAGCCTATTATGACATTGACATTATTGGTATGCATGTAGCATCATCACAGGGGACAGGACAAAGAGGCGGTTAAACATTGACGCCTGAACTTATATCTTTTGTATCGCACGACATGTACGTATTGACGTAAGAGTATTGATTCTATTGTTGACGTGATGTTGGCTACATGTGTTGAGATTGAGATATATGATTGTTGTAATCATATTGTTGTACATTCATATTGTTGAGGCACACAGGTGATGCCATGAGAAGTATGCTACTGTTGAGCATACAGTTGAGCTGTTATAACGTGTGAGGACGGTAGTATGATATGTGCTGCTAATATGGGACGTGAAGGCTGAGCCACTAACATATTGAGCTGAGAGGCATATCATATCGATCCCGTTATAACATGATGATGGATGAGTGATGACAAATTTTCATTTTGTGGTGTGATACAGAGACAATCACAGTTGAAATTTTACGATGTTTATTTATCATATTGTGTATTCTTATTGATATGAGAATGGGATGGTTGTATATCAATATTCATGTTGTGTGATTGTTTCTGTAGGGACTCATAGACGGGGGAGGCCGGGACTGTGAGTCAACTTTTACTGCGAGTTGAACCACTTATTAGGATTTCAACATATTAGGTTGTTCCTCTGTACATGATGTAAATTATGTCAGGTTTTTGAAAATGTTCTAATAACTGACATAGTATGACTCTTAATTAGTGTGATTGTCTATTTAATCCTACTTTATAATTTTGTAATGATTGATTAAGTAGCGAGGACCCCATTAGTGGTGTCAGAGCAGTGGTTCGAGAACTGGGTAAACAAGGGTAGATGAAGTGAATTAGGGAGTTGCCTATTCACTTGAAAAACATGTTTATGTAGTTGTGTAGTATATGATGTTATACAAACATGCTTTATTACCTTTGAATGTTATTGTTAACCCTTGATGTACAACAATGGCAGCCAGAATACATGTATATCCTCAAGAAGAAGTTGGGGATGCGATGAGTATGAATGCTAGTATTGGTATAGTTCATGTGCCACCACCACTAGTAGGCCAAGGGCCAGTGGAACAGGTGTTGTTACCAAGAGAGTTGACACTGATTCAGTTTCTTAGTTACCAGCCACCTCGATTTGAGGGTACTGAATCTGGTGAACATGCTGATGAATGGTTGGAATGTATCTGATAAATGTGATATTTACACTTAATTTGATATAAGATTAGGGGCATTTTTGTAGTGATTCCTGGAAAATATTACGCTTTTGGTATATATTTATATATTTCAGGAATCCAGGTCCAAATGCACAAAAGTTGAGGAATTAAGCTATAATTAATAAGAAAAGACCAAACCGAGCACAACCTGATATTATCGAACAAGGAAGGTAATAAATTGGACTGAGATATATACCAATAAACACGGATGAGAGCAGAATGAAAATAGCAAATTCAAGTAAAAGAGTTACGGAAGCAACGTATGAAGAGAGGAGATTTTTACGTGAGCAGTAGATATTAGCATGAGACCTAACAAAAGAGGAGAGCAACGCACGTACAAGGAAAAAAGAGCAGCAAGTGACGTGTGAGGATTGGAGAATTGAGGTAAAGATATATATCAGAAGGCAAGAAGAAACGTGATCAGTTTGGGAGAGTAGAGCTACGTGGGGGAAGAAATATTCTGGAGGGGAAGGAGTTACGTGAGAACATACGTGAGCAAGAGTTTTACGTGGGAATTAAGGTGCAGAAGGGTTTAGAAAGAGAGGTGAGTTGGAGGAAGGGAGGATGGTGACGCGAGACATGGCAGCAACAAATTGGACGAGAATTTCACCTTATATAGCAGATACGAACGAAGATTGAGCAGAAGAAACAGATTGAAAGGGAGGAGAAAGAGACGAACTCACGTATAGCACTTCACGCACGACAGCAAGGAGTTGAAGAGATTCACGTAAATATTGAGCGAAGAACTCACGTACAGCACAACAAAATAAGAGACGGAGCTACGAGTCGACGACACGATTCAACATCGCTAGTTTATACGTATTTCTAAACTTTGTTTGTTTCTATTTGATTTCTTTATGCTTTTGATTTTGAAAAACATGATTTTGCATTTGATATTAAATATGTTGCTAGGCTAAGTTTGTTGTCAAGACTTAGGGGATCCTTTGTATGAACCCATGATTTAATTTTAATGTTTTGATTGATTCTTATTTATTTAAGTGCATAGATTATTGTTCTTCATGCTTTTAAGGGTTTGGCCATCCTTGAATGATAATAAATTACAATTGAGATCGAGAGATAAAATTGGAATTCGATATAATGATTTATGCCGTGGATTTCAGGCTGATGTCGTCAAATACATGTGTGATAGCAATAGATTTACCAAAATCGAAGGTTAGAAGTTTTCATAGATCGATTTACAATATTAATTGTTCAATAAGGATACGAGAGTGGCTTATTGTTACGTTAGTATTATATTTGTTATAGACGGACCAAGGTATAACAAGTGAATTAGGAAAACTCGTCACCTTAGATTGTTTGAATTTAATTCTTAACTAATAGTCGAATTGTGGGGGATTACATAGGTGAACCGAAATTCATGATAATTGTCTCTATTGATTTTATTCTCATTCTCTATTGTTTGTTTGGATTTAATATTGAATTAATTAGTCACTTTAGTTTATTAATCACAATCATTTATCATAGACTAAATATAGTTAAATAATTGAGTTTGGTACTTATTTCCTAGTCCTCGTGGGATCGACAATCCGTACTTTTCATATCATTATATTAAAACTTGACACCGTGCACTTGCGGTATAGAATCGCTACATTGGAAATGACTGTTTAAAATAATACCGATCAGTATCGAACAAATATTTGTGTCAGCACCGTGTGCCAAGTCAGCCTGGTTGCATTTGACCGAGTTTCAATTAGCAAATAAAGCAATGATGTGGTGGAAGGCGGCACTGATTGAGTTGCGAGCTCAAGGACAGTATGTGGACTAGGATGTGTTTAAGAGTCGATTCCTGGATCACTATTTCTCTGTGGCTGCAAGGCAGTTGAAAGAAGATGAGTTTATCAATCTGAAACATGGAACAATGAAGGTAGCTGATTATGTCTTGCAGTATTTTTCTTTGTTGAGATATGTACCTCATATAGCTGCAAACACTAAGGCTAAGATCAGACATTTTGTAAAGGGATTGCGGCCTGAGTTGTTTGCTATAGTGATCTCTAATAACCCTACTTTGTTTGAGGAGGCGCTAACTAGGGTAGAGATGTCTGAGATAGGAATTTGGGCATACAAGGATGTGGGACAAGCTCAGAAACCTACATCAGATAGTATGAGACCCAGAGGTGACCAGTTTAAACCATCACGAGGCGGTGCATTATCCTTGAGATTTGGTGGTAGACGATTTGATAATCAAAAAGGGGGTGAAAGAGTCACCAAGGGACAGTCACAAGGAAGCGGTAGTAGAGGCTTGAGATGCTTCAATTGCTGAGGACCACACTATAAGAGAGATGATCCACACACTGATGGTCCAGTTTGCGTTGGTTGTGGTAGGACATGACACATGCTACGAGATTGTCCTCAAGCTGGGGGACAACAGACCAGAGGGAATGTGTCAGAAAGTACAGTGCAGCAGAGACCACAGTTTGTACCTCGAACTGGTGGGGGACAGAGAGCATGACCGTCCCAAGTTCAGGTGTATGCACTGAACAAGGAGCAAGCAGAGGCAGCTCCTGATGATGTGATAACGGGTAAGTGTTATTTATTTACTTATCATGCTTTCTTATTGATTGATACTGGTGCATCACACTCATTTATTGCAAAAGCTTTTATTGAGCGGTATCATATATGCTCGTCTCCACAGTTGTTGCCTCTGTATGTCTCGACACCCATGGGAACTACTGTTATGACTTGTCAGATTGTGTATGCTTGCTCTATTCAGTTTGATGATGACCATGGAACACAGGTAGATTTGATTGTGTTGGATATGACTAATTTTGATTGTATTCTGGGACTTGATGTGTTTAGTATATATCAAACTGTTGTGGATTGTTGTCAGAAGATGGTTCGGTTTCAGTTGGAACATGGAAACCAGTGGATCTTCTATGGACATGGATCATGTGCAAAGATTCCTTTGATATCTGCGATTAGAATGTCATGTTTGTTAGAACGTGGACACTCGGGATACTTGATCTATGCTATTGATGTAACAGAAAAGAAAGTATAGAGAAAAAGTAGAGGATATAACAGTGCTTGCAGACTATGTAGATGTGTTTCCAGATGAAATTCCTGGATTTTCACCAATTCGTGAAGTGGAATTGGAATTGAGTTGCTACCTGGTACCTCTGCAATTTCACGAGCACCATATCGAATGGCACCAACTGAACTGGGAGAGTTGAAAACTCAGTTGCAAGATTTACTTGACAAGGGATACATACGTCCTAGTGTATCGCCTTCGGGTGCTCCATTATTGTTTGTAAAGAAGAATGATGGATCAATGCGATTGTGCATTGACTACAGACAATTGAATAAGGTAACAATTACGAATACATACCATCTTCCCCATATTGATGATTTATTTGATATAGTTGCCGGGATCAATGATTTATTCTAAGATTGATTTGCGATCTGATATCATCAAATACGCGTGAGGGAAGAAGATGTGCAGAAGAAAACATTTAGAACTCGTTATGGACATTATGAGTTCTTAGTAATGCCATTTGGAGTGACTAATGCTCCAGCTGTCTTCATGAGTTTGATGAGTAGGGTATTCCATGATTACCTTGATCAATTTGCCATTGTGTTTATCGATGATATACTAATCTATTCTCGGAGTGAAGCAGAGCATGTTCAACATTTGCATATGGTGTTGCAAATATTAAGGAGGCATCAGTTGTATGCCAAACTTAGCAAGTGTGAATTTTGGTTGTCAGTGCAGTGTTTTTGGGACATGTGATTTCCAAAGATTGTATATCTGTATATCCAAAAAAGATAGAAACGATATTGAATTGATCAGCACCTACTTCTGTGCCAGAGATTCGTAGTTTCTTGGGTTTGGCAGGATATTACAGACGGTTTGTTGAAGGATTCTCAAAGATTGTCAAACCATTGACACAACTGACACAGAAGGGAATACCTTTCATATGGTCAGATGCGTGTGAGTATAACTTTCATGAATTAAAATATTGGTTGACAACTGCTCAGGTGCTGATCATTCCATCCGAGCATGAAAGCTTTGCGCTCTATACTGATGTATCTTTACTTTGTCTGGGTTGTGTATTGATGCAAGATAAACATGTTGCGGCGTATGCATCTAGACAACTGAAGACACATGAAATGAAGTACCTAGTGCATGATCTGGAGCTGGCAGCCATAGACTTTGCATTGAAGATATTGCGACACTATTTATATGGTACGTCTTTTACCATATATACAGACCATAAGTGTTTGAAATTTTTGTTCACTCAGGCAGAGTTGAACATGAGACAAAGAAGATGAATGGATCTCTTGAAAGACTATGATTGTGAGATCGACTATCATCCAGGAAAAGTCAATCTGACAGCTGATGCATTGAGTCGAAACGTACAATACACTGCAAATGGTATGATTCAATTGTCATCTTTGATGATTTCTTGTTGTACATTGGGCTATGAGTTTGATGCAGTACCAATGCCAGTAAGGGTAGAATTATTGTTGGTTGAACCTAATATCTTTGAAAAGATTAGAACGGTGCAAAACACTGATGATAAAGTACAACACTGGAAAGAGATGATAAAAATCATGGGAACACATCTAAGTTTGTAATAGCAAGTGATGGAATTTTGAGATTTGAAAAGTGTTGGGTAGTGCCTGCTACATTTGGACTACGCCAAGAACTATTACAACATGCTCATTGTAGTAGATTCAATATACATCCTGGAGGAAAGAAAATGTCTAAGGATTTTAGTACACAGTTTTGGTGGAAACGCATGAAACAGGATGTGCTGGGGTTTGTAAAGAAATGCTTGATCTGTCAACATGTTAAGGTAGGAAGACAGAGATCAGGAGGTGCATTGATGAGTTTAGAGATTCCTCAATGAAAATGGGAACATATTATGATGGATTTTGTGACACATTTGCCAATGACTTTTCTGGTTCTGATGCTATTTGGGTGATAGTTGACAGATTGACGAAGGTAACGCACTTCACACCGTACAGTATGACGTTTACCTACTTGAGGATGGCTCAGTTGTACATTCGTGAGGTAGTGAGACTACATGGTATACCAGTTTTGATTGTATCTGATCGAGATCCAAGATTTGCTTCTCATTTTTGGGAAGGATTACAGTTAGCAACGGGAACTGAAGTACGATTGAGTACAACGTATCATCCTCAGACAAATAGTCAGACAGAGCGTACGATACACACTTGAGGATATGTTATGTGCATGTATATTAGAGTTTGATAACTCTTGGCAAGAGTCGTTGCCATTAATTGAATTATCGTGCAATAATAGTTATCAGACCAGTGTACAGATGACACCGTTTGAGGCATTGTATGTGCGACGATATAGATCGCCATTGTCGTGAGATGATATTGTTCAGTCTTCTATAAGTGGACCGAATATGATACGAGAAATGGAAGAGAAAGTGAAACTGATCAAATTGAGATTAAAAGCTGCTCAAGATAGACAAGCCGCTTATGCGAATAAATGGCGTAGGCCTCTTGAATTCCAAGTTGGTGACAAAGTGTTTTTGAAAATATCACCTTTTAGAGGTATAGTGCGCTTTGGTATGCGTTGAAAATTGTCACCACGATATATCGGTCTGTATGAGGTGTTGCAACGTATTGGTACGTTGGCTTATCGATTGGCATTGCTACCATCATTGAGTGGTATCCATGATGTGTTTCATGTTTCAATGTTGAGGAAATATGAGCCAGATCCTAGTCATGTATTGCAACCTTATGAAGTACAGTTGGATACATACGTGTCATATGTGGAGCGACCGGTTAGAATCTTGGATAGAGCAGACCGTAAGTTGCACAGTATAGTGATACCAATGGTGAAAGTACAGTGGGACAGACGGGGTGTCGAGGAGGACAACGTGGGAGACGGAGCAGCATATGATGCAGCAGTATCCTGAGTTATTTGCTGGTATGTTGTTTACGTTTTGATTATACTGCTGGTGAGTATTCATATTACTGACATGTTGCTTATGTATTTGTGTTATTGCAGTAATGTTGTGTATAGTCAATTTCGACGATGAAATTCAATTAGTAGAGGATAATTGTAATGCCTTGATATGGATCATACATGGTAATGTGACTATGGAGTACTTATGAGATAAGTACGGTATAATGAGGACTCGGGTTCGGATTGAACCGAGTATGATAAGTAATTACATATGTTGAGTTGAGAACATGTGTGTGTGTGATCAAGGTTTAGTTGCTACTTGAGAACCATTTCATCTAGTTGGAATTAAATCTGACTTTGAATTTCATATAAATTTAACATGCATGTTGAGTGAGTTTTTAGAGGCTATTTCCTTTAGAGTGGTTTGCAAATACGTGGAGTCGTGATTAGAATAAAAGGAAATTCGCTGGGATTTCCTTTCTACTTGCCGTACTGCCTAACCGCGGTCCCAGAGACGACTACACAAAGTATTAATCGGGGCACCAAGCCCGGTACTCAGGAAACAACACCACGATGAAATGGCCCACTGACATCCGCCGTAGGGTAAACCACCGCCTCTCATGCCCCCGACTGATTCTACCATTCAAGTCGTACAATGCCCAAAGACCTCTGTCTAATGAAGATCAGATTGCATAACACATAACAAACCTCAACACACCTACAAATCTCTACAAACACCCCCTCTCAAAAACCTTGCTCTTTCTTGCTTTCTTCTCTTGGTTTGAGCGTGGAAGCAAAGGAAACTTGTTGGAACTTAGAAGTTTGGTGTGGTTTGGTAAGGATTATGTGTTTTATGTATTTGTTTTATGTTGGTTTAAGTTGAGGTGATATGAAGAATCTCACTTGGTAGTCCTTGAATTGATATGAATTTTAAGGCAAAATCTTGAGTTGTTATGTGATAGAACTATGCTCATATGATGTTAGAGTTTGCATGTATCAAGTTTTAATGTGGTTTTGGAGGGTATGGAGTTGGAACCATGTAGATAAGCTTGAAAATTACCATGTTCTGAAATTTTCAGACATCGGCAATCGATCGCGAGCCCTATGGCGATCGATCGCCAAAACAGAGTAAAAATTAAGGCGTCGAAAAGTATTGGCGATCGATCGGTGAAAACATGGCGATCAATCGCGAGTGTTGGCGATCGATCGAGAAATAGTGGCGATCGATTGCGCTAGACAGGACATTTTTTGGCGATCGATCTGGGCTAATGGGCGATCGATCGTTAGGGTTTGAAAAATGTGACAATTTTGTGGACTTTGATATTGAAGCATATCATGACATTGTACATTATTGGTATGCATGTAGCATCATCACATGAGATATGTTAAACATTGGCGCCTGAACTTTTATCTTTTGTATCGCACGACAGGTACGTGTTGACTTACGAGTATTGATTATATTGTTGATGTCATGTTGATTACATGTGTTGAGATTGAGATATATGATTGTTGTAATCATATTGTTGTACACTCATATTGTTGAGGCATATAGTTGATGCCATGAGAAGTATGCTACTATTGAGCATACAGTGGAGTTGTTATAATGTGTGAGGACAGTAGTATGATATGTGCTGCTAATATGGGAAGTGAAGGCTGAGCCACTGACATTTTGAGCTGAGAGGCATAACATATCGGCCCCGTTATAACAGGATGATGGATGAGACATGTCATGCCATATTTGTATTTTGTGGTGTATGATACAGAGAAAATCACAGTTGGAATTTTACGATTTTTATTTATCGTATTGTGTATTCTTATTGATATGTGAATGGGATTGTTGTATATCATTACTCATGTTGTGTGATTGTTTCTGCGAGGACTCATGACGGGGGAGGCCGGGATTGTGAGTCGACTTCTGCTGCGAGTTGAACACTGATTAAGATTTGAGCATATTAGGTTGTTCATCTGTACATGATGTAAATTTTGTCATTTTTGAAAATGTTGTAATAAATGACATAGTATGACTCTTAATTGTCTACTTATCCTACTTTATAATTTTGGAATGATTGATTAAGTTAGTGAGGACCCCACACATATAATCACATATACGACAATTCAACATGTCATATAATCACATAGGAATCAATAATGACAAGTAATCATACCCGGGTACATCACATGTCTTTGTCAGACATCGTGATAGAGCCGATTTTCTACGTACCTCAACCGAGCAAATAAATATTAAGGACTTCCCTACTCCTCAATACGCCCTCGGGATATAACAATCGGGCCAAATATCATCCAAATATGCCAAGCCTATCCATATCATTATTCTAAAGGTCATGTTTCAACCTACTATAGATTTCAACAACATGATTAAACACATAACCCTTTAAGGACTTAATCTAATGACATGGGTCCAATTCATCTTGAAACCTATTCAAAACATAACATTTCATAAGTTTGACACTACTCTATGAAAAAATGGCCAAGAACAATCTGTTAGAAAAACAGGGGAAATCACCATTTTCCAACTGACCCCATTTTCGTAGAAAAAAATTCAGAAGACGTCAAAATGACTCAATTTTAGTGCTTAAAAGTCCCAAAACTCAAAATTCTACATTTCGCCTGTTAACATGTCAAGTTGGTTTGTCCATCTAAAAGGAGACTGAACACCAACAATCTTACATTTTAAAATTTGTTTTCCATCTTGAAGAGTTCTAGTAAAAACTCCATAAATTTTCCATTTAAATCCAAATTGAGTGATTTTAGTAGAAAACGATAGCCAACTCAAAGCACTACAACTCTTACTTCTAGTCATTTTCCAGAATTCCTAGCCATAAATGCTCAGGAAACCGAAGAACACACTGCATGGGTATTTCCGCCCACATGCAGGACTCAGATTGTACACTAACTTCTTCAAAATAAGTCCAAAATGAGTTCTCTCTTCTTCTTTTTTTTTTTAAATAGAAGAGAATTCAAAAAGCTACAACTTTTGTTTGAAGAACGACATCAAATTAGAAAAACAATTTTTTCCAGAAACTCGAAAAATACACTGCATGTATAATGCATGAGCATGCAGAGTCAAGAATGTGCACCCTCTAGTAAAATCAACATAACTATTTTGATATGAGCTCTAAATCGCATGCTTCTTTTTTTTTAAACGCATAAAATTCAATTATCTACAACTTTCAGTCTTTGCACAAAGTCAGAATTGGATTCTAATTAAATCAAAAAGTTGATACAAGTTACCGCATGCAACACTATTTCTACAGGTTCGTAGACACAACAACTTTTAACTAAAATTCTCATGCTTGGCTTCAAAATTTGACCCTTACACCTAAACCCAACTGAATTAAAACATGAAAATAAGGTTATACCTTCCTAATCTTGAAGGTTTGAAAAATCATCAACATCCTAGCTCAAACCCTCTCCAATCTTGCTTCAAACTTGAAAATTCTTGATGGGTTCTTCTCCTCTCCTCAATACCTATGAAAATCTATATTTGCATGTAACATACATCCACAAATTCACAAGAACTTGGGAGCTAAAGGGTTTTAGTGGGAAGAGAGAGAAGTTTCTTGGATTTATGAGTGATGGCCAATGAGTTTCAAGGCTTGGTGCATTAATTGTAATTCTTTGATGTATTGTGGAATCCATGTGTCAATACATCACTATCATGCAAGATAATGGTCCAAAATCATGTATTAAACATGAGTTAATTCCATT